>JANPWX010019221.1:276320-414524 GCA_024734555.1 Trochalopteron elliotii
GCCTCCGCCTCAGCCATGGGCGGGACCGGCCCGCCCGGCACCGGGTGGGGCGGAATCGCCTCCGCCGGCCTCCTGCGGAGGCGGGACGGGCTGAGGGGAAAGAGAGCCTGGGAAGAGGGAAAAGGAGTGCTCGGTGTGAGGGGAAAGGGAGCCCGGGGTGAGGGGAAAGGGAAGCCCGAGCTGAGGGATTAAGGAGTACCTGCGATGAAGGAAAGAGTGGGACGAAGCTGGTGGGAAAGAAGGGCCAGGGATGAGGAGAACGTGGTTGTGAGGATGTGGGGCCGGGGGTGAGGTGCTGAGGGGAAGAGGATGCCTGGGATGAGGGGAAAGGAGCGTCTGAGGGTACAAAGGTAACAGGGGTGAGGGAAAAAGGATGAGAGTAAGGGGGTGTTGGGGATGAGAGGGTGGGGTGCCAGTGCTGGGGGAATCGTGGAATGGTTTGTGTTGCAACGGACCTTAAAGCCCATCCAGCCCCACCCCTGCCGTGGGCAGGGACACCTTCCACTGTCCCAGGCTGCTCCAAGCCCCAGTGTCCAGCCTGGCTTTGGACACTGCCAGGGATCCAGGGGCAGCCACAGCTTCTCTGGGCAACCTGTGCCAGGGCCTCCCCACCCTCCCAGGGAACAATTCTGTCCCAGTATTCCATCTTCACCTCCTATCTCAGTTTGAAGCCATTCCCCCTTATTCTGCCACTGCATACTCTGGTACAAAGTCTCTCTCCAGCTCTCTTAGACCCTTTAGGTACTGGAGGGTGCTCTAAGGTCTCTGCACAGCCTTCACCTCTCCAAGGTGAGCAGCTCCAATGAAGGGGGTGCTGGTTGTGTACAGGGCACCATGGATTAGATACTCCCTCCACTTCTGCCGCAGGACTCCCAAGCCTGGCACCTGCCACTGCTAGGTTTGGTGTCCACTGTCACTGAAAGGTCTCAAATCTGGTTCATATTTTAATTTTTATTTCTCTTTTGGAGTCTTCCCCTCTCATGTTTTTACCAACTTGACAGCTCAGCAGATGCGTCCAGGACAGACACGTTCCCATCTCCATAGGCAGTGGAACCACTGGCACTTCCAGCATGGATGTTTTGATTCCCACCTCTGTGGCCACAGCCCTGGTCCACATTCCTGCAGGAGTCAACAGCTGGAGAGCTCACAGAGAACTCCTCCTCTTACCTCCTCCTTCTCACACGGTTGGTAAGGGTATTGCTGCTCTTGCACACTGTGAAAATACAAGCACTGCTGAGGAAGAGCAGAGCAATGGCTCCTAAGCTGTCAGGAGGGTCAAAGTTTTACTATTGCCAGGATACAGTGTTATTGCTATTAAAGGCTCTGCCAGTTTGGGGATGCTCAGCCTGGGCTTGTCATGAGGCAGATGTGTTACTGCAATGTAGCAGAGGGTATAAAGCATAAATGGTTTTCAGGTAAGAATGCAAGGCTTGTATTTGACTATTTTGCTGCATAGTTCAATGCAGCAGCAAGACTGTTTTCTGTAGCCCTTCCTTACAACCTTTCCTCTTGGTAGTTACTGTTCCAGAGAGGGCTTCCCATGTTTCTCAGAAACATACATCCATGAGTTTATATCGTGAACACTTGTTCATTTAAACATTGTTAAAGATCCAGCTTTAACCTATAACAGCCAGGAAAATTTGAATTTTAACCAAGACAGAGTTTCTCAGGCTGTAGGGGTTCTCTTCCCACACAGTCTGTTCCTATCACTGCACTGCTATAGCACTATCTGTTTCTATGCACATACTCTTTTTATCAAGCAACACCATGGCTGTATCATCTCACTTGTTACATTTCAGAAGATCCTGGCTCTGAAAATCAGCATGTTGTGCTATTCCCTACATTTATTTTTGTTCTGTTGCTTCAGATAAAAAAAATACTGGTATCTCTCTCCTCTGGCTTCTGTGAAGGGAAAAACTAGACTGTCATGGCAGAGAGACACTTTGGCCTTGCTGCCTGAAGAGAGTCTGTAAAATGTTTGCACCCAATCCTTTCTCCTTCCTCAACTGCTCAGTCCAGATGACAAAAACTCAAATTATCAGTTTCTCACACTATGGCTCCTAGATGCTAGAAGAAAAACTCTGTAAACAGAATTGAACATTTTCCTATTAAAAAACCCCAAACCCTTAACTTACATTTTGCCTGCCTAGGCCAGTAATTTGTAAATTTGTTTTCAGGTTTATCTTGTCACGCTCAGGCATTCTCTAAGATAATGCTGTTTGTTGTTCTTCCATGGGCAGCTTTCTGCACCTCTGTTAAGCACAGTCCCAATGATCAGGTGCCTGGCCTGTTATGGATCTCTTCTTTGCTGTGAGATGAGGAGCTACAAAGCCGCTGGAATCACAGGGGGGCAAAGTGAAATTGAAATCTGCTCATGTGAAAAACCTACAGTGAGTGTGTGGGGAGCTCGTGCTTGGGGTGAGGGGAAAGAGAAGCAGCTGCAGCAAGGGAAAGCTGTTGTTTCGGAATCACGCCTCTGATCTGCACTTGGCCCTCAGGGGAGGATGTAATTCAGGGAGTGTCCTTTGGGCAACAGGGATACAAATAAGCAGTGCCCATGACAGACACACCTGGGCAGTGAGGCCAGGGAACTCTAAAATGAGCTTTCCCAAATGATTCTCTGCTTTCACAAGCTGCATTTCCTCTGCCCTCCAGCTACAGGAGATAGAAGCTAAAGTAGTGTAAATGGACTGCAAAGGAACCACTGAGGCTGACTCCTGTAGTTTCTCACACAATCTCTATTGGACTAAAACAGTGTTTTACAGCTTTTGGTGCTCAGGTAATACCTGCCAAGTCAGTACAGTTCTCCTTTCACTGCTGAAAAAAGAGAAGTTAAGCTGCTGGCCCCATTTCAGAGAGGAGATCTGTGTTTTCAATAGTTTCCCACTTGAAAATTACTTTCTGTAGCACAGCTACAGCAGCACCTGTGGCATCACAGGGGTAGCTGGACCTAAAGCAGCCTTTGTGGAAGCACCTTTGTACATCTTTTCCAGTTAATAAACAATGAGCTCAGCCTTAGATGTGAATAAATCTTCTGTAAAGTAAAGCCATTAGACATAGCAAGAAGTGTTCCAAAATGCATCGTTTTGGGAATGTTTTAAATACAGATGTCAGCTACTGCAGTAAATCAACTGCAGTATAGAGCTGTGCATTTCTGTAGCCAGCATACTTCTATGTTCTAGAAACAAATGTATTACTGCCTGAAGTTATAAATGTTTTATGTAGGCTTCTTTTATAACTCTAATTATTTATGGAAAAAAGGTGTTTGGTTGCAGGGTTTTTTTGGGACACAGCTTGTGAAAATACAACTACTTCTTGTAAAATGAAACTTTATTCTAAAATGTATCCAAAATTGCAAGACACAAGCACCATTAAACAGATAAATAGACATATATTTATGTACAGAGAGCATCAAAACACAAAACAATTGTTAATATAATTCTTATACCATTTTAATGAGTATCCATCAATAAAACTTTACAATTTAAAGGAGACTTTTCAGTTGCAAAACAGTTGTAAAATCATATGTATAAATTATGTTTACTACAATTCCAATAACAGAGGCAAAGTAAAATACAAAAATAATAATCAATACTGCAAATTCAAATACAAACCCCAAAAGTAATGCTGCACAGGTACGTATGTACACTGGATGAATTCATGCAGCCAGGCAGTGCAACAAATTAACTGCTGAGTTTAACTTATCACAAAATGGAATCACCATGTCATCGGCAAACAGAAGAAAATATACTTTTGTAATAAATCATAGTGCATTTTGAAGTTAGACTTTATAAAATGATTGTTGAGTGATATACTTCTAATATTCCCCATGTGATCTGAGATCCCCCCAACTCCTTTTTTCACAAAATAAAATACAAATGACAAAAGCTAAAAACCCCACTGTAGAACAGAGTCTGAAGTACTGGTACCATCTTGAACACATTTGTTTTAATTCTCGGTATCAGACTTGTTTGCAAGTGTCCGTGTCCACAGGGACACGCGTTTTTCCTTGCTACCAGAAGTAAATCTTTCACGCTCCAATGCTATCTCCATAAACTGCATCTCACACGATGCTTAGACTGCACTGGTTTGAAGAGACACAGCTGAGCCTTGAAAAAAGAACCCTTAAATCCCTATGAAGCACAGAGAGAGTAAATGGAGGATAGAGAGACCTCATTATTCCTGAAGCTCCTATCCCTAATTGCTTTAATTACATAAACAGAGATTAGCATAAGAGGCTTTTATGGCTTGGGTGAAATTTCTGCTAATTTGCTGGGCAAGTGCAAAGCCCATGTCTCTCCACAGGGCTTTGCCTTTCACAGTGCAGAGGGCTACAGACTCTTTTGGTTGGTGAAAGGAAGCCTCAGGTAACTATATAGAAAAATACCTCTGCAGTGAAAATGTGGAAAAGAAACAAAAATCAAAACAGAACCCCTGGAAAACGGTGACTTCTTGTGTAACAAAAACATGGCTGTCACCTTTCAGGTCTGTGTTGGTTGGTATAGCATGAACACGTAGATAAAACTGGTTAAGTGTCAAAATTATATGAGATACAATTACACAGTCTGACACTTTTTTCCTTAAAATCTTAAGTGATAAGCACGCTCAGTGTTTTCACTAGGAAATTACTGCTAAAATGCTACATTTCGTTGCTGAAAAGACATTTATAGCAGCCTGTAAACTACTGAAGAGTTGCTCCCTGCATCCTTTGTGCTTCCAAAACTCCCCTTTGAGCCATCACTAACTTCTGAGTTAATGGGAGTTTTGAGCAAAAAAGGGATGCAGAAAACCACCTGTATTGGGTAAATAATGTTGCAATTTATACAGCAGCTCTTCAGATTTTCCAACATGCAAACACGTGTAGAGAGAAGCTAAGAGACAGCATGCACTGCAGTGTTATGTCATTGTGCTTATGTCTGCTGAGGGCACTATGGCATTTTCACTCAGAAAAACAGAAATGTTAGCCCCAGAAGACTAAAAGAGCCAATATTAATGAAGCCATCAGCTACTGTTGTAGTAAAGAACGCCCCAAAAGAGGGAGGAAGTTTGTCTGCTTGTAGCGTATATATACTGAAGCTGAAGAGAATTACAAAGGCACAATACAAGCCTATATTTCTGGTAAATTACATATATTCATAAATTTCTGCTCATACCACCTCAAGATGGTGAATGGTACAATAACAACCGAAGGTAAAAATGTTAATTGAAAGTGAAGCTCTACAAATAAAGGACTGTTGGAGAACACAGCTCATTACTTGCTACATTTCTACTCTTCCTGGGTGGTGAGCTTATCCACCTTTCCTCCACTGGCTGACAACAACATGGTCATCCAGTGAGAAAACTGGAACACTGTCAGATGACAGACAGGCTGTCAGTGAGTGGCTGCCACAACAATCTTTCCCACTGCTTTACCTTTGGCTCAGAATTCACAGAGAAACCAGGAACAGCAACTGGAAATTCATACCCATTTTCATGCAGAGCTGAGGCTGAGATAATCCATGAAGGTAGCATTTTGGTTAACTTCAGCACTCAAAAATATTGAACAGCAGAGCAGGAATTGTACCAGCTCATCATAAGAAACAAATCTCAAGTTTCTATTCAAAGCTACACAAGATCTGTGTCATTTCCAACAACGAATGACTCACATCTTAGGAAATAAAGTGAATGGATCAATACTGCTCCTGTTTAAACTCATAAAAAGTGACACCACTTTTGTGTGATGAAATTACAGGGCAACTGTGGAGGCGACTGCTGTCCCAGCCCAGCTCTGAGAACGTGGATGCTTGATGAAGGTGAAAGGTGCAGCTACAACGTTTGAGTTTTAACCTTGAGCTGTTTCTCAGCTTGTCACAACAACTGGCACAACTGCTGTTCAGGATTTCGTACCGGCAGGTAATGGAGGAAGGTATCAAGGGGAACTAGAGGAGGAACCTGCTGGAAGCAGGCTCTGCTAACCCGCAGTAACGCTGCCTGCAAATCTGCTCTATCTGACATGGGATATTCCTTTATCTCCAAACCAGCACACCAAATCCCAACAAGTTTATCACAAGTTTCCCTTCAAAAAACCTTTCCTAAACTGCCATTACTACTTGTATTCTCAGAATCTTCAATCAGGACCTCCTAAATTTATTCCTTAAAGCTCTCAGGAAAGGAATCTTTAGCCACACCTGGAAAGTATGAACATTAATACCTTAGTTACAAGCTCACAGCCGAATTTAAAAGCTGCATATACTATTGCTGGTGTTGATTGATCTATGCAATGGTTTCTCCCTGTGTTGCTTCCAATGAAAATCAGTGCAGGTAACAAGGAAGCCCGCTTAACAAATAAAGGTAAGGATTCCTAGGCAGGGGTAATTCCTCTAGAAATGTTTCAACAAGTTGCAAGTCCAAGCTACAGCTGTTCATTAAAATCAAAGTAAAAATAAAGAAAATAGCACTACAGGGCAGAAATCTCATGCTTGAGACTGAATTCAGAAAGTCATCTGTAAGTCACTCGGATTCAGGTTCAAAGGAGCTGCGTTATTCTTGCCCATTCCAAGCTCAAATAAATACAGTTTTGTGTAGAGGTGTGAGAAGCCAATTGTACACACTTGGATTCATCCCACCTAATTCCAGCTGTTTATCAGTGGTGAAGGCAAATTATGCCACAATGCAATCTTCCAGAGGCATCTCCCCTCGTGTCCCTCCTCTGATTTACACATGAGACCCAGGGTGGCAATTTCTGGCCAGCTGAAATTAGGGCAGGATGAATTAGGCCACAGCGTGGAGCGGAAACAAGTCTGATGTGGTGGCACAGTATCACCGTGACAATCCAGTCAGTCACAGCCCTGTCTGAGGCTCCGAGCCGCACACGCTTTGGGTCAGTGACCCACACCATCTGTGCCTTTGCAGCTCACAGTCTGGCAAGGAGCTCATCACACATTAAACAGTGAGGCTTGAGTTCATGACGATCCCCCAAAGCAGGACCCAGAGCCGCTCGGGATGGGAGCACTGCCAGGCAGCTCTGGTGCACAGGGACTGCAGCCCCCCCAGACATCCCAGAGGCTGCCCTGGAGAGTTACTCACAGAGTCTGGAGGGGTTTGCAGCTGGAGTGGTTACTCATCCTAACGTAACATGCACACATGTCCATGTACCCATGGTGCTGTGGGAGTTCTGCATCCCCACGCCTTGGCTACGGCATGGGCTAGCTCTGTGCAGGAGCTGTCGGTAATGAGGATGAAGCATACACTGAGGAGAAATACAGCGTTCTGAAACACACATTTGTGAGATCCCCAATAGTATCAATAGTAACAATTAAGGTCAGAGGCAGTATCAAGTTTTGCATGCACTTTCTACATTAATATTTATATAGACAAGTTTCATTCTTGCTGGTTTGCAAAATTACTGAGGTTTCCTTTACTTCCAGAGACTGGAACATTGAACATTAGTTTAATTTATGATTTTGAAAGTCATTCTTTGTCTAAAATACACCTATAAATACTTGGGATTATGGGACTGGGATTGCCCATTGTTGTTCTCTGCAAAGGGCTGAAGTAACTGTAGAAATATCTTTTGATCTTAGAAATACAGGGAATTTATCTACAAATTGGACTGTAAGCATGAAGAACACTTATTGCAAGTTCTCAAAGTCTTACATGAAAGGGTGAAGGTGCAAAGTCATTAAGACTGCCTTGATTCTAAAGATTAGCCTACTCATTTAATTAAACTATTAACAGAAACACAGAATTTAAAATAATCCAAGTAAGAATCCCCTTCAACTTTCCAAGCTTCTTCACTTTTCCCATCATTGCCTTTCAGACTAGACGGGACTTGAAATTCTGATGTCAGAAACCAGCAAAGAACACACAGACATTTTCAGGTCTTTGTTGTATATCATAAAATACTGTAAAAAAGAATGCAGAGTCCCAGAATTCAGGTTATTTTTCTCTCTCGGTAACCAGACAGAGAGTTCAAATCTCCTTAAAACACCACCTCAGGTAAAGCCTGCGGTGGGTGGGGATGAGGACACAATGCAGAGGCAGTGCTGTGCCTCCTGTATGCCCTTAGAGATGGGCTTCTGTCTTGGCACTGCTGCAGTTTTTGGGGAATAAAAAAGACAGCACTCACACATCTGTGTAAGGCAGCAGCCTGCCCAGGTGCTGTGCCTGGGGCACCCCTTTGCCAGGGAACACTGCACAGGTGTGACACCTCTCAGGTGTGCAGGCACAGGCACCCGGGATGCCACAAAACCTGCAGCTGCCTGCTCAAATCCAACCCCAAGCTCTCAGAAAAGGATATGAACTGGGTTGAATTCTCTTACATTACATTTAATATTCCTGTAAATGGCTTATAGATCTGCTGTTTGAAATAAATTCTGAAACCACTAAGCGTGCTTAAGAGAGCTTCAACTCTATGTGGACAGCAAGTTCAGAGGACAGAACAAGGACTGCTGCAGTATATAATACACATGGCTGTACAGTCAAATGCCACCTCTTGCTTCAAAACAAGAATTTACAGTAGCAAGCAGTGGTGGCAAGATTTCTTACACAAAACCTACAGGAATTTACAGGATATGCATGGATCACCGAGGTTATACACCAGCAGTAGATAACATGGAGTATCTTGTGCAATGTGAACAAAGTTGACAGTAGTTTACCAATGCTGTAAGTAATTCACATAAATATGCTAACCCACCAGGTAACAAATCTTCCTCCTCTTCCCACCAGAACCAGATGTATGTACAGCAATCCATTAAAAAAAAGTGATTTGTTTTTGTGGTTTTAGCCAAACATGCACAAAATAGATGCACTCCAAGTGGATGCTTGTGGGGAAAAAAAAAAAACTCTCAAAAAACTGGTGTCAAGCACACGCAGCAATTGGATTCACACTTCTCAAACAGCCATGACAGAGCCAAAGTTTATTGTATGAATGCTTTTTGTCCTGGAAAAATAATAATATAAAAATTCATTGGATTTTTAACCAACAGAAAACTCTAGCTTTACTCACACCACTCTTCCATGTTTCTAATTCCAGCCCTAATTGATTCCAGCCCTACTTTAGGAACTTGTGCTCTCTTCGTTATCCATTAATGTAAATGCAAATCAAATCAAAACTACAACATAATCAGAAAAAATAAAAGAGACTAGAAAAATGAAAATGAAAATAGCTTATACCTGCTTTTGGATGTTATGTTTATTGACAACAATTTAGTAAAGCCACTTTGCTTTCCCACTAAACCACTGGATGTGCTCCTTACAGACAGCTTTAGTAAATTTCTACCTCAATTAAATATACCCTGTATTTGGGATTTTATTTTCCTCCAATCTTCATGACAAGAATCGGTTTTTCTTTTTAGCTATTTTCTGTCATTGTTAGGAACCATCTTCTCTAATTTGCAAGTATATGGGATGCTAACTTTCCTGATCTAGAGTAGTGAGAGCTCTCAGGATGCTGCAGTGCCGCTCCTTATCTGGTGTTATACTTAATTTCTCTCAAATGAAATAAACTCTCTATAGCAGGGGTCTAGTTACAGATGTGAACAACTTCCTGCGTGTTTGTTGGGCAAAATGCTCTTATTTTTGTGCGAAGATCTGGCACAATACGTTTAATGGGGAAGTCCAAGTGAGAGAGGGTAAAGCATGAAGATTAAAACAACAGAAGTAAAGCCTAAAATATCCAGTTCATCCAGTTGACAATTTAACTCCTCAGGGATCAGAGCAGTTGTTCCACAACAATAGTTTTTCCCATCAAAAGCAATTACTGATGATTTCAGTATCTCTGTAATAGCCCAAACTCTTACAGTCTATTTCCTAGTTCACCCAGGCTATTGAGAACACACCACCTTTCAAAATCCCCAAGTTTTGTGCTGTTTCCCTATGAAAACTGATGCTAAAACTGCCAGAATATTCTCTTAGCACAATCCAGCCTCTTGTCTCAGCATTGTAAAATCTTTAAAGGATCCCCAGAACCTAATGGCAAGAAGAGTTGTGCAAGTTCTCAAGAGAAAAGCGAGGTAGCGAACGAACACCTTGTTTCTGGTGGATAACTGCCCAGTCCTGAGCCACCTGACCCTGGGAACAAGCCTGTTCAACCACTCGGTCACTCTTCTGAGACCACAGAACCCTGAATCATCCACGAGACACACTGAAAACAATGACCAGGCAAATTAAACCACTATTTGTGAATTAGACTTTGTACAAGGTCACACAAATCAGATGTCAAGCAGAACACTTTTGGGGATGTAGAAGGAGCTTCCAACATGAAGTCCAGCTGTATTATTTATAGCAATTAGGCAGCAAATCTCTTTTTGATCTGATTTCCCCAAAACCGTGTCTTTCAGCAAATATTTACAATGCTGAACTGAAATAAAGAAAAAAAAAGGTGATTTTCTTTTCCTCTCTCCACTTCTTTTGCGCACAAAACTGAAATAGTGGCTAGAAAGTGACCATTCCAAATTATAACCGAAAACTGCATTTATTAAATTTGAAAACATGTACCCAAGAAAACCTTTATACATTTTTATGGCAAGTTTTCTTATTACATGAGAGGCTTTCTTACACATTTTAAGCTTAAATGATGAACAGCAACCAAACAGAAGTTTGGACTAAAACAGCAAAGCTGTTGGCTGTGTTGAGGGAAACTACGGCTGCACAATTGAAAACAAGACGGAAGAACAGATTTACAGAAATAGTTCATGTAATAGTGAACAAAGCTCTAATAAAGTAAGAAACAGAAGAAAGCCAAATCTGCTCTGCATGTCAGTACTATCAATACATAAACATGCTCCTGCACTGTAAAATCTGTAAAAGAATGTCTGCTTAGGAAAGACTTAATTTGAGCTCTAGACTGTCCATGTTCAAGCATGGGTTAAGATTATTGCAGTCCTACTTTTTTGATTTCCTGAAGGATACTACCTGTGTTTTAGATCTGTTTAAAATTAGCTATGTGCAGGCTCAATTTCAAATCAAGTTGAAGCTGTTGGCAGGATTCAAATTTTTATGTGCTGAGTAGATGATCCATTTTTTTTCTAGATTTGGTACTGTAATTTATTTCCAACATGTAGACACTGTACAAGAGTGCATTCAAAATAGTATTTTAAACTCTCTTTTCTCATTTTTCAGGTTGAAACATAATTTTGGTAATTTCAACAGACCCTCTGTATTTTGCTCTATGTACTCAGTTTTTACATCTGCCAAATAATATTACACCACAGGTAAGTTATATATTTGACCCAGGCTAGGGTGAAATCCTACCCACAAAATGACCTTATGTGAATGGTTTCATCTAAGTTTCAGCAGAACTGACATGAGCAGCAGTTTATAGAACTGTGCCAATAATATCTGAAAAGTAAAGGAGGCTGCATACAGCAAAATTTAAACCTAACAAATTTATTTCTGAATTTTTACAGTTGTTTTGAATCACTAAATCATGAATTGGACCCTCAATGTGAGATAACAGTGTTGAAATAGTTTATAGAGGTTTATTTGAAAGATGTACTTTGTCAGGATTCCCACCCTTAAGGCCTGAGCAAACCCAAGTCTGTCTGTCACAACACCCACAGTTATGTCACCACTTATAATGAATAAAGAAAAATAAATTTACCTGTACTTTTTACATCATTAAGGTATATTTTACATTTTTGAAATGTAAATGTGTATGGTCAAATACTGAAGAATCCAGTCCATACTTAGCCACAGCAACAATAACAATGGATCAGAGCTGACTAGGAACAGGGGAAAACACTAAATAATAAACTGATACAGAAATAGAAACCTGTGCAACATGTATCAGCAGAAAAGTAATTTTGAATAAAGGGATCAACACTAAATATTGTAACAGCTGGTCCCTCATTAAATCTAATTCCAAATCATTTGCACATGCAGTATTGCATTTGCTAGCCACAGAACAGAGGAAAATTCATTTGGTTTTAGGCAGTTCAAGAAGCTGTCCTTTGATGCATCCTTAAAGAAGCAAACTTCTATTCACTTCTTCCCAAGTGGAATTATTTAAACTAATGATCAGCCTATATATTTCTCATTGAGTATTCCTGTTGGAAGGGAAAGGAACAGCTGGATGTCCTGTGACAAAGAACATTTAATCCTACATTACAGGGAACAGGCTGAAAGACTAAAAGTTTTTACTGTCTCTGAACATGTGACTTGTTGGGTGGCCAGGACTCTCCAACCAGAGGGCTTCCAAATAAAACCCAGAATTTCTGGGGGGTGGGATTGCAACTGCAGTTTTTCCTCATTCTCAGGTAGTTAAGAAAATAATTTAATCCCTACATGCAAATATCCAGGTATTTTGTTAATGCACGCCAGGCCACATGCTTTACCTGTGATTCAGACAGCTTCTTCCTTGCCTCAAACCCTGTTCTTGCCTACACAAGACTTAGACATGTCAATAAAATCTGAGTGACATGGAGGATACATCTGGATCTGAACACTCCTTTCCATAGGTTCATGCAGCAGGTAAGACCCTGGTTTCACTGTGTTCACATGTGAATCCAGTTTCAGCTGATTTCTACAAAGCTGGAATATGTGCAAGAGTTCCCACAGCATAAGAGATCCCTTACTCTCCATTTCTGCTACTCTAAGATTTAATCACTTCTGTTTTAAAAAAGGCTTACTTCAACTTTTCCTGAAAGACTCAATTACAGAATCACCTTCTATTTATTTCTGTACTTAAGAGCAAGATCTATCTAAAAACCCAGCATGAGAAGATCAACCCTGCACTACTTAAAATAAAATTCCTACCAGAGCTGGACAAGTTCTGACATTATCAACAGTGCTGTTGCATAAGGACAGAACCAAACAGCAGTTACATTGCTCCTGGTATCTGGAGCATAAAAAATGTAAGTGGGAGCAAAAACTGAGTGCTTGGAAATAGTCTTTCTTCCCGTATTGATACTCCAGATACCATGAAAATCCTACAAGGATTTGTAAGCAAAAGGAAAATGACCAAGCAAAAAGCCCTGTGCATATTAAGAAAAAAATAATCCAAAGGTGTAATTTTGAAGTTAAGTAATTAGCACATAAGATTGTTTTCTAACGGTTCAGCTGCAGAACATGGCCTCTCCAGGAGTCTGGCTGAGGCTGGGTAAAGCCTTGGACAAAGCATTAATGACATCATCTGCTGACTGTGGGGCTATGTGGGTATGAGAAATGCAGCACACAGTGACTAAATTATGTGCTGAAACGATGTTATGCTCTTGTATAAAAGTGAGGATAATGTATTTTAATAATGATATCCAATCCATGTCATCAGTTCCATGCACAGATTTAATGGTCAGACTTCCATCCTTCCAAGGGGCCTAACAACTCACTGACCTGGGAATGGGCTTTGGGACTTGATGCACTGTTCCCATCCACGTTAGTCCATCGCCAGTGACATCACCTGACTGAAACTGGGCCAGAAAGAGTCCTCGGTTCCCTGGAAGGCTACCACTGATAATACAGGTGGCAAACGCAGGCTGCAAGAACACCTGGACTCTGGGTGTAATGGGGACACACCAGTGGTGTTAGTGACAACAGCAAAGGGTCTGAGGAAATTACACCTGATTTTGTTTTTGTGACTCAAGCCAATAGCAGGGTCTTCCAGCATCTCTGGAGACAGCAACAAAGTGTTTTCCAAAGAGAAGCAAATGAATGTGACCTTCATAATCAATAAGAATACAGTCTACAAAACCATATAA
This sequence comes from Trochalopteron elliotii, assembly GCA_024734555.1. Lineage (NCBI taxonomy): Eukaryota > Metazoa > Chordata > Aves > Passeriformes > Leiothrichidae > Trochalopteron > Trochalopteron elliotii. The sequence goes on from JANPWX010019221.1 coordinate 289,994, forward strand.
TGACTATCTAGGTCATGTTTACATCTAATCAAGTAGCTAATACTAAAAGTAACGCTAGCAAAATCTTTGATACTTCAACAGAATTTTAATCCTCTGAGACTTTAATTTTTGAATAGCAGTAACAGGAGAGCAAAGTGTTAAATCTTTTTATTTCCATATATTATACACATATAATACATGGAAACAAAAATGAGTTAGGAGATTGTAGTATTCCTTACACATCCTGTTATGTTCAGCTACAATCACAAGCCCAGCACATATGTTCCTTTATCACAAGTTCATGAAAGAAAATCCCCTTGCATACGGACATACTACACCCCAGAACTGCTCCTCTGCAAGTGACTCTTCTGGATTTAAGTCCAAGGAGAGGAATTTGCTGTTTGTCTGTGGCACGAATTTCTGCAGAGCCACTTCGTGCCTGGATTGCTGATCATCAGCCTTTCTATCACTACAAACTGAAAACCTTTGTTTTCTTGCGGGAGCTGAAAATCATCAGCAACTAAGTAAATGTACCATAATCTTTGTTTCAGAGCTCTACCTGAAGATAAATGGGAATGCTTTCAGAAGCGATTCCTTTAGGCCTTTTTCTCCATTCTGTCCCCAGCTTTCATACTTAACTGTATGTCCTCCTCATAAAAGGGCCCAGACCTTTGTTCCTCTTCTGTTCATGGCAAAAGGTAACACCCTCACAACAAGGCTAGTAGTCATAAAAAGTTTACTGTGGCATTTTGGCTCAAAAAAAGGAAAAGAAAGAAAGAAAAAAAAGGCTGCTGACTGGAAAATTTTGTGGGAATTAATTCTGGCAGATATGGCAGAAAAAACACACCCAAGCAGCAGGGTGACCTGATTTTCTAAATGGGCTTGGGAAATACTGTTTATAATTAGGAACACAGATTGCTCATATTTGTTTGAGAATCACTGAAAATGGGAAACATAATTGTAAGTTGTTAGAAAATGTTTTGGTGATAAGGACTCTACTGTATTTCCACTAACTACCACCCCTACAGAAGACCATGCTAAATAGAAAACTCAATTCCAAGGGCAAGAGAAGCCCTGACACTTTTATTGCTAGATTCTATAGCAATTGGAGCTCACTTACAGTAACCTTATAGTACTCTATATAAACTGAGAAGCTTGTATCAAATTCAGGCTTCCATTTAAAATAGATATTGCAGATATTAGGCTTCAATTAAAGAAGAAAAATAACCTTCAGTGCTTTTTTTTCTCTTAAAGGCAAAGTATCAAAAAAAATCCCCAAACTAGGTGGAAGTTATTACATTTCTCAAAAAAATTAAGATGAGCTTTCTTCTATTTCTTGAGATAGTACAATTTGTGATTCACAGGGTAGCTGGTATCAAACACAAGGTAATGAAAGCTCATATAAGCAATTTTATTCCTATCCATAATGGCAGACACTAACAAAATCAAAAGAATTTATCCTTTGAGTTCAACTTAAAAAATAACTTATAAAGCAGTGATATATGCAACATAAAACAGTTCAGGAGGGGAGAGGGAAAGCAAATTTTAATAATTAAAATGTAAACGTGAAAGAAAAAAAAAGAAATGGAATAAAAGTCCCTACTTCTGATTTCTATGTAAGATGTCATGTGATCCTATTTTACAGTGTCCTGGGGTCTGTGTGTGTGTGTGTGTTTGGTGTGTCACACACACACACCCCACGCCGACCCACACATGTACACACACAGACAGGCGCTTGCAGCTCCACCTTGGGCACTTCTCTCATGTCACTCCTTACAGTTGTCTCAAGCATGTTTGGGACCCACTTTCTTGACAAAATGGGGGAGATGGTAGGAAAAAAAAAATAAACCAAACAGGTGGGTCTGATTGTGTCTGAGATCCTTTAGTTAAACTGTACACTGGGACGAATAATTTTCTTCTGCAGTAGCTCTCTGGAGAGGGCCAACTCACTGTGGTCTTCATGGCGACACTTGTGAACGGGTCACACACTCATTGTCATGCTAGGGGAGTACTGGAAAAGAGGAATCCACATTTTAACAAACATTTATGCCCCCCACCCCTACATCCCCACCTGGAATGCAGCAATGGGTTCAGAGCTCCTTGAGCTCCCTCCTAAACTTGTGCTGTGGCCTCTTTTGGGGCTGTGGTTCAGTTTGTGTCCCCAAAACTTCTGTTGTACTCTCTCATGAAAAACAGACGCTGCTGACAAGGCAACTCCCCTGACGGCTGTTCTGGTGTTACCTGGGTGCTGTGATGAACAATACCTCACTGAGGCTTTCCACACCCCTTTCTGCCCAGTGCTGACTACTGGGGAATTTACTTGGGCAGGTGCCTAGTCAGAAGTAGACTGGCTGCATTCAAGGGTAGCTGAACCACACAAGATTTTGGAGAGTTTTTGATTACTTTCCAGGAAGAAAGGAACAAAGGTATTAATGACTGTGATTAAATTAGTGTTTTGGTCTGTATTATTTTGTGATACTCCACAATTTAGGGAGCAAGCTGAATCAGGGACCAGTGGTCATTCTCCTTTATATGAACCAAAATCCAATCAGCACATTACACTATTTTAGTGACACAAACTGAACTGCAGCTTTTACCCAAACTACAGCTACCCTCAGGTTAGCAGTTAGCAGATTAAAGTAATCAATGGGACACCACAGTGCCTAGAAGAAATGCACATCTGTACACCTAATTTGATTTTAAATTGAAAACTGTGGACTGCAAAAACACTTAATTTGCTCTAACATCCTCTAAGTAGAGGAAAATGTTCAAATGCAAGAAGATAAGCATTTTGAAAATTGACAGAAGAAAAAGGGAAGATAAATTTGCCTGTGCAAAACCACATGTGCCCTAAATATCCTGCCAAGTCTTGAGTTCCAAGCTGGTCATTTCCCAGTGTCCAAGCATATAGAAAAATTATTTTAGATGGGTCTTCCATGTCATGTAAATTACACAGGTCTGACTACCAGCTCCGAAGTTTAAAGCAAAGCACCCACTCAAGTAATTTCCTGTATCTGAGCCAAGGAATCTGGGGAATCACTTTGGGAAAGGAATCAAAGCATGGTCTCAAGGTGTTTAGGATTTTCAACTTGTTATTAAGCCCTCCATTGCTATGTACCCCTAACCAAAATTCCTGGTGAACTGAACAGGAAATCTTCCTGAGGAAAGACTCCATGGTAACACCTATTCTGAGCAGCCATGTAGCAAAACATGGATCACAAAACAAAGCAGCTCCCAAGGATGACAGAACAACCCATGTTACAGAGGCAGCAGTCCCTGGGAGCAGACAGGGACACCCCTGGCATGTGTCACTCCTGCCTTGCAGGCACACATCTCAACAAAACCTTGAGAAATCTAAGTCCCTGGCTCTCCCAGGCAGCACAAAACACCCAGAACCCAGGAAGTGTCTGAGAACACTGATTTTCTCCAGAGTACCACAGATGTCCTCTTGTTCCCACAGCCCTGTTTCAGTGATCCTGCCTGCCCTCAGCACAGCAGAGCATGCCAGATTGGGAGCCAAGGGCTGCCAGGAGCAGGGACCACATTTCATGGAGGTTCTGTGCTAACTGCCATTTTGGCAGATATTAAACATTGCTCTTTTTAGGTTGTGTATGACAGTTTTCTTCAACACTCCACACAACCTGAATGTGTGCCCACCAAGAGCTAACTGGCAGAAACTCTTCCTTTTCACTAGCTAAAAAAGAAAACCTCCTAAAACCCCTCAAAATCCGATTGCCAAGAAATTTTCCATGGAACTCAGTTATGCTGTGATCTAACAAAAGCTGTTTACTGAGCTGCAGGTCACTGCTGGCACAGGTAATGACTTTACATTCCTATTTAGGGACCTAGACATGGATTTAGAAACCCAGCTTCAGGCACATGAGTATGACAATACGACAGTCTTACTCTGAAAAATGTTTCTACTGCATTGTACTGCTTTGAATATTCCATATAAAAAAAACAAACAAACCAAACAAACAGCATAATTTGCCCCTCAATGAACACTAGTGGGAACCTCTGCCTTTTATGGGTGTAACAGTGCACAGCACCTTTGCAACATGCAACCTACTGGTGCTCTCATCACATACTTCAGGATAAACCCTGCTTTTTCATTGACCTCAGGGCCCAGAGAGTTTCTGAAGTAAATCTATACCTCTCACCTATTCCAGTTTCAGCTCTCTTTTGCACAGCAATTTTTATTAAAATCAATCCTGTACTTTCAGAAACTATTAAGAAACATGCAAGACACAGTGCTGCACTACAAGCACACTACAAAACTTGTAAATTTTCTTTTTCTAAGCAAAAGGCCAGATACAGGTTCACCTTTGCAATCCAACAACCCAGATAATGAAATACTTACACTCTCACTCTGGAAAGGGTTTAGGAAGTTTCCACCCATCTCACTGTCATCCCTGGGAGTGCCAGGCTGGTTGCTCATGCTCATGTTACTGGGAGAGTTCTGTTAAATAAGATAGCAAAATACAGATTCAGTACTGAAGGTTTTGGTTCATTTCCCAGCCTCACCAGCTGTGCCCAGGGCCTGCTCCACACAAAACCTCGTGCACTCAGGTGCACTGTGCAGTGCAGTGGGCCTCTCAAGGATGAAAAATCAGCCCCAGCAGGGTTCTGCATGATTCAGTCACTAATTTTAGTCTGTTAAGTAATGTTCTCTTCCCTGAAGCAAGGATTGTTTACCTGTGCCTCTTTTTCAGGCTATACCCAGCATCTGCTTCTGCTGAAGTCAAGAAAAGCTAGAAAAGGCTGCAGCAGGGATACGAGGAAGCTCCATCACCACATTGAATCATGTGGTTGAATGCAGTCATGTCTGTGAACCCTGACATATGTGACTCATGGGTATGTACTTAAAGATAGACAAAAGATGTACTTAAAGGCAGGATGGATCAGGGCTGAAAAGATCTTTGCATAGGCCTGTGCCTGAGGGCTGTTCCTCATGGTCACAATTTACTGAAATAGTAACAACCTAAAGCCTTCCAAAAATTAATTGTTACACTTTTTCTTACAGAAATGCACAGCGACCTCTGCAACTTCAGAAGGAGAATGAGTGACACAAGGCGATTGCCACAGAAATTATTGTGCATCATGGTTATTGTACACACTACTATCAGTCAGATGCTCTTACAAAGCTGCTTTGCAGTACCCTGCCATGCCTGGACCATAGGCATCCCTTTCCATCATTGTTACATCTCCTGTTCAGAAGACTCATGGTGGAAAAAGAGTAGTCAGGGAAAGGGAGGAGTGAAACCTCATAAAAAAATCTTTACATCTATCACAGTTCTTTCCTTGACTTTTTTTTTTAACCCAGAAAAATGGAATGCATTATAAATATAAATACCAAACCAACTACATACATGACATGAAAGCAGAAATTCTTTACTAGCACCTGAAATGCAGCTCAGAGAGTTGGGTCAAAAACCCTGCCCTAGCCCTTCTGTTTTCTTCAGTCTAATTCACTACTTCCAAAACTGTGATCCTCAGGGCCACTGGACAGCTCATCCATCAAAGACAACTAAAAGCCTAACGAGGTTATTGATATCAGTTAATCAAGTTTGCTCTCCAGGGAAGTCAGTGCACCAGATATTCAGGGACCTACAGCTCAGAGAAGTTGTTGAACCTATTGTCTTGGCTCTGCCACTGCTGCTGTGCCTTCAGCAGGCATTAATTCAGGGGAGCCCGTTGCCTGTGTAACACAGGAGGTCAGGCTACACAATCACATCCCTCCCTCTGGCCTTAACATCCAGGAATATAAAGACCTTGTCACATTTATATTTTTTGATGCTCCTGCACTTTTGCTTGTTCCTGGGGGATTTCCCCTATTTTACATTGCTCTGTGTGGAACTAAGCTTTGATGTCCAGACACTGCTGCAGCATGCCAGCCCCAAAGGGCCAAATTCCTGAAAAAATCCCATTTTAGTGGCTCCCCCAGGCTGCTTTTGTGGCCACTCGGGGTCCAGCACTATAGCTCCAACTGGGATTTTCCAAAGCAAGAGTGCCCCTGATGCCTGCACAAATTCCATGGGCATTGCAATAAATGCAGGTCATTAATGTTTATTTTACATGCATTAATTTCAGTTCATTTTCTGCCCCCATCTGAACCTACTTCATAAAAACTTTTATGTTCTGTCATTCAGCCAATTTAGTCAAAATCTTCTCTAGAAAGCTATGTGAGTTGTACTGATTCCTCCAGGACTGGATGCATTTTTTAAGGACAACAGTCTTAAAGGCAAAATTAACAGCATTTTTCTTTTACTCATTTAAAAAACACATAGATCAAATGTGATTTCCATGCAGGTTAACATATTACAAGACTTCCAGGTAAACTGTTTAGGATCCAAGTTTTCAGACTTGCTGATACCTGTATCAGCACATACTGAACAGCTATAAGTGGAATACTGGGTTTAAAAATTATTCCATGGGAATGGAAATGTTTTGGCTTTTTTCCCTTAAAAAATGCTGCAGTTTGCAGAAAATACTGAAGAAAAAACATAGACTTTGATTAAAAATGTGCTGTATGCTGGTAATCTTCAGGAGGGTTTTATTGAATCCCTCACTGCACACCCATCACAGCACAACTGAGGCAACATGGTCTTTTCCATCCATTACTTTACATAAAGCACAGTCTGAAAACTTTATAAAATTTAAGAACACATGGTCCTCTTTATTTATGCCCCTTTAGCAATACCACATCAGCTCATTAATTCCTAAGTTAATGGTGATCACATCCATAGCACTTTATTTTTACAGATGTGATGCATTCAAGTATTATTTTTGTAAATGAAAAATCCCTGCAGATTAAAATCATATCCCTTTTCCCTTTTTTTAATGGTTATGATATCAAAACAGTGCTTCCTCTGAAACTACTTCTTAATCTATTTTTTGGAAGTTTATCCTGAGGATTAGATATGAATACTACCTTACATAGTTGACAAACCCAATCCTGCAACACTCTAAGGAGGTTGACTAGAATTTGACTTTACATTTGACTAGAATTGACTATTAGAACTGCTTTCATTTATTTTAAGAGTATCAAGGACTACAACATGATCAATCAGATTATGAACTGGAGGTAATTATATATAATATAAATATGATATAATAAGGGTGCATAACAAAAAGATTCATAACATCGACAAAGGAAATGAGTTTAGAATGAAACACTCTAAGAATTCCAAGTATTTGATTAGATACTCACTTTGGAAATACTGTCCATGTCTCCTGAGCCTGAAATTAAAATAGACAATTGCTCAGTTGGGTTTGAGCTGAAGCTAATACAAAAATTTTTTTCATAGAAAATACACAGTGCAACATCAACATTTTAAAAATAACTAACTTAGTAAAAGTTTACAGTTGGTACAGAATAATCCCCTCAATCAATGTGAGGCTCCATCAACTTTTGCTGCACTACATGTACTGAGTATGTCTTAGCAGAAAACAGACAATCCTGATGAGCAGAGTAATGGAAACCAAATAAAATTAAATATTATGAGTGCAAGACTATTGAAAACAAAATGAGGGGCTTTTTCACACGCTGTAGCTCTCACCTCAGACAAAGCAGAGGGTAAAGAAAATGCAATTTTAGGATGGATGAATGAAGAAAAGCATTTTTTTAGCAGCAAAAGACACATATTTTCAGGAAAGAAACATTTTGGAAGAGTACTAAGTACAAAACTAGAAGAATATCACAACAAAACAATCAGAAATGGAGCTGTGGGAGAATACTGAAACAGCTGTTTCATACAGCTAGGCAAATTAGGGCTGAGAAGGAATATGATTTCTCTAAAAACGTCAGATACATGTTATCAGGAGTTATTTTGTCATGGCCCAAAAGGATAAATTACGTGCTAGGTACATGTAAAGTCCTCCCATAATGATTGCAATTTAATTTTTCATTTTAACTAAGGAGAAAAAATTCTCAGGTTGTAGAAAGCAACAGAAAAAGCTGTGGCTGCAAAAATGAAAGAGATTTTCACTGATTTGAATGCAATGTACATCACTAATAGTTAAACCAACTATCCATTTTAGGATTGTAATAGGTATAGAAAGGCTGTAAAAGTGTTCCTATATAAAGTAATGTAAAATTTCAGCGACATGCTTTCCTAAAAACAATGTAATTCCCTTTAGGAGATAGATGCCTATGCTGAATTGTCATTGTTCACAATAAGTCTGCTCACTGAGCTTCAGTGACTTTTTTTCATTGCCACAGCCTCTTCAAATTATTCCCTTCATCTTACTGATGTATATACAACTTTTTTCATACATTTTGAAAAACTGTCATCCACAGAACTCCAAGAATTAGTCACAGAAAATAGCACTGCTGCTGAAAATTCACCACATTGGCAATATTTGCTGTTACCTAATGATCCATTCATATGATGTGAGTCCATTCCACCCAGTCCACTCATGGGTCCATCTGAGCCTGGCCCCAGTGGAAACTGCAAAAGGAGCAGGCATTAAAAACTGTACAATTATTTTTTGTATAACCTAATAAAGAGAAAATACTCCTCAGGAGAAGGGGAAAAAAAAGTAAGGACAAATTCTCAGCTCTGAATGAGAAGACACTCTCAAGTCCCATTTGGACCTTTAGGAGAAGGGCTCTTGTGAAGACTGAAAACCAGCTTTTTTTTGGTCAATTTCATGATTTGCTGAGACTGTCATCTCTGTAGGCTGGAATCCAACACATAATAATTTATTATTTACTTCAATGCTTTTTGTATGACTTTTCAGGCTGCTGTTGGCAACTCAGCCCTATCCCCACTGAAGTTACAGGCAACTTTGATAACTCTCTTAAATCCACCAGTGATTAATTAACAGTTTTCAAACCCTACCTGACCTATCCTAAGTCAGAAGGCTCTTCATCACCTTCACAACTTGAGCAGTTTCTGTCCAATTACATAATTAACCTTAAATTTATCTCTTCACACATTTAAAAGACATTACATTATAGTCAAACAATCTGCAATTTACTGCATAATGACTTTGCATATTTACATTTTTTTTTTCAAACTCTACTGCTGTTTTTTTTCCAAGAGGCCTATAACTGAAGAGCCATCCATAAAAATGGAAAGCTTAGCAATAATGATAGCTGCTGGAAAGGCACTGTTTGGATAAACAAAAGGCTGCACTACTCAAAGAAAGATGTAAGTAGATTCATATTTACATTAGGTCTGTTGGGCCCAGGTGGCACAGCGTTCATTAAAGTGTACATGTTGTCTCCAGAGTTGGTTGAATCTGTAATAAGAGATTATTTTAAGTGCTAAAATACACTTTTCAATAACATTACTCACCTCATACATTTCCTGTCATTTTGTTCATATTATTACTGTGCCTCAATCCCATACACAGTGGCAATATAATGGCAAATTTTATTCCCCTTCCATCCATTGCTGCCACACAACAGGGCTATGAAAAGAAATAATTGCCATGGCCCCCAAGTGACTATTTCTGGGCTCTAGTTTTATGCATGACTGTTAAAAGGTTTATAAATCACCAAGAATCTGTAACTATTAAATTCCTAAAACCCTGTTTCCTGGAGTTCTAAATTTCTTCACTCATCCTTAATATTATCCATAGGAGTTTGTTTCTTCTTCAATACTTCCTGTAATTTATTTTCCAGCTGTAATAAATGAGAAAAAGCTCCTCCTGACACAGACCGAGAGTTAGTTTTTTACTCTCATCCCTGTCAAGTCCATATTATTCTGGATCTAAGTCTTCAGTGGAACACTGTGCAAAGATCCTACACTCCTGAGGGAGGCTTTAGCTGATGTATCTTCATGGTACAGTCTGGTGCAATGCTTGCAAAACAACACCAAAATGACAAAAACTGAAAGGAGAATGACCTGACAAAAGTCTGTACACATCCCTAAGAGGATGGTGTGATTTAAAAAAAAATATTGGCAACTCTGGAAAATCAGTACCTGCACAGAGAATAAAAAGAGCTCAGCATTCTGTACCCAAGACCCTCCACAAGCCCATTCCACAGCCAATGGTCTTCTATGTACAACAGGAAGATAAATCAAGGAGTATGTCTACTAATTATTATTTCCAAGATTATTTTCTAAGCATTAATCCAAGTAAATAATTCCATTATATAGAGAGCACTATGCATCACGAGAGCATTCGAAGATGGTGTCTGAGAAGAAGAGGGAACAAAAAAGCTTTTAGCCTAGAGTAAAATTGACCTATAAAGTTATTTTTAATATTCAATGAGGTAGGCAAAAATTTCTTCATCCACCAGATCCTTTTGCAACACACACCCTTGGCTGCTCCCAAGTTCTGCTGGCTCATGTCAGAACATATAGGGGATGGCTGAGCTGTGGAATCTTTTGAGCTGTTGGTCTTGGAGGTGAATAAATACCTTGGTAAAACTCACAGGTGGTCAATTTCTAAGTATTTTCATGCTTTAGAAAACAGAACTTTAAAATATCTTTTCCTTAGGTTGCCTTTTCTTCTCTGTTCATTTTTGAGAGTCTTTATTTGTTTTGGTTTTTATTTTTATTTCTATTTATTTAAATGACTGAAATTGTGTTCAATGAAACTTACTGGTCCAGTAAGTTTTTGTGGCCAGTTAGGAAACTTTGCTACCCTCCTGGTATGAGCTGGAGAGGTCAGCAAGCAGGGAAGAAAACCCCTGATATAAAAAACATAGACCAAATAATTCAGTTAGCTGATTCTTTATTTAAAAAACAATCCGTGTGCTTCCTAAAATCCCTTATAGTTTTTTTTATTTCCAAGTATATTTCAGTACCTGCAGGACTAGGCATGATGGGTGTTCCTGGTGGCCCTCCACCTCCTGGAGGACCCTGGGGAGAGTAAAAATTGTCAGTTAGCATAAATTAAAAGGTTAGAAAAAACCTAAAACTAACACACAAAAAAACCCCCACATCAAGGAACATACATTTTTTAAGTTTTGGGTATTTCCATGTCACAAATCTGATCAAGACTAACAAACACAAAATGTTCTGGCTGTTAAACAAGAGTTTTAGAATTGTTTAGGATTTCTGCAGGAATTTTATTCTAATCACCCTAATCATTTACGAAGAACAGAAACATAACATCTTGCTTCTTATGTTTGTTGAATCTCTTCAGCTAACACGAAAAACTACCCATTTCCACTTTGGTAAAAATGCCTACATCAATTAAAGCCAATAAATATTGACTTTTCATAATAAAACATACATAGACTGCTAGTAATAATTATTATTTTCATTCCCATAGGACTATTACTGTACTTTATCTCTTTTTTTATAATTTTAAACAGCAGATATTCTGTTTCAGTCAGGGACATCTTCTCAGTGGCAGTGATTACAAGGGACTGGTGGTTCTGTCTGCTTACAGGATATCTATCCATATACTTTTTACCTATAAACTTTTATCTATAAATTTATATCCACATTTTATCCATACCCATATCACTCCCTAGGCACCACAGGCTCTCCATATACTTTTTATCCATATACCTGTATACTTGATTTTTTTAAGGCTCTCTCTGCATATTTTTCAACATCACATAAACAGGTGTAGGAACAACTAATGGATCATTTACGAGAAAAGTTACCTGTCTTCATTAACTTTTGCATCTCATTTTAAATTTTATTCTAACTGTTTGTGTTTTTTCTTCTCTTAGAGTGTTTCTTGGTATCAACTATTTTCACTCTGAGAATATAATTTTATTTTTGTATGAAGAGTATATATTTGTATATTTATACACATTATATATACTTATATATTAGCAGATAAGTTTATATATTAGTATATATTAATATATTATATATAGATTAATCTTATTAAGTTCTCAAAGCAAATAATTCCAGATTACAAATCTTTTCACTAAAAACTTCTTTTAGGAGCTCTCCAGCCCATCCCTCATTCCCAAACACTCGTGTCTATGAAGTCAAATATTCCCAAAATGTCTTTAAATTCTTTAACAATAGAATAAGGCAAACCCACAAGATCTCTTCCAAACAGAGAGAGTTCTGTGAATTCTGCATTGAAAGAACTGATTTGGAGATAGCAAATCTTGGCTGTTTTCACTAAGCTGTGACAAAATGAGGCCTATAGTTACAGACACTTGCAAGAATCACAATCTTTTCCACACCTAGTTGTCTAGATAAAAGACAAAATAAATTTATTTTAATTATATAATCCTCCCTCATCACCCTGTGACACCAAACCTCTGCATCTGATAAAAACAGACTAAACAATCTGCCTTAGAAGAACTCCTTAGATATACAAATAACCTCAGTGCAACAGCAACAACAACAATAAAATAAACAAAGTTAATCTCTACTGACTGAGATAAAATCCAGCACTACACAAAAACACTTTTTCCTCCAGAAATTCAGAAACTCTCACACAACGTTGCTCTTCTGAGAATGTCAGGGGGCCTTTTGTCCTTCATTAGGGTGGACAATACATTGTATTAGGTATAGAAATGTTTTCTGAAGTGAAGCAGCACTAAGGGCAATTTGGAGCAAGCTGACAACGATTCTGGTGATGAACACCCACATCTGCACCAGCGGTGGCTGGAAAACCTCTGTGCAGGCCAGATGTTCAGCTCCCAGCCAGCACATGGGGGCTACCCTGAACATCTGAGCTGCTGTTTTCTCTGACTAAATGAGATGTGATGTCTAATAAACACAAACAAAGGCACTCACCACGTAGTTCCCAGGAGAGGCTGAGGAATAAGGTATCTGTAACATCAACAGAAAAAACAGTGATTTCCTCTGCTGGGATGGGCTCCAGGCAGCTGCAGGTGAGTGCTCATTCAATTAGAGTAACTAAAGACACAGCTAAAATCATGGGGGGAAAACGCCTCTGCTTTCAAAATAAATACCTCTTTTCAGCAATTTTAAAATATTGACTATAAAAATCATAAAGTATTAAAATGGTAAGGTAGAAGATTATTAAGGCAATGTAGTTTATAAGGGTTATGAACTCAGGCAGCACATACTTGCATTTCAGACAGCAGGACTCCAGAGTCAGCCAAGTATGAACTGATTTTGTAGGTTCTTAGAGATACCTACTTTTGTTTACAATCTTGACGAAAAAAGTTAAAGAACCTACCACATCTTTCACCTTAAAAGATTCTGGTATTTATTTCCACTCTTTTTTTTTTTTTTTTTTTTTTTTTTTTTAAGGACGGCATCCTGGAGAAATCTTGTGAATAATCTGTTTTCCTTCTCTGATACTGCCTTTGTTGTTATTGTCTCCAAAGGAAAACAGGCCAGTGCTGTTGTGGGAGTAGCAACTGTACTGACAACCCCAAATTCCTCTACAGACAACTTCTCAGCCAAATGATTGTTACAAATAAATCTCTTATTGAACCTGCCAATTGATTTCAGGAATTGCAAAAACTTTAACTATCAGTTTAAAAATATCCATTTTAATCAAGTATATGCAAAAGAAAATTGAAGAATTTCACTAATAAAATTAAAAAGCCAAAAGTGAGAAAACCAAGAACTGCTTAGCAGGGCAAGCCAGACCCACTGTATCCATCTACAAGTACCAAAATTGAATATTTTTAAACTAATGATATATGATCCTGAATCAAAATGAAGATTTTCTGCCTTCTGGAGAAATACCAGCCACTGCCGTTCATGTAGGATCCCAGGATAACCTTTAAGTTATGGCAGTGCCGGGCCTGGCATAAAGATACTTCTCTAAATACAAGAAGATGTCAAACAGATTTGTAATATTTACTTACAGAATTGGCATTGGTTGGGTTTGGCCAAGGTCTACCACCCCCAGGACCCCTGAAACAGAAGAGAAAGGATGAGACACAGAACCATCCCCATCCTCTGAACACCTCTGAGCAAAAAAATCTGAATAACCTGTTCCAAAGGAAGGACATGGCTTTTTTCAATCTAAAGTGTGTTTACAAACCTTAAGGACACCAAGTTAAAATGCAAGAGCAGAATTTTTGTTGTTGCACTGCTACTCAATCATTTGATGAGTTGATTAATTTATTTACTACTCAGAAAATAAATTTAAGTAATGAAATAAATAAATGTTCAGTCATAAAACCAGTAATCTTGCTCACATAATTAAGCACATGCCATAAGTACTGAGGATGCATTCATTTACTGTGGATCTAGAATACTGCAGTAGAGTCAGGTTTCATTAGTAAAACTTGTGCAATTAGCTAATAAATGTTTTGGGAACACCTAATTTATAAAAGAATAAGCCATACAAAATATGTTGCAATGATCCCTATAAGGTGATGAGGATGAATGACCATGATGATGGTGTTCATGATGATAACAACAGCCATGATAATAAATTTCATGTTTTAAGCCCAGAAAACCCTCAGAGGGTTTTTCTCACAACCTTTGCTGTTAAGTTTCTCACTCTCAGCTAAACCCAGAAAAATAGTTTGGGCGTGAGGCTTCATCTCTTAACAATCCAGAGGGAATTCAGACACACCAGAGGTAAAATCTCCGTGTTTACAATGTCTCAAACCCATAATTATTTCTGGGAGCATCAAGAACTCCAGCTTGTTTATAAACAAGACTGAATCACTTTTTGAAGGCCCTGACAATGGAGAGGCACAGCAGATGACAAAACTTTCACATTTGCAATGGCATTTTGGCCTCATTAGCTGTAGAAAAGCAACATTAACCACTGCAGCTCACCAGGCATGGGAGAGGGACCTAAACAGAGAAAGAATCACCCTTTATTAATGAGTTCTGAAAGTTTTCTAAGTCTTGCAGAAATAAAAATTATTAAGTGCATACACTGCCTGAGGGATTTAATATTGAATCTTACTTTTTTATTACATTGTTGATGAAACTACAAAGGAACTCTCTCTCTCAAAAAAAAAATCAAAAAATTTATTTATTTCCACTGCCTTTATTGTTGGAATGCTGGAAATCAAGAATGTTGGTATGGTCTTTTCTGCTTCATTCAATGAAAGATTGAGCAGGGAAATGCTCGTCAGGTCAAATATTTGGAATTTCTCCTCTGCTGATGATCATATGGTAAAATATTAACTGTTTTGTCTTTTTTTTTCCTTGTTGTTCTTTTTCTTATTTTTTATTGGTTTATTGGATCATCTTTTTCAGAAAAATGAGGATTATTTGTAACAACACTTAAACGTCTGTTTTCACCCCAAACCCTTGCAACTCATTTCTGTGACATGTACTGGCTCAGAAACACAACTGGGTTAAGCCACAGGAATATGAAAATCAGAAATTTTTTACACTGCGACATGGGAACTCACCTTTCATCTAAAAAGCTGTTGAAAATTTCAGATTTATTGGACAGCTTTCAGTATAGACTTAGAAATCACTGCAGCAGATTCTGCTGGAAAGCCACATCGATTTTGTGGAGCCAACTGCTTATAAAACACACATAAAAATCCTCAAACTGCATTTTTTTTTCCAATTCCATGCAAGCAGGTCTTTTGTCTTTTACAAAATGTTTATTTTGGAAGCACCAACAAGGTCATAAAACATAACCATACAAGTACCCATGCCAAAATACTTCACAAAGTATCTGTTGC
The DNA here is from genome assembly GCA_024734555.1 of Trochalopteron elliotii. NCBI lineage: Eukaryota > Metazoa > Chordata > Aves > Passeriformes > Leiothrichidae > Trochalopteron > Trochalopteron elliotii. The sequence continues at coordinate 305,490 of JANPWX010019221.1, forward strand.
TATGACCAATTTTTTTAGCTGCAATTTTTTTAGAGTTTGTCCTGTAAGTGTCAATCCTGACTTGAAAAAATAAAAGTCTGAAATTTTAGTTTTCCAAGAGGGAAATATATTCCATCAGAAAATGAAACATCTAGACTCAAGTTTGTGAATTGAAGTTAAAAGACGAAATCACACCTTCTTCTTTTTTTATATAAATCTGAGGCATGACTGAGATATTCTTAGTGCTTGAGACAGCACTGCAGGTCACACGGGGTGTTAAAAATCACCAGTGAAATGTAACACTGCTCCCTGAAGTCTGCCTTTTTGTTCCAAAAACTGGCAGAGACATGAAATCTTCCTAAAAATGGCTATGTCAAGTTCCAACTGAAAAACTTACAGTTATTCTTTTGAAGAACATGGGTTGGGCATCAGTGCCCAACAGAAATCTGATGGTGTTTTTGATGATAAAGCAAGGAATTACCCAGCAGTGCTGCAGTTACGGATTGCATGGACTGAAATGCTGCCTTATGAGCCCTCAGGCTACCATTTCTGACCACAAAGAACACTTTCCCACCCAGAAAAATTGTAACATTTTATTTGGCATGTAGTCTGCTCTTAACCAAAGCAGCTTCCCTTCGCACCTTCCAAGGAGGAAAAGCTGGATTTTAAATGGCAGCTGTTTCTGTGGAGCATTCATTTTTGTACTTGACACTGCCAAAAATCCAAGAAAAAGAAGAACAGAATACTGGAAAATTGTCATGTAAAGAAAACACTCAGGTATGAAGGGACACCCTTATGCACAGTTGAAATGTGATTTCCCCAGCAGACACACACTGCTGCTTCCTGCACTGGGATAAAGGGTGAGGGGAACACAGGGAGCACATTTGGGTCCATCCTCTCCCACTGCCCCCAGCCCAGCCCTGATCCTGAGGCCTCACTACAATTTCAGAGACAGCAGTAAATTTACAGTAGGAAAATACCCTCATGTCCTGAATATACAATTCAAAAAATCCCAACTCAGACCAACCCTTTGATAAAATGTGTTTATAAAAAGCAGCAATATTAGTACTTTGATCCATCTTCTCTCTTTCTGGTAGGCCAGGAAAACTTTTTGTCATCCAGGATACTCTTTTCTTATTTTTCCTGTGCAAACTCTCATTTATGTGAATAAATAGTTTCAAAATATCCTATCTATCCCTCAATTTTACTTCTGGAAAATTAATTTCCTTTTTTTATAATTCAGTCTTCTGCTGAGGAAAACCTCTACAGTCCTTATACTTGACTCACCCTGAACTTCAAATGTCTAAATATTTTTTCCACATCAATTTAATTGAAAAATATAAATGTCTACCATCAGGAAGGCTCCTAGAATTGTCTTAAATCCCCACATATGATGTCTATGATAGAGCAACATACAACTTCAGATTTTAATTTATTTGCTTCAAGAATTCAATGTGTGTCTGGAAATCCAAACCAATGAGAGGTATGTTGGATTTTTAAAATTACAGTATCTATTTCTGTACCTCTTTGACTGCTTCAGGGTGGTAACATTTTACTTGAAATTCAAATTATAATTTCTTATTTATGTTTTCTACAAAAACTAGAGTAAAAACAGGTACCTATGATATAATGAGAAAAGCGTATAGAAATCTTTATTGGTTTCTTAATGTTACAGCTGAAGTATTTCTACACACTTAAACAGGGGGTTGTCTTCAGGGATACAAGGTACAACACCCTGCCATGGCTAAATCTATGTCTCGATGTATAAATCTGAAGTCAGATTATATCTGTTTCTACCAGACAATTTCCCAGACCCAGAAATACACAGAAACACTGACAAAAATACTCTCACATCTGTAAAGCTCCTCTATCTGTTTAGACTGGAAATAAATGTAGTTAAGGAAATAAGAACTGCAGTTGAGGAAGACTTTCAAATCAATTTTGTCTTTCTTTTTCTTATAAATAGTTCTAGACAAAGGCTATTTTGCTACAATTAAGCACTAATTTATTTTGCAGAGAAAAAACATTCCCCACAAGATATTTAGTAAGTAGAAATATAAATAGTGTCACTTTTTAAAATGCATACAAGGATATATCAGTGATTATTTTAACAAAATATTCCCAGTATTTGAAGGCTGATCTGTGAAAAAACCTGAGTATTTGTACAGACTTGTTAGGACAGGCAAGGCTCCTGTAAGACTGTGGGTTCATTTCTCAAAATTGCATTTATTGGTCATCAAAGCATGTTCTGTTTGCCTTATCTACCCCAACTGCTCCTTCTGCAATGCAATAATGGCATTTTCTAGGTACAGTAGGATTTATGTTGAGCTTACATGTTCATCCCAGGCATCCCCGGGCCACCTAAAGCGTTCAGAGGGGGTCTCATGGCACCTCCATAGTTCTGCAATGACAACCAAGGGTCAGACTACCACAAAACAAAAAAACAAAACCAAAGAGGAGGGGGAAAGAAAGGACAGCAGGTTAATGACATTCCTGTGCAACTGCTGTCAGGACAGGCCATGCCATTCATGCTTTCAGGATTCCCTGACTGTTGACTAAAAAAATGGCAACATTAACCCCAAGGAGAAACAATACAAACAGAAATAGGCTAAGAATTATTAACATGGTTTCAGGGGGAATTATATTATTTACATCTACTGAGCTCAAATTAATGGCCAGCAAGAGTCAGGTTTTATAATGACTCTTCAACTTCTACACCAAGACAATTCAGAATCAGAACCCCCTACTAAGATTCTGAGATATCAAATGGTGTTATTTCTACCTAGATTTCATTATGTTTGTATAAAATTAAACCACACTATATAACTTTTTCTAATGTACCATTACATTTCTCTTTCCATTTTTCAATTGTAATAAATCTAGAATCTCAAGATGGGACCTTAAAGCCCATCCAGTGTCACCCCTGCCCTGGGCAGGGACACCTTCCACTATCCCAGGTCTGTGATAATCAAAATGAAGAGTATTTAATATGGTGATTGATGTCCTAGCAATGCTAACAAATTAAATTCCCAATGCCCATAAAATTTGAGTTTATGCCCTGATATCATAACCAAAATTTGACTGCACTACTTACACAAAAAAATAAATTACATCTATTTTTATTCAGTGGAATAGTAGAACAATCTGTCTCACCTGACAATCTAACTTCCAACTGTAATTACTGCTAATCCTAGGCAGATGTCCTCCTTTGCCCTAAATAACAGCACTGCCATTATGGCCACCCATACAGGTGTCCTTTAAGAGCAATGATGCTCTCTGCAGAGCCTAGTGGCCCAGGTATTTGGTGATTCAATTATGGAGTCCTTTGTGAACTTAAATTTTGTGGACTTTTTTGTGTAAATTAGGATGTTGAGCACAAGACAGAAGAAACTTACAAAAATACTGGATCTTAAATGACAAAAATGCAAGAAATAGCAAAAATGGAAAAATTACCCTCATAAAAAGTGGCATGAGATTTGCCTGCTGTGTGAGTAATGACGCTGCATAAAGGATCAGCTCAATCTCATATGGCAGCACAGCAGAGCTGCTCTTTCTACCTCCAAAAATGGTAAATATATTTCAGGGCCACATAAAAAAATAGCAAATATATTTAATAATGTTTTGTTGGTCACCCAGCAGAGGTTGTGAAGAACTGATCAGCTGGTTTCTGGCAGGAAGACCCAAAACTGTACAGACAGTTGCAAACAGACTTGGAAGGGAAAGCTATTCAATCATTTAGAATTTAGTTGTTATTCAAACAAGAAGCCACCAGAGAGATAATCTGAAATGGGGAAGCAAAAATGCACAGTGTGGGCACAACAAGCACACTGTGAAACAAAACACTGGCAGCACCAGGGAGGAACACCACCACCCACATGCTGCTCACTGGCAATGCTGACAAAACACAGAAGAGCCTCCTGGATTTGTGTTCCAGGGGTTCACCAGGACTGTTTGTCCCTTGATTTGGAGCTCTGCTGGGACAGAGCCACAGAGATGCTTGAGGTGGACATGGGGACAAATGGCAATATGGACATCTCACTTTTTTTTTAAAATCTCTGCTGCACATGTCAAAATTTAGATCAACAGTGGATGAAAGAGAAATTTTACAGAATTTGGAGAGGTATTTTTGGCAAAGTTAGAGGGTATTAATCTTTTCCTCTTAAACAGCATAATCAGTGAGGAGGAGGAGGAAACACCTACTCCACTCCTGGTCTCCCTTGCCAGTGTCAGTCTTTGAGTACAAAATACACTTTTCTAAAGAAAGCAAGTGAAGGGATTCCTCTTTTCATTCCAAATATTAATGAAAATAACATATTTCTCATTTTGATTTTGTACAGCTGCAACTCAGAATGGATTTTTTTAGTTAAACAGGAGGTTTGTTTTAAAAGAGAATTATGAAGACAAGTCCTGGGTGTCTTCAAGCTACATAGAATATAGCAGACAGAATATAGACTATAGGCCTGCCACTAAGGATAAGCCATCTGTAGAAAATACCTGTGGTCCTAATGGCACCATTCCCCTTGGAGGAGTCATCCTCTGCATTGGCCCACCCATGTTTGGATGACCTGCAAATAAAATACAAAATACATTATATTTATATATGCAATACACAACTGATTAAACTATGCAAGACACAAGCACCTTCTACAGCTACTTTAAATGAATCATCTCTTTCTAATTAACAGAAAAGCCTAAGGATTTGCAGAAAGGTGCCAGTTTGTGAGGGCAGCACTGTGGAGAGGTCCCACACTCACCCTGCTGCCGTGTGGGGTCCATCCCGCTGGGCAGGAGGGGCTGACTCCCCGGGACACCTCCAAGGGCCTGAGGCAGGGAAAACACAGCATAAAACCACTTGAAATTCATGTTAAAGACACAACACACACTTTTCATTCCTAATTCCTGGATGTTTCCTCTGAGTCAAGAGCTAATGTGCTTTTAAATCCCCACATTAATCTGCCCTCTGGGTTTACTGAATTAGGTTTAAAGCTCATTTTTACAAGATTTTACCTGTAGCTGGGTCAAGTAGAAAAACACTTTTATGAATGGATCTTTGTATCTAATCCATGAGGTGCTATTTAGCATTTCAAAGCACCACCACATTTTCAGTAAAAATGCATCCTGAGCAAGCAGAATCTCAGAATGATTTGGGTGGGAAGAGACCTTAAAGCCCATCTCCTTCCAACTCCTCTGCCATGGGCAGGGACCCATTCCACAGTCCCAGGACCAAACTACCACCTAATCAAAATCTGGGCCTTAAAGCTGCATCTCAATAGTTTATTGTTTCCACACCCTGCCCATCCATGCTGTACCTTGAGTAATGTCAGTGCTCCTAAAGCAGCAATTTGTGAACTTGGCGTAATGTGAACGTAGCAAGAAATGCAGTTCACTGGGATTATGTGATTATCTTCCACTCTGGACTGAAAATACCACAGTGTGCAGACCAAAACACTCCTGAAACCAAACCTGCAGGTTGGCAGTGCTTCCAGCCACCACATCCCACCTGCCAGGGCTCACTGAGCTCAGGCTCAGAGGGTGTGAAACACAAACACTTGGCTCAGGGGCTCAGACACCTCTGGCTAAGATAGTATTGGGAAGTACAATCTCAGGAATGCACTGAGTGACAGCAGTAAAATGTTATCAAATATTAAGTCCAGCAGTAATGATCAGATGCACAGATGATCACTTCATTAAGGTTAATTAAGTCCCCCACTGCCCTGGTGAGAAAGTAGCCCTGGTACAGGTAACTTAAACTGATCCCAAACATAACCAGTAAAGCAACACCTGGAGAAGTCTTGCCACCTGATATACCCAGCTCACTGAAATTTAGATTTCATACATTCTAGTATGAAGAATGTCAGAAGTAAGGACAAATTTGTTGAAACTGTGTTACACAAATATAAAAATAGCCAGAAATTAGGCTGGGGTATAGTGTGACAATAGAAACGCAATCCTGGAAGCCAAAGCTGAACCAAACTACCTATTCCATTTATCCTTTCTACCTTTCCCAATATTGTAAATGACCTAGTTTTCATCTCAGAGCTCCACTGATGTTTTTCTGTCTGCTTGTCTTTAACTTTTCATCTGCTGACAACTCTTTCTCCTCCTCTGTCTGCACTATGGAGAACTTAAAAACACAAATGTTCTCTACTTCCAGAACCTTCTCACAGATAGGCCAAAAAAGTTCCCTGCTGACGAACAGCACCTCATTACACATCCTTGTCTTGCTGGCATTGCACATCCTTTGATGGAGATGAGACAAAATTGGGAATTCAGCGCTTTTAGAAAGTCCTCTGAGTCTCTGTAGGAGCCACAGAGCACTTCATGAGACCTGTTCCTCACCACTCATCCCCACATTTATTGTGAAATGAATATAATTTGTATGTCCAACCGAGATGGGCAGGGACTGATGCATTTGACACAGCACTGAGTAACACAGGGACAGAACCCTCACCCTGGGCCAGTGGAGCATCAGGGATCAAGCCTTACCTGGTTGGGTATTCTGAGAGGTGGCCTTGGACCTCCAGGGTACCGGGGGGACATGAAAGGCTGCAGGGAGAAAAAGAAACACTGCTGAGTAATCCCACTCGTCCTGTAAATCCCACCCTGTGTCACTGCCACGCTCACATCCATCCAGCCTGAACACTCCCACAAAGAGCTTTGGACATTGTTCCACAATGTTTAACGGTATTACATAAATTCAGAGGTTCACAGCCAACCCATCTATCAGGATAAATTATTTAACAATTTGTTTCAGCACTTGTAAATGCAGAATATAAAAAAAACTTGCATTAATAGTGAAGAATAAATCATAATCAGACATTTGTACTTTCCACTGAAGAAGGGGCAAAGATGGGAACCTTGGAATAGAAAACAAAAGTGTTCCTGTGAGAGTTCAGAGGTAAGAAAGATCAAAACAATTCACAAATACTTTTCCTTCACTTTTTCATAATACACTAAAAAGCAACACAAAATTTAACCTGTGGGGGCACAGATTCCCTGTTCATGATGCAAATATTTAAAATTTTGCTGGTTTCAGTCACCATGTCAATTCAGGGCTGCACTCCTGTCATCCCTTCCTGCTGATGCATTGGATCTCCTCTCTCATACCTCAATTTATACCCAAATCTGGCACCCCATCCACACCTTGAGAGGTTCTGCTGGCTCTTGGCTACTCCTGAGCTACCTCACAGGTCACAAACAAGGCCAGGCCCCCAGATAATCAAGTGGTACTGGTACTGGCAGCAAAAACATTTAACTGCTCTGCTCATTCCACTCCAAAGTGTGGCAATAGCCTAGAAATCTAAAAAGATGAGTGGCAGATCTACAGGAAAAAGGCACAAATATCTGACTAAACAGAAGATGAAGAGGATGGCTTTGGCAAGCAGGAGTACCTAGAGCTCCAGACGAAAATGAAGAGATAAAAGTATGCTGTGACTGAGCACAGGGACAAAAAGACTGATTTAGACTAGCAATAGCTAGCAGAGAAACTGCAATTATTTTACCAGTAATTACTACTGGAATTTTTCCTATGATCTTACATCAATAAATTAATGAAACCTTTCACATCCTGGAATCAGATGAAAGCTGAAATAATGTAACCTACATAAACACACACTCAAAGTAGTGCTAGAAAGCAATTTAAAGTACAGAGAGTTTACAAACTGGAGAAGAAAGTTCAATAACAATTGTGAATAGATTAATAAAAAGATACTTGAAATTATGTGCTGTAGAAGAGGGAGGCTCCTTTGTGCTCTCTGATGGTGAGAAACTCTGATAAGAGAAAGGGCTGTGTATGTGGTGAGGCCCTCGTGAAACAGTAGAAGTGCCAGGAAATTAGAATTTCAACCATTTCCACAAAGGTCAACTGAGTGCAGCCACTCCAGTGAGGACTCCGTGTTTGACTTGTCTCCTCCAGCAAACAAAACTCAACTTTGTTTACAGCTGTGCAGCTCAAAAAAGGGGAAATCTGAAGTGTCTCTCAATTCAGCCATCTCTTAAGAGCAGAACCAGCCTACTAATATTATGTAATAGTAATAAAAAAAAGTAATAAAAAACCTGCTCCTTCCAAGCTTACAAGGAATACTGTAAATATTCATCTATCTATGTATTCTCCTCACACACAGGTGGAACTGCAGTCAGTGACAAGCAGATTTCAAGTAGTTCCTACAGTCTGACTTACCACAAAAATTTTACCATTACAAACTTAAATTTTCTCAGTTTTGTGCCAGTGACTGAACCTCTTCCTCTCCACTACCAATATACTGTTTGTCCACAAAAATGTTCCACCAAGATGTTGCAAGACAACAAAGAAATTATGTCCAACATTTTAATGAAAATATATTAAATACTCCCAGCTTTTTGTGACAGTGGGAGCAGTTTTATAGTCCCCACACACATTATTGAGCACCAGATTCTGGAACACACAAACTCAAGCAGCAGAAACTTTGTGCCACATGCTTATTCACCACTTCCCTTGTCATTTCCAGAACACCTGATATTTAATCTCTGAACTACTTTCACTTTAATCTTCTACTCTTCTTTTTCTCACTAGGAGCTGCTGGAATGTCCATTAGGGAGGAACCACTGCAGGCTTTCATTTCTTACAGCAGGCATCCCTCTCTCCTCGACTTCTTGGCAACTTCTTATTCCCCTTCTCTTGCAGCACAAACATCCCTGAACTTACTGGGCTCAGAATACTAGTACTAAATTTAAACCAGTGCCCACAGACCTTGAACTGGTCATTCATATCTCGTTTCTGAAGGTGAAAATATAACGTTTGCATGCTAAAGACTTGGACATTTCTGCCTGTTGCTTCAGCCTTGTGTAACTCAAAATTCAGCATTTTCAATGCACCTTAAATGGATGCTCACACTGAATTGTCAGGAAGACTGAATCCTTATTCGTCTTGGAGTTAAGCTGGAAAAATACTCAATAATGCAGCAGGCAACTTTAGCTGTGGGGTAGGAAGAAGACAGAGGGGCTAAAATCAGCTTCTCCAGTGGAGTTCAAGAACTGGCAGACATGATAAGGCGTTAGGAAAAGGAAAAAAAAACACTCTAAAACAAACAAACAAACACCCCCCCAATAATAACAACAACCAAACCAAACCCAAGCCAAACCAACCAAACCAAAGGGCATGTAAAAGACCCAACCCAATTAAAAAAACATACCCACACAAACCAAACCAAACCTCCTCCAAAATCCCTCAAAACTAAAATCAAAAAACTAAGACAAAAACAAACTAGCAACCACAAAAAAAAGGGGAAAACCCCCAAATTCAAAACAAATCCCAACCAAACCCAACCAACCAAAAAATTAAAACAAACAAACAAACAACCAAAAAACACCCTAACAAAACATAACAAACAAAACAAAAAAACCAACAACAACACAAAAAAACCCACAAAAATTCATATCCAAAAGTGACTAAAACAAAATAACAGGCAAGCAAGCCAGATCTAAGCCACTGCTGAAATTGAGATGCCACCAACATCTGTTGACAACAATATATTGTAATTCCTACACACAGGTAAGAAATTCACTAATTGGGCATCACAAAAAGTAATTCTGAAGACTGTCATCCTGCAGCTGCGAGCAAAAGAAGAAGAACCTTCTACTAAACTGCGTGAAAAAGAAGCCAGAAAGGAAAAACCTTTTGTGTAGTCACTGCAGAATATTTGCATTTATCAACTTACAGTGAAGGTTAAAAAGAAAAGCCCAAAAACCTAAAAGGAGGAAAGTATTAGAATACTAAAATAATAAAGATGACACAAAATAAAATCAAAATGTGAAATGTTAAAATTAATAAGCTTCCTGCTCTTACAGGAATATTTTGTGTTGAATTGTTAGAAGTACTTTAAAGAAAGGCAAGTTCAGGAACTTGAGCAATGGTGCCAGAAGTTGTAGCACTTTTTTTTATCTCTCTGCTCAAGAATAATCCAGTTGGGTACAGGGAGAGCAAAGGGTATCTCATAACCTGTGTATTTAATGCAGGTCTGAGAGGTGTGTGTGCTGTGCAACATCAAAATGTTGTACAATCCTGTTTTTATTAGTTCTCAACACAACAGAAAATAAGTTTCTCAGTGGGAAAGTCTCTGAGAGAGCAATTTTGAAGCATAACACCCTCACTGCCCACATTTTGGTGCCAGAAAATGTGATTTTACAGAAAGGATCCACCAGGAAGCTGATGCCATAGAAGCACAGAGACTGAGATGTTTCTCTGCCAGTTACGCAGTTCTTACTCTTTTTTAGTTGTTCAGGAGACTCTCAAATACTATGTGGGTTAGTTTTCACTTCCACCTTATAGTGGTGAAATAAGGAAATCAGAGGGTGGTGCTCTACTAAGCATGACATACTTTAATAAATCTTTTGTTTCTTTAATTTGCTTCACTTCCAAAAGCTGGGAGTGTAATTTACTTCCTTCCACATACAGGTTTCTTGCACTGACATTTTTATCTGGTTTTTCCTCATGTCTTTACATTTATCAATCACATTTTGTCTCACGTAAATTTGCAAAATTTACAATAATCCACAGCCCACAGAAGTAATCCTGAATATTTTAATTCCTATTGAGACTTAATTGACCATAAATATATTGGTCACAAATTAAAAATCACACGATGAGACGCAGCTTCACACTTGGTGTGGAATAGGACCAAAGCGGCAATAACTGATTTTTGTAACTCAGCCACCTACGGCACAAACATAAACACCACTTATCCTAGCAGCTGAAAATGGAACCACAGACCTTATTAGTACACACTACAAGTGATCTTAAATTAATTGTGCTCCTACTTCAGGTGTAAGTACTAGAGAACAGTTCAAGCTGCAAGAGACAAGGTCACATTTCCTCTGGTAATTCTGAAAATGACCCAATCTTTCCCTTTATCCATTTAAAAGTTCTAAATGATCACAAGTGAAACAAACTGAAAATCTTTGTTCTCCTCTCTGTTTAAAAATCAGTTGCCAAGTTGAACATTCTGTGTAAAATACAATTCATCTTCACCTTTTTTGTTTTCACAGTCTACTCTGGGCTAAAAGGTTTGGCATCACTTACTGTTACGATTACTAGTATTAGTATTAGTATCCAAGTGATAAAAAATAAGACTGCTGGCCATTTTTATTTCATTTTCCTATAACAGTAAATAATATTTTAATATATCTCTTTAAGACTCCTGTGTTTAAGGAAATGCTCTAGAGATGTTATACACCTACATTTCCCATTCCCAAACCAAAGGGGGTTTGCTCTCCTATGAGGATCACAGGGAATCATTAAATACGTGTGAATTGAATTTATCCAAGTTACCCTGCAATTCATTTTTCATTGCTTTTCATTTTTTAGTTTCCTCTGTGATTTTTCTCCTGGCATCTCCTTCAGCAGTAACAAATCACCCAAGTTGCAGGACACTATTTACTAACACATTTTAGTTTTAACCAGGACTAAACCCAAAATCATTTTTTGTTAAAAGTATTTCAGAGATGAAATTTGTTGTTCACTGCATATCTTGCAGTCTACCAGCGCAAACCAAACCAGCTGATTTTATCTATGTTATTTTACCTAAAAACGTGTTATTCTCAGCACTGAGAGAGGATTTCTCTCTACATTGGCCTTTCCCGATGACCAAACCCATTTCCATGAGCAAGTTCTTCTCTGTGCTTCAGAAAAAGACCTCTAAAAAATAATTCCTGTATTTATGGTTTTCTAAGAGCAGATTGACAACTTATAAATAGCAACAGTAAGAGGTCTGATTTAATTCAGAATTCGGAACAAATTTTTTTTTCCTAAATTGAAAAGCTCCTTCCACATCCAGCATTCTAAGTTACAGCAATACTAGCTTTTTAAATAAGTTAAATGTTTTATCCCTGTAACAAGGAACACCATATGGAAGGACACTGCAACACATACCTTGTTTGGTGTAGAAAAATGAAGAAACATTTCTGTGCTTAAAGAAAAAAACAAACCAAAACAACCAGAAAAGCCCTAAACAAAACCTTTGGTCCCCAGCTAAATATTTGTCTGGATGCTGAAAGCCAGGTCTGCTTTTAGATGATCTGTAGAAATTGCACTGTTGTTACATCTGTGTAACTTAGTGGGGAACATCATTATCTGAAGCTCAAGTTTTCATAATTGGGAGAGAAAGTTGCTAAGTTCTGCACATGATACTTAAAGGAATTTTTGAAAGATAATCAAATTTTGTAAGAAGTATTACTTATATGAATTTTAAACCAGGTAAATCGCTTTTATATCCATTTTATTAAATGCAAAGAGAAGGGAAAACTGAGTATTTCCAACATGACAAGCCAAAACATTCAAAATGTATCACCTTAAAACTTCTCAAAAATAAAAACAGCTACATATTTAGAACTTAGACATCATCCAGACAGATGACTGAAAGCATTTTCCCCAGACTGATAAACCTGATTACAATACACAGCTGATTCTTTGGAACAGCTGATGAACTCTTCAAGCTGAGCAGGTTTAATTTGTTCCAACAACTACAAGCAGTAAAAGCATTGCCACAACTGCAGAGTGGGATTACTGAGGCCAGAAGATCCTGGATAACTTCCACTTTTTAGACACTGACTTTATTGCTGGTATTTAGGGAAAGGAACCCAAATAGGAGAAAAACACAAACTACTTACAGATCTTTCTAGATGTTGCCTATAGTGCAACAAGTCAAATAAATTTTAAAAATTGAATATTTAAAAATGCAGTGTGATGCTGCTGAGGACAAAAATGCACATGCCAATTCTGCAAAGAATTAGACCTATAATTTTATGAATTTGAGTATTCCCAGACTGCTCTACTGGGGTGGGTGCATTGACAAACCATGGAGATTCCAAAAATAGAATAAAGTTCTTCCTACTAACACAAATTATATGAACTCAGAGGGAAAAAAATCCAAAAAAATCCCCTTTAAAATCTTATTTTCAAAGCCTCTCAAGGCTACCAAAGCTACTATCTTTGCTCACAAGTTGCATGTGCAGCTCCGGTAACATTTCATTTTTCCATCACCACATTTTCACAATCCAGGTGGTTCTCAACCTTCTGGCACTTCCCTGTATCTGCCTGCTCAGATTCTTTAACTTCTCACTTCTTCACCTGCAACTGCCCCACTTGCTGCACTGGAATCGAGGCTGGGTGTGAACATGTGCCAAATCCAGCTCATTTTGCCATTCTGCTACATTTTGTAACTATCTCAGTTTTACAGACAAGTTAATGCTGCAAAAATGGGGAACACAGGAGGAGAGTGGTGGATCCTGGGACAGATAATGAGGTGTGGCTGCTGGAAGGGGGAAGACAAAATATGAAGTAAACTCTGGAAAACCAGGGGTTTCTGTGACACTGTGTGAGCATTAAGGGAAGAGCTGAAAGAGTTCAAAGGGGTTTACAAAGAAAAAAAATGTTTTTAGACTGACAGAGATACAGGTGCTGGTTCTGCACAGACCAGGCTGAGCCACAGCACATCCTCAGGCTCCAGCTGTGCCATTCCACAGCTGGGACTGAGATTCCTCATTCCCTGCACAAATAACAGCCCCCAGTGGACAATTCACTCCAAACAGGCTTTAAAGAGGTGCTGGGGGATTCCTCCCTCTTTGTCTTCCTTCCTTTAACTGCTTTAACCAAATGCTGCATTTACTGGGTCTTGAATACAAACTCTATTTTTTAACAATGTGTCATGCCATGACTTCACTGTAAATATGGTCAATATTAACTATGAACTAAAATAGTACATTACAGAGATATTTTATAGCCTTACACTGCACCTTCAAATCCATTTTCTTTTCATGTGTAAGTAGTTCACCATTTTTGCTTAAAAATGCAGGAGATGCGGATTACTAATTTTTAATTTGCTGACTTTGATTATTCTCACTTACCTAAATTATAAACTTTGGTTTATATTTATTTGCATAGGGTAGATATATATTTGTTATATATCTGTATATAATCAATATAAATGTTTATATATACACATATATTTATATATATCTATATATTTATCTTCCTGACTAGCATAACTATTTGAGATATATCTTTATATAATGAAGTCCTTTTTGCTCATGTGCCTTACTGTAATAATGCTCTCCTGAAGCAATAGGTCAGCTCTACTAAGGCAAACAAGGCTAAAAATAATACTTGAGAATAATATAGATTGAGCTAAAACAAGCACGAGCAGCTGCCACTAGATGGCAAAGCAGGCTCACATTACTTTGCAGGGCTGGGTTTGGGCTGGGTTTTTTTTTCTTCCCCTTTATATAAGAGGAATATGTAACATTTGTATTTCAAACATGGTGTCGACACTTCTCTCCCATGCCATTCCAAGTTTATCTGGTGATCTGAAGTTGGTGAACAAAGCCAACCACTTGAAAAGCCCTTTAGAAAACACAAGCACCACGGAAATAATGTTTAGTGGTAAGTTGAACTTGAAGAGATTTTAACAAATGTGCTGAAAAAAGTAATGTGTTTAAAAGAAAGGGCACTTCACTTATGTGTGAAAAGGTACAGACAAATGGTAGAATTTGACTTTTACCAGAATTACCAAATTAAACAAGTCAACTGTCAATTGTAAGACAACCTGCTTCCCCTACAACTCCCAGCAGGGTCTCTCAGGTGAGTGCCTCTAAAGCCAGTCACGCTCCTCACACAGCCAAACCTTTGGACTGCGATGGAATAGAGGAGCTGAGGACAACTGGGGTTTAATTAAACATACATTTAAGTGTTTCTCCTAATTGCAGTGCAAAAGCAGCAGCCAGGCTCAGACTCTGGGCAGTGATGGCATCAGTAACTTGGATAACCAGTGGAAGGTGTCCCTGCCCACGGCTGAGGCTGGAACAAGAGGGGCTTTAAGGTCCCTTCCAAACAATTCTGCACTGCTTTGTTTTAAACTCTGCATTTAGGAGTGCTAAAACTGAAAATTTAACTAAAAGGCAAATAAAATCCTGTGAAATCAATAGTTTACATTCTGCTTAAAAATTCCAAGCACCTCAATGAACACATGTTCCCAAACTTCCCTCTGGCCTCTGCTCATTTGCTTACTAACATCAACATTGTCCACAAGGATCAAATAAATCGTATGCAAAAACACAAATGTAACATCTCTCAAATTGTTTAGCTGCCCTAAAACATCAGTGAAGAGAGGGATGGAAATGGCCCTCAGTACTTGAAGAGCAGCAGTTGCACCTGCAAGACTGGATGTGCAAACCTGAAAGTCTGAATTCTGTGACCTGAACCTCTTTGATCACAAGTGGAAGATTTAGCTCACTGAAAATGAGTTTGTAAGAGCCTTGTGTAAAGCTGTGGCTGCTGACATTATATACATCCATGAACATTAGAACCAAAGGTAATTATTTATTATGATCTTATTCAGTCTTTCAGTTGCTCAATTACTATGTCAGTGTCAGACAGGGCTCCAGAACCAGGGACAAAGAGCAGGTCACGCTGATATCCATGACTGGCCATATGAAGAAACTAACAAATGATATGGATTAAAAATGTCTAAAAATGACACAGAAAATCTCCCAAATGACTTTGTTTTATTATCACAGTAGCTAAGTGCTTTCCTCACACCTTAGCTCCATGTCCAGGATGTTATAGATGGGAAAACTGGAAAAGGATGAGGTATTTCTGGACTCAGGCTGGGGCTGGTTGGGCATTTCAGAGATATATAAATAAGATCATCTCACCTCTATGCAATCTAGTATGGTTTAATGACTTCTCTTGCCCAAAGCAGCTGTTTGGGTTATACTATTTGGAGTTTAAGAGTCCTATATGGCAGAACTGTGGTGCTCCACACATTCAAGTGTTGCTCCTAATGAACCAAGAACAGGTTCAGATTCTGTTTCCCACTGAGTTATTTCCAGAGTCCCACTGCTGCTTAGACTGAGAGAAGATGAGGACAAAAAGTATGTGTCTATGAACTTTAAGTCACATTCCAACACAAACATACCAGCAGAAGAAATTGAGGCACATCCTAACTCCACATAAACAGACTTTTCAAATTTCACTTTTGACACTGCCAACAATTTCTCTTAAAAACAAAACCCACAAACAACCAACCCTCCCAAAACCTCACTTATTTGATGACAATATCTGTGTACAACTCCACCACCTTTGCTGCACTGTCCCATTTTTCTGGACAGTCAGCACTGCAGTCACCATCTTCCCTCACCTGAACTGAAGTACTAAAGTACAGCTACAGAGAGATAGAAAACAAATTCAGCTGCTGGATTCAGAACCTCTACCTCTGTGGACCAGGCATGAAATGCCACAGGTTGCTAATTAACATCAATGCTAATGGTCTACTTGCATGAGAAAACCTCATTGTAGAAAGCACAGAGTTTACCACATACTGTCTGAGAAACAGTTCTCCTGTATTTCCCTACCTCCATGTGCTATACTAGCAGTCTGCATTATCTTTTAAAAATAGAATGGATTTCTTTTCTTCTATAATAAAGAAATGTCTCAAAAATCATCTCAGAGGTCAACAGTGCCTACCAAAAGCAAAGCCCGTTGGTGTTTCTTCATTCCCAGCATATTTCCTCCCCTGGACTGTGACATTCCCCTGCTCCGATAAGAAACCACTGCAGCAGTGATGACCCCACTTCGCTTATGTGCCTTTTGCACTGTCCTCAGTGCCCACCCAAAACATGAGTGCAAGAGCAAGAGGAAAGAAATTACTTTAAATCATCTGTGACCCCTGAGTTCTGCAAGCAGAGGTGGCAGGTGCTGGCTGTCAGCAGCTTCAGCTCAGCCCAACCTAAACAACTCCTAAAAGCAACAACAGGCACCCTTATCATTCCAGGGTGACCTTCCAGATAAATTTCAGGCTAAAGGAATTAAAATGTTACGAGGCCTTTGTGGAGCAAAGTCTCAGTGCACTAAATATAGACACAAGCACTTCTCTCCTGCTCTGCACTTCTCTCCTGCTCTGCCCATGTGGTCTGACTCTGGAGAACAAACTGTTAGCTGTCATAATCCAGGAGTAAGGGGCAAGTCTCAGCTCCAAACTGCTGTGGGGAGAAGAGTGAGGGTTGCTAGCTCTCAGACCAAGACAGATGAGCCTGTTCTTTGTGGTTTTACTCTGGGGATCAGAGGAATTGAAGGAGAGGATGGAGAAACAATCTGTCCAGGTAAAGGTCTACCAGAACAGCAGCAGCCACAAAGGAAGGAGGTTTTCACCAAGAGTTTCCCTTTCTTGCCTGTAATTTCACCTTCATTTCACAGCACCAGATGATGCCCCTCCATTTTCAAGTTTCATGCAGGCAGGCTCTGTCTGCCAGCACATTTTCTTGTCCTGGGGCAAGTTGACCTTGGTGAGGCTGAGCTCTGCTGAAGGTTTCAGAGCCTGGCACCAAGTGCTGCCTGACAACACCCACTGCAGCAGCAGGGCTGTCTGCACTCACAGCCTCAAGCACCTCAGGCTCTCACTGGGATGGAACTCTCTGGATTTTGGCTTAGCTCCCCTTGCTGGGATTGCTCCCAAACACATCAGTGCACCCACTATCACACCTGATTTCCAAATTTACACGTATTCTTAAGCACACAACTACAGCAAGAATTAATAATATCTTGAGAAATGTTCCTTTTCACTCTCAGGCCTCGCGAAAAGAGCAGGATGATGTGGTTTCAAGTCAGACTCAAGCCAAATACTGGCATACAATGAGATTTTACCCGCACTCAACTTTCTATCAGCTTGTCTTTCTTACATATTCAAAGATCTGGAGTGGCTAGAAGTCTATTCACGCTTCTAAAAACAAAACTCCCACATCCTCCTTCTGCAAAACCTTTAAAATAGTTACTCTCTCCTCTGTACTTCACACACTTGTCCTATCTGTGCCCCTTCCCCATCCTAGTAGTCATCATAGACAATAACAAAAAAAGTTAATTCCTCTGACATCACAACTGAAGTGGGAGGCTAAAGTAAAAAAAAAAAAGGTGCAATATTGATATAATCTAAAAATTAAGACAAAAACTATGTGCAGAAGAGCCTACCTAACCAGTTTTCAAATTACCAAAAGCAGAAATAAATTAATTAATGAGTTCTGCCAGCTCTTAAGAATTTTGTGACTGGCAGCAGCCAGGTATTTTCTGCTTCATTTCCACATATCTTTTCAATCATGTATTACAAATCAAGCCTCAGTCTGCCAGTGTGGAGGAAAACAACCAAATTTTGGTGAGGAGGAGATGAAAGCCCAGCCTGGGAGCAGTGCAGCCTCAGGTCACAAACACCACACTGGGCTTGCACTAAAATGTCATTTCTTCCACCATCATGTCTTGTGCTGTTATTGCCCAAAGTGCTACGTGGGTGCTTAGCTCCACGTAGGACAAAACTGAGCAGAAGCAGCACATGGTCTAAATCCCTGACTTAACTTTTTTAGGCACTGGGGTTGAGATCTTCAAGGTGCAGGGTGATGCTCAGTGGGACATTCTGCATTGCCCAGGCTGAATTCCCACAGAAGCTCCGGAATCTGGCCTGTGCTTTTAGCACAGAGCTGAACACAACCAACAATGTTCTGACTTTAAAATTTCCATGGAATGTCATGTATATTATCATAAGAAATTATTTTAATATTGTACTCAAGCATTTTTGATCTCTGCTAAAACCCTGGCACCATTTCTTGTTCTGTGCTGTACTATTTAATAAATTAAATACTCGTCAGTCACGTCCCTTCCTTCCCACCTGTCCACTTCTGTTGAAAAATAAACTCTCAAATATTGCACCACACAGTGAGACATAGTTCAGAACAGGACCTTTTCTACAGACTTGTAAACAGCATTACAGAGGATTTTCTATCCTAAAATTCCTGTAATCATAATTTTTTTTCTGAATACCTGAAAAAACCCCGGTGGTACTGGACCTACTGGCATGCCATCTCCTGGGGGAATGTTTCCTAGCACTGGGCTGGGAGCTGCTGCAGCACTCTGAAAAGAACAAAGGGAGAATAAACCTTTGTCATTGCATGGTAGGCATTAAACCCCCCCCAAAAAAAACCCCAAACCTGACCAAAGTGCAGAAATTCTCTGGATATGTCATTATGCCATTGTTTCATCTGAAGGTAAATTAAAATAGTTTAGCCTTTTGTCTATACAAGTACCATGGTTTGTTGAAATAACAAATGTATGTTGAGGGGAAAGGTGCCAGAGATTGCACAGGCCAATTAGACAAATCCTGACCACATTTAAAAAATGCTGTATCTGAGTGTCTCTATATGCACCAATGTGAATGTAACTTGCATACTTTTTCTCTTATGCGTATAAACAGTCTCACACATGCACAAGGATATACACAGAGCATAAAGAAAGTAATTTATGCATTTTATCAGCAGTTTCTAAGCACTTTAAAGATAATTTCAGCAGCCTGTAATATTTTTCCAGAACAACAACAAGCTTCCAAACAGGGCTCTGTTATAAACAGTACAAGAAGGGATGCTCATGATTCTGCTGGTAATGCTCAAGATTTTACCAACCCCAAAAATAACCACCATGACAAATTAGAAGAATTCAGGTTACATTTTTGGAAGGGAAAAGAAAAAAGGGATTTCTAAGGAGTGAATCAGAGGATGAAATTAGTTACCTTTGCAAATCCCTCAGCTGGAACAAGCAAGTAAAGAATATTGCTCCTGGCAATTTACACGCAGAAGATTGTCACAGAAAAGAGAAGCCAAACGGCTTCTGTTGTCATGTGTTGAAACCTCAATTACTTTTAATTTCTAGCATTCTTCCTTCCTGCAATGTGTTTCTGTAGTGTATGAGGCTGAATCACCTATAAATGCTCAAAATCTTGTGTGAAAGTACTGGAGCACACAGAATGCCCCCAGAGCCACTGGCAGGTTACTAATGACCTGCCAAAGCCTGCCCTGCAGAACACACAGATATTAAATTATCACTCTATTTATTGTGCACTCAGACTTGATATCCAAAAGATGCAGATCTGGAAATTGTATTTCCAGGTGTTTGGCACAATACCTAGGAAAGGAAAGAATAGCGCTGGAAAGATCTGAAAACTGGAACAAAAGGAGGGATGACCTTTTTCAACCAAGCAGAAAGGAAATATTCAGTTAATCACTACAGATTCCTCCAATGGCTTAAGCTGTATTTTAAAATTAAAGTTCTGTACAACTAGCAGTAACATACTTAGCATCCAAGCTCAATGTTCTTTAGAAAAGTCTGGAATGTATCACTGAATTATAAAGTCTGCAAAACGTGCTGGCTTTCAGAATGAGTGCAAGGCTTTGAAAATCCATTTAAAAATCCTCTAATAAAGGGTATTATCTATGCAAGGATCAGTGCTAAAACGCTGTAGAATTGCAGCCGACAGGAAAAGCCAGCCAGGTGAGCTGGATGCAACAAACACTTCAGAATCATAACCACAAATCATGCAGGGGGAGGCCACCACAAAGAAGCCAGAGCAGCCTGGGAAGCTGTGGCCAAAAAAGCTGGTGCTCTGCCAGCCACTGCTACTCCTATCAAATAATTATTTTACTATCATCTCCATTTCCAAAGGAAAACAGGAGTAAAAGCTGTTGGTTTGCTGTTGTTTGGGGTTTTTTAAGGGAAGATGAGCACCTTAAGCATCAGTGTGCAATAAACCCATGACAGGCACAGTCTGAGTGGAGCACGTTGGATGCACATCTGCAGGTACAGGTTTTCTGGATGAAGGATGACAACAACAGCACCACTGACAGAGAAAATCAATGATGTTAAAAGCCTGAGCATCTCCAAATGCCCCAAAGAGCCTGAACTGCAGTGGCTGACCAGGGAGGAGCAGCCCATTAAAGGGGCAGTGATGGGCTTTATTACAGCACTACCATCCCTGAGTGCCCTGGGCTGAGCCACCTCACTGGCCATGGGATTTGCCACTGGCCATGGGATGTGTCCCCTGCCAGGTCCTTGGGGTCACAGGGGAGGGAACAGCCCCTTGGGATGAAGAGCTCCCACAGGGATACAGCGCCCTGCTGCTGACAGTTCATGCTCTTTCCTGCTTCAAAAAATACTTTTTGAAAAATAAAATGGTACATTTAGTTAAAAAATGGAAGGGGAGGGCAAAATAATGACTACTCCAAAACGGAGGGAGAAAAGGATTAAAGTTATAACTGTTAGCCATTTACTGTCCTAAAAAGGCTTTGTAAGAAATATACCTAAAAATAGCATTTTCATAATTG
Organism: Trochalopteron elliotii; assembly: GCA_024734555.1. Taxonomy (NCBI): domain Eukaryota; kingdom Metazoa; phylum Chordata; class Aves; order Passeriformes; family Leiothrichidae; genus Trochalopteron; species Trochalopteron elliotii. Next base: position 326,631 of record JANPWX010019221.1, read on the forward strand.
TCTCATAGAGGTGGGGGTTTTTCCCCTTTTCTACATCTCCCCTGGGACTGATACCAGAGGAACCCAGCCCCCTTCCCTGGTGAATCACCAGGAATTGGCAGGGAGGGACTCGATGTTACAGGCATCCTGCAGCACTCTCAGGTGTTGCAGAAAACTCCATTTCTACCCTTCATTATGCAATGCACTGAGGGTTTTTTTCTGTTTTCATGTTTATTTGGGATTTTCTTCCCTGATGGGCAATGAAGTCCCACAGCCAGAAATAACGTATTTTCAGTGTTTTGGGTATATTACATTTCCTAGCTTATGCTAAATAATGAATCTTTTAAGAACTTCTACCAGGTAGATCAATAAACAAACCTGCAACTGCTGCATGGAAATATTCTTATTTATTCTACCCTGATGAATAATTCATTCTTTTTCCACAGTCCCATAGCAAACCATGGCCTCCTTTTGCATGCCTTACAAGTTGTTCATCATTTATACTTCCATTAGTTTGACATTTTAAATATTTGCAAATTGCTTTCCCTGCTTTTCATAAAAAGATGAAATTGGAAAATTTAGATGGTATAAACTCTTTGTACAGTAGCTTACCTCCTTAAAAATGGAAATCTGTATTTGCTTTTGTAGCTAAAATAATGAATTTATACTAATGAATTTATAATAATTTACAATTATTAATTAAAACTGTGTACTTGAGTGAAAGTTATTATGGTCATTCCTTCTCTGCCCAAGCTACTCTTGGCAATGCAAAAATAGATTATTATAGTAACTAATAAAACTAGCTATGGTTTAGGATGGATTTTATAATAAAGAAATCACAAAGTAAAAAAAATGTAAAGTAAAATAATTTAGCTATTCCACTAGTACAGTATCTGAAGTATAAAAATCCAGAGATAAACCTGCAATGTTCATTTTTGAGGCCATTCCAAGAAGTGGCTGATGAGGGAAGCTTACAAAGAATTTCATTTGGACCCAAAAAATGCTACGAAGAAACGACTTGACTTTATAAAATCCTCACCTGGCTCTTTCTTTCACCAAGACATTCAATTTCAGGTATTTCACTTACAGTAAAACTTCCTTATTTTTATCCAAAGTAAGCAGTTTACCACAGGTTACTAAATTTGTCCGCTCAAGGGACAGTTCTGTTTTTAAGAAGTCTCACTGACGGCAAATGATGTAATCTGCTGGATGATGGAGGGCAGGAGTTGGACCCTACAAATAAAAGTGTTGGACACCCAATTCCCTCATCACCACACCCTCCTTCACATCAAGCCTAAATCTACTCTTACCATTTAGGAATATATTGTTTTCATATAGTAATACAAGCAACCAAAGCAGGTTGTCTCCAGACGAAGACATTCTGCCATGGATGGTACAGACACTATCAGCTGAACTGGAGCAGAAAGGATCAACATCTCAGGATATTTTTATATACAATGGTATTGGGTTAATGAAACAAATTGAACAGTAAATGTGGAATGTGAAGGACAATGCAGGGAAACCACAACCATGTTTGAAATGCTGGTGAGAGCAGCATAATCAGAAGGAAGAGCAGAAAATGTTAAAACTTAAACAACTGCTGCCTCTTTTTTTTTCTTTTTTTTTCCTTTTTTCCTTTTATTTTCTGGTGACAGGTGATAAATATCTGGTACATCAAGGAAATTATGGAAAGTAAGGAATTTAAATGTAGTTGTTGGTTGTTTTTTTCCTGGAAAGACAAGCAACGGATGATTATTATTTCCAGTCGTATTTACCCACATGTTTCATTTCTGGTCATTGATAGCTTTGAAGTGCCAGACATACTGTAGCCAGTAGCATTAAAAAATTACCAAATTTCCTTTTGTAAACACTTCAACTTGTAATTTACCAAGTGGTTCTAAGACATCAGCTGGTTCCTGTAACAGACCTTCCTTATTTGTACCCATCACAAATTAAAAAGTATTAGAGGGACTACAATGATTAACCACTAACAACCTCCTCATTTTCTCCAAGATGGAACATAAAACTACTCATCACTCTGAACAACAAAATAAATAAAATTTTAAAAACTCCCCCAACACTTCAAATAAGTCTCTGTGCCTTTTACAAAGCCTTGCAACACTTGGCTGTACATCAAGAAGCCAAAACCCCCAGACTGAGCAGCCTTGGTTTACTCAACACAGACTGGAAAGTCATGCCCAAAAAAGGTGGATTCATCACACTGAAAGGGGCAGGTAATTTCAAAGATCTAGATCATGAGACCTAATTAAATTCTGCCGTAGCTCCACTGATATATATTTGTCTAAACCACCTAATTTCTGTTGTGTAACAGGAAGGCATTCACATGACAGCACAAGTCTGAGAATGTAATTGTGGAAGGTCATTCCTTACAACTACTCAGTTTTCCTCCAATCCCAGCTTCGTATGGTTTCATCTGGACTCTGGTATTTTATTTCTGTTCATTCCACCTTAGTTATGAGTAATAAAGAATAATGAAAAATAATGATGCCATCAATGCAAATGAAAAAAAAAAAACATTTAATACTTTTCTTGGAAACACAAAAAGGGTTGTACCAGCAGTTAGGAAAGAGCAGATCTATTGATGATGATGATGATGATAATGAGGATGAAGGTGCCCATTGAGACTTCACCTATCCTTCTTCCCCAAGAGATAATTCTACACCCAGACCCATGTCACTCCAGCAAAACTTCCCCATATCTGAAGTGGGATCACAGTTTGTATCCCAGTGCCCAGTCTGGGGATTTCATCCTGCTTAGCTGAGACAGAGAAATTGCATTACAGTGCTGAAAACTGGCTACTGGGTTGGAATATAAATTAATTTTGAGGAATGCTTTGTTATCAGTGAAAAAAACTACTTCAAATTCCTGTTAAAAGACAGTATTTTCATCCTGCCTCTCAGCTGCTGCTGCTTGGATTATTTAGAACATAACTTCCAGACAGGATTTTCTCAAAATTGTGGTTATAAAGAAAACTTATTTAAAAGAAACCTTCATTATTTCCTGAAAGTTGATAAAATCAGCACTATGAATAGGTATCAATGGACTGTTCACTGAAAAAAGATGCAAGAGTAATTTGTGTTATAGATATGGAAATAAACCTATGATATTATTTTGAATTTTTGCCCATTCTTCTGGGTCATTTTTTTCCAAAACAGACCTGTACTGGAGAACCAGAATACCCAGCTTTCCCCAGTTAGAGAATCACAAAATCACAGAATGAACTAGGTTGGAAAAGACCCTTGAGATCATCAAGTCCAAGCTGTGACCTAACACCTCCTCATCAACCAGACCACAGCACTGAGTGCCACATCCAGTCTTGTTTTAAACCCCTCCAGGGACGGTGACTCCATCACTTCCCCGGACAAATGATTCCAGTGCACAACCACTCTTTCAGTGAAGTTCTTCATGAAGATTCAGAAATGATACTTCAGACAATGCTTCCAGCCCATTTTCTGTAAAGACGAGGGCAGTCATTTGAGGTGAATTCCCACACCTGTGTTGCCCAGCCAGGTGTGTCTGTGTGCAGGGTGAGGGTCCCAGCCCAGGACCCTCCTGAGCTGCAGCAGCACCATCAGCACCAGTGGGAACCACCACGGTGCTGACAACAAAAGGCACTTGAGGACACAAAATGCTGCTGCTGTTGAAGCCTGGAGCCGAGTTGCAGTGATATTTCAACAAAATGACTTCTTTTCCAGAAGTGACACTTACACCCCTCCTCCAGACTCCCTGGAGACTGAGGCAGCTTTGCTCAGCAGCTGCAGAATCCTCCGCACGTTCCACACACTGCTCTCCTCCTGTTTCCCTCCAGGATCACAGCAAGGGCCACTGCAGACCATGGGTTTGACCCCTGCCTGCCCCAGGAATTTGCTCGTCCTGACACAGGGAATGGTTCAGCCCCCACACGTTCTTTTTCCAGCTGGATTTTTAAATTCCAGATACTCCCTGTGCTCAAGACACGCCATGCTGCACAAAGGGGGCTGATCGCTGCTCATCCTTTCCTCCTTCTTCCCCAACACACTCTTCCATTTTTTTCCATGCTCTACAGATAATTCATGGTTGGTACAATTGTGCTAATTGGACTAGTATGACAAGACTATCTCATACCCCGACTTCCCCTAGCAATTAAGTGGTTGGAACAGTGTCTTTTAATCATTTAATTAATCTAATTGTTAAACCCACTTTATTTTCCAAAGATTTTAAGATTGCCAGAGTATTGTATCCCAGTTCTTATGGCCCAGCACTCCACACAAGTCAAGTGCTTTTCCATTTTAGGAATATAGTGATCATTAAGATGAAAGTTTTTCTGTATCTCTTTGTCCTTTCCAAGTTATGAAACAAATGAACAAATATGCTGTGAGCTGAAAGACTAAAATTTGATTATGAAATGCAAAGTAGCCTGGTTTGGGGTTATCCTCAGGTCGCCTGGGAGTGATTCAGCAATGCTGGCAATATATGCACAACTTCAGAAAGGAAAATACACCAAAAACTTCTCAGTAATTCCTTCACAATTCAAAATGGATTTTTGTCTCCATGTGTAGCTGACTGGAAAAGTCATATGCACGAAGAGCTAAATTTTACTTCAGAGGGACCTGAACTACAGAATTTACCTCATGATGAAAAATGCTTTTCTGCTTCTCCAGAGCCTGAAAAATTGTTCATTTGGGTGTTCCTGTCTGGACCTTCATGTCATGAAATTCCTCTTTAATAATCATTTACTAAGATTACAACCACAGATACATCTTTGCTTTCCAAGTCTGTGCTCGGTAAGTTACTCCTCTGTCCTAAAATGTGAGAACATGTGACTCCCAACACTGTAATTCTGACAGCCTATTTTCATAGACAAAACTTACTGAAGCATCCATTTGAGGGTTTTACTTGAACATTAGCTCCATTTTCAATGGAGTGGTACATAACATGTAACACAATACACGCTTTAGAGTCCCTAGACTGAATTTCATCACTTTAAAACCAGTGGTATTTCTTCTGTGTACAGTCCTGATGAATAAATATTTAATTCTCTAACAAGTATGTGTTAATTTGAAGAAAAATAGGATAAATTTAAAACTCATGGAAAGATAGCCTCTAAAGTATCTCATTTTTCTCATATTGCCTGAATGTCTATCTTTGGATAAATGTAACTTGTTGAGCAGAGAGTTAACACTTCAAAGTGCTAAACCAGAATTAGGCACTGTGCTTATGGAGACCTCACATTTTCATGCTGGTGATTATTTGCTAAAAAGGAGTTATAGGGAGTAGTCAATAAACAACAGAAGTCCCCCAGCCTGCCCCAGGGGGTACCAGAATTCAAGGAATTTCCTTCCATCCTTCCATCCATCCATCCATCCATCCATCCATCCATCCATCCATCCATCCATCCATCCATCCATCCATCCATCCATCCATCCATCCATCCATCCATCCCTTCTCCACAGACAGCAGAGGCAGAGCAGGGCTCTGTTCTCCAAGAATCTCCAAGTCTTTTGGATGTCCTTCTGAAAAAAAACCCCAAAACCTTAATTCCCTTTCTTCGGGAATTTGATCCAAGAAAACCAAGCCTGTGAGTGCCCAGCATGCACCCCAGGGCTGGGGAGGGTTGGGGCAAGGAGAAAAAGCCCTGCCAGGAAAAACCTTGGCTCCTAACATGACCAAATTTGCTGGTCCCTAAGTCACATAGCAGAGCAGGTGTACCTGTCTCAGGTGGCTCCTCCTCAGGGAACCAATTATTTTACACCCCGTGGTGTGAAAATCCATAGCAGTGGTAATGAGAGCTTGAATCTTTCAGGGTTAACTACCTCCTACAGCTCTTAAGCACACATTTAAAACCTTATTCTTCTGTTTATTGTATTATTATTCGAGTTTTTAGGTGGTGTTCACACAGACACTGAAGGAATGGTGATCCATGCACAGCTATTCCACCTGGCTGGTCCATGGACTACTGGGTCACCCACACAGAAAACAGCAACACTGACAGTGTATTTTTAAATATATTATGTTATACAAGGAACAAGATTCAGAATTCAGCTGATGCAAGAATGACTGCTGATACTTCTGCTTCACCATGTAATTCTTCATTGCACTTCATTAAAAAAAAAAAAGAAAGAAAGAAAAAAAAGAAGATCAGCTAAACCCAGGAATATGGTATGAAAAATTGCCTTCATAAACAGTTTTATATATGCACAGATTGCATATAGAAACAGAAACAGACTGGGTTTAAATGAGAATTATGTGTATCTTCACTAAAAATGCACATTTTGCAGGGAAGAAACATTGAAGTAAAGCAGGTATAAGCCCCCTTGTTTATATAAATAAATCAGGTCATATTATACTGATCCAAAAAAAAAGCAAGTCTGGTTTCTCAAGGTCCCTGACTGAGTCTGTGAATGCAGACCTGTCAGGGTCACCTTCACCTCAGCACTGTGTCCAACATGGCCTAAAACACCACAGATTAATGTGAGCACTTAGTGGTTGCAATAATCCATATTTCACTATATATAAAAAACTGGCTTCCTCCTCAGCTAACACAGTGAGGCTTACAGAAAGGAAAGTACAGACAGATCCAGCTTAGCACTGTTATTTAAAAAAATTATCTACAGGAGAGCAGCAGTCACCCATGTGCCACTTGAACAGCCCCCGGCCCACAATGTCTTTGGAATTAAGTTTATGCTCAGGTTAAAACACACCAGAATTGAGAACAACGTAATGTACAGGCTGGAAATGAGAGAAAATGAGAATTGAAGTCAGTTTGAAGCATTCTCTCCATACTAAACTATGACAGAGGCATTTTCCAGGAGGAGGAAAATGTGGCTTTTATTGGGGCTGCTCTAAACAACAGCCAAGGCACAGAACTCTGAAGCTCCACCATTGCCTCTTCTTCACTTTCAGTTCTAAGCCTTCCAATCCTTCAAAACAACTCCTGCCTTTTCACTCTCTGGGGACTGCAGCCCATCACAAAAAAATAAGCAGGTTTCTGCAGGCAGAGGGTCCCAGGGGAGGGATATTCATGCTTCCTACAAAAGCTGACAAAACTTAAGTGTTAGGTAACAGTGGATAATTGTAGTACTTCATTTAACTGCCTCATCTACCCTAATAGCCTGCACGGTGCAAGTGCTGATGAAAGTGACTGCAGATTCCTGGGATGGTGAAGTTTCTTTCCTGCAATTACCTCAGAGCTGCTCACCTGTGTGCTTGATGTCCCTTGTGCCTCCAGCTTCATGTGAAATGAAAACACTTTTGATTTTCCCTGCAAGTACCACTACGTGGAAGGGACTTTCCAGGATCTGTTTTCCAGAAAACCCCCTTTTTTCTCATTCCTTGTGATTACCATTTACAGGGATATTTTACTAATCAGGATCATACACATCAGAGGCTGTTCTTTCTTACTATGCACTCAACTTCGTACCTCTTTAAAATTTCATTCCCACCCAGGTGTATTTCATCTGCTGCATAATTAGTTATCACTCCAGCCTGAAAATCCAAGAGAAAGATGCAAAGTTTGTATAGAAGGACAATCAAGGGGTTATTTTTTCCCTTAGTGGCCCCAGTTTGGTGCTATTCCTGTATGAACCGGTGTTTGCAGCACACTTTGTGCAATCGTATACATAGCAAAATTCATATTTAGCATAACTACTTCAGATTGGTCGAAGTCTAGCTAGAGCAGACTGCATGAAACAACTTGTAATTTTGAGATGGAAAACCACCCTAAAACACAGTACAATGTGTGAAAAGGTGACAAATATATGAGTTTAAATATGTATACAATATGAAGCTTGGAAAGAATTTTTTACTTCTCAGCCTAAGGTAACACTATCACAAACTGTTATCAGCCACAGGAATGAACTTGTACAGGTTTTTCAATTATTTTTAAAATCCTTCTTTATGCCCAGGACAGTGTGTGCATTTTTAGCATGACAATGACAAAGGCTCACTTGATAAAGCACTGCAAAAGAAAAAACCCAAACGGTGTCTTATTACTTTTCTCAGTGTAATTGTTAAATCCTTCTCATCCTCAACGACCCTCACCTCTACTAGTGCCTATTCCTGTGGTGTTCCTCAAGCACTCAAGTTCTGAGTGTATTGGTTATTTTGGAGAGGGAAGCAAGGCTTTAAAAAAAAAAAAAGAATTTTTGCTGCAATACAGTGCCAAGACAAAATTACAGGAGGCAAGGAAAGGCTGCTTGGTGTTTTCCAATTTAAGCTGTGCCATGGCTGGGACATGAAGAGAAAGATATGTGGTACCAGCAGGGAGACTTGAGGCACCCCCAAAATCCCAAACCTGGCCGGGCTCTGACCCAGCCAGTCACACCAATGCCTGGAGCATGGAGAAGGCTTTTGGGGTGACCTTTGGGGGTCTCATGAGGACGGGAGGATGGAGAAGGTAAATGCAAATGCTGCCATTAGTGCAGTTCTGAGTCACCTCCACCCCCATAATTAAAGAAGAAAGGGCAGAAAGTTCAAAATCTGACTGCAAAAGGCATCTTAAAGCTGTCCATGAGTCTCAGAATCCTTGTAACCAGCATTTCACTCCAGAGATGGGAAGGCTTTGCACAGGCAACCCTCCCCCATGCACTTTTTAAGCTGTTGCTTTTGGCTGAGGCTGCTGCTACAACAGGAAATAAAAATTATATTACTCAGGAAGGAAGCTAATGAGTTTCCCCTCCCCCCAACGCCATTAGACACTTCCTGAATAAAGGAGAAGCACATTAATATAAAGAATGGCCCTACGTGAGCAATCAGGGGCTGAACAGCTCCAGGATTAAAGCTGCATTCCATCTCTGGACGGACCAGGAATACCAGGTCAGCTGCCCTGAGGCACCACCTCACTGCCTGTGCCTCCTCCATCCTGCACTCAAACTACCCAAAATCAGCTGATTTCATCACTTCCTCTGGGAGAACATGTCAGGAGATAAAGCAGCTCCTTGTAAGGAATGTTTTCCATGTGCTTACTCTGTTAATTTTGCTTTATTGTTCTGAATTTAAGAGGCTGTTTCATAAAAGCCCAAATCTGGGCTTTTATTATTTGGTTTGTTTTGATTGTTCTTTAGACAGAAGGATTTCCCAATCTGGGAAATATCCAGAGGCTGAAAAGTAAACAAATACCCAATGCCAGATTCATGGAAGCTTAGTGACTGACCCTGCTGTGTTATTAACTCAGCACTATTTTAAAGATGCAGTAGCTTTTTCAGTGGTCAGAATGTAAATATTTTCGTGTTGATATTAAAGACTTATGTCTAAATCATCAAGTTTTCCATGTAGTTCATCTGTATTAGGTACTTTGGACTGTAGTTACCTCAATCATTCTTGGCATGTTGGGTATTTTTAAATCAAGTAAGTCAAATTACAGTAAGTAATTTTAGGAGCAACTCTGCAAAAATGTAAGTGAGGACCATCTGAATTTAAAAGAAAAATACAGGACTGAAATTTTGCACCTGTTTTCAATCTTCACAGGAGCAAACCTTCCCAGCAAAGGAGCACCAGACAAACAAAAGAAGTGGTTTTAGAGCTATTCAGCATGAGCTGGGCTTTTTTGACCACCCCAGCATGACCAACAGTGACTGCTGCAGCACTTGGAAAATGTGCTTTTTTGCTTTGGCTTATTCTGTTTTCACTCCCTTTTCTTTCCTATCCAACAAATACCTGTTTTCTTGCCTTCTTTAGGCTCCTAGCAATGCCTCAATCCACCAGTTCTTTCTACCTCTTTTGTTTTACTTTAGTTGCTAAGACTTAATGGGAGTCTAGAAAAACAAACCACATTTTTGAGTTTAACTCTTACTGACAAAAATGAATGGGGAATAAAAGTGTCCCTTCTGGTACCCTGTCTCTGCCACAGGCACGGTCTTTATCCAAAAAGATCAATCTAATGAGAACAGAGGGATTTCCTGCCACAGTTTCTCCAGGTTCTGTACATTGTAACACCTTCTGTATCTAAACTATGGCTCAGAATTATTTTATGTGCCAATCAGAGTCTTAATTTCAGACGAGACCTAAAGGCATAGAAAACAAAATAATTAAAAGTTCAACTGACATAACTTTACCTTCACACATCCTCTTCCTAGTGTTACAATACCTCTGTTGTTTTATTGTGTTTATATGATAAAATAGGACCATTTCATAATCACACTGAGACATTTCAGAGTGCATTTGACACTGGATGCTCGCTTTCCACCAGGAGCTGAGACACTCGGATTTTTGTGTTCCAAGGAAATCAAGATGTATCAAGAAGCCACTGTGACACAGGGTGTGTGGAACCTCAGGATTTAATTACAGGATCCTGTTTTGTAAAGAGAAACCACACAAAACCATGTTTAGAAGCAACAGGAATGTGTGATTTAACCTGTGCAGATTAAGTTCCTTTGCTCCTCACTGTGGAAAAACACCATATTAGTGATGCCCATGTACAACACCTAAAAGACAAAAAGATGGGGGAAAAAAGAAAAAAGAACCCAAAATAGTTCTTTTTAATTTGTTTACCCATTTAAGAAGCTCAGCTATTATTTCCAGCCAGAACTAGCAGCCTTTGGCCACATACCTACAGAGTGTTGTGAACAACAAAACAAGTTTAAATTATTCAAGAAGAATTCTCCAGGAAGCAGGAGGATAAGCTGGGCAGAGGCCAGCACCACTGGCCAGGTTTTGTCATGGGGACCTTACCTAAGCTGGAGACCTGAACAACACAACTGTTGGACAAAAACAATTCATCACTCCCAGCAAAATAAAAAGTACACACATGCACAAAACCTTCCACATTCCCTCCTCCCCTATACTAAATGACAGTGAACAGTTAAATTTCAGCTCATGTTAATTCCACAGAAAAGCAGGATGATTTCTGCAAGGAATTAATACTGAATGAACCAAAATTTCCCTTAAAAATAAGAGACTGGGTTTTTTTTAAATTGTTTGTCACATTCAAAATGCTACATACTCTAAATTTGAGCACAAATATATCTGTTTGAGCGTGTTTTTTTCACACTCCTCACAGAGCCTGTCATTAATCACCTGCCAAACATTCAACAGTTCCCAGCTTCTCCCGGCACAGCCCTTCTGCATCTGTGGCTCCTGATACCAGCACACGGTCCTAAGACCAAGCCAAACTGTAAACTCACAGAACGTTTACCCACAATTTTTCTTATCAGTTGCAGCTAAGCAAGAACAAAATCTAACCTTCACAGAACCCCCCAAATTGTTGCCCTACTACTCAACAACCATCTTTTCCTTCATTTACAAGGCAATGACCGTTACATTTAGAAATGAAGGCACTAAAACATTCAATTTCCCTGCTTTGGTTTGATTTATTTGTTTTGGTGGGTTTTTTTTGTCTGATAACATGTTGCAAACACTGCAAAAGGGACTAAAGATCACCCCAAGATAAAAAAGGGTTTTAATGCAGCACAGGGATTTTTAAACTTTGGCATTCTCCTGGGCACAGCCCTTTATCTGGCCTGCAGGTGATGCTCTGAGCCTGCCAGTGCCAGCCCAAAACACAAACTCTGCATCCCTAGATACAGATAAAACGTAAATATTCTAAAAGTTGAGGACAAAGACAAGGAAACTTCATTCTAGCAGTTTTATCTTTTCTTGGAAAGAAAGGACTTCCAAATAATGAAGCAATAATTACTCTCGCACCCTTATATTATCATTCATTTCACATGCCCTATTGTGCTTTTTGTTCAGAGAACTGCTCCAGTAGGCTAAAAAAAAAAAAAATCAGAACTGCTTCATATCCATTTGTAATTCAGTAAGGTTTTTAATTTTTGGCGTATCATACTGTCACTGTCACTTAATATCCATATGAAGAGCAAGTTTCCTTTCACCTGGAGATCCCCAAAGTGCTGGGCACAGAAATCTGTTTATCTTGATGGTATTCAACATCTTTGAAATTAAGATACGAATATTCAAAGAATGCCTCCCACACTAAGCCTAAAGATAGAAAATTTTCATTTCCATTGTATATTCTGAACTCCAGAGCTGGCAGTTTTGGAGTTCGGAATTTCTGAGTTCACCGTTTTTGCTTCAGAAGAGGGAAAACACTGAACAATGATTTCATCAGAGCTAAGAAAATATTTTAACCCTTATTTAAAATGAGGTTCATTTTGTCCTCGTACTTTTTCTCAGGGAGAGACCCACCTGTTCTGCACCACTTTGACTCCTTTATAACGCATAAGCTCAGCATTTATGTAGCACTAAATCACTGTTTCAGAGCCACATGATACAGCAAAAACCTTCTGAACTGAATTTCCAGAAGTAAGACATCTCAGTTCTGACAAACTGAGTCAAGTTGTGCTTCACTGCTGCAGTTAAGACTTTAAATGATACCACTGAAACAGAAATTTTAATATTTACAGCTAATGCAGGCATTGCACAAGGTTGTTTTGAAGCTAAATCCAACACTTTGAGGCACTGGTACTTAACAGTAACAACTTTTTCAGCTGCATAGCAATGGCAATACAAAATTTAAATAATTAAATTAATGAGGAAAGGGGGAAAACTATCGTCAAAGTAAAACTAAAGCCTTTCCTGACATATATTTTCAAAAAGAGCAAATGAAGCTTCCCTGAAAAGTCACCTTGTTATTTAATCGTTCCTAACAGTTTCCTACAATCTTGCACATCCATTGTATATTTAAATAAATAACAGTTTCTTTGGTGTAGTAATAACAATGAGGAGTATCTTAATAGAAATCAGCAGTCTGTACTTGGGGGGAAAAAAAACTCCAGACCAAGCAGGATATAACTTCTCTGGGGACTGAGGAGACCTTGTGTGTAAACTGTCAACTCCTTCCTCTTCCCTCAGCAGCAGGAAAGGAAACATTAAGGGTGGGACATAACTTACTTCTCTTACAAAGAAATGCCAGGGATCACAGATACCACAGAAAAAATACCTATATGATGAACAGAAATTATTAATTTCATTCAGCAGGGAGAAAAACAAAAGCCCTGTAATTATAGTATTGCAAGCTAACACTGGAGGAGAGAGGTGGAGTAAATATAAAACAAGTACAGCTGGACTCTTTTTACTGCCTGGTAGCAAAGAGGGAAATAAACCCCTAGGATAAAGTTCTTTTTAAGAAATAGAGCAAGTTGAATTGTTAAAACCTTCCCAGAATTTAAGAGAACAGAGTGCACTTATAGCCATCTACAGTGCTTGCATCTGTCCCAGCTAAATCTCACTTAATGAGATTTATGTCAATTTCATTCAAAATTAAGTTATGTTGGAAGAAGAACTTCTTACTCCAAAATTATTTAATTTATGAGTTACAAGCAGGTACTAAGGTCAGACAAAACTGAGGGCAGGGAACATCTGATCCTTTTTACTGCAGTGAGCAACTGGAATGAAGAGTTTTGAGGGATGATTTCAGAAAGGTCCACGGAACCACTCAACATTATCTTAAAAGAAACTCTTGGTTTGTCTTCTGGTGCTATCTTTTATTTTATTTTTCATAAATATTAACCAGCCTGTGACAGACCCCTACAGGCCCCAGCAGCAGCTCCTGCCTGGGGTGATTTCAAACCTTTTTCAGAGATTCCCTCTCATAATGGGGTCTTGAGAAGAACTTTAAAGAACGTATTTGTTCCAAACATTTGCCTGAAGACTGTGTTGGTGGGAGGAATGAAGAGGCTGTGGCATGAGCCTCTGCACCATGAAAAGCCCCTCCAGCTGGATCATTGACCCCCATGGCTGTGCCCAGGTGTGAGCACAGCTGGCCCTGAGGGGCTCTCTGCAAAATCAGCAACCACACGAGGTTCTTGGTCAGCATTAAAAGATGCTACACCTCCCACTGAGGTGTCTCCAGATTTCTTTTTTTATTCCAGAATCTTGGAAGTAGCCTCATTTGAGGGGATTAAAGAATAAACTTCAAGGATTATGATGAAAAGATAGAAAGACAAGGGAGGGTTTTACCCACACTTGGCTCTGGTTGATCACCGCAACCAGAAGGAGGTATCACTTCTCTTCTTCTGGGAGAAGCAGCTGGAGTCATATCTAATTTTTACTGCTGCCACAGTAAAACAGCTTTTTGTGATGCCCAAATGGAATTACCCGTACTTCAGTCTGTGCATTGTGCATGAAATCATCTCAGTTAACAAGATCTTGTATTATTTTGGTCAATATTCAATTTACAATAAACACACTTTAAAGGGAATTAAACACTGTATATGACTCCTGCTAGTTTCAAAAAGTTAATTCCAATTAAATACATGGTAACACCTTAAGAAAAAGAAAAAGGGTAAATTCTACATGAATAGCTGTCATCTGATGTAGAAGAGTAAAACTGTGGCCAATGTCAGGAAAAACAAACAGTCCTTAAAGAGCTTCCTTGGTAATGGGCATAATCCAAGCAGAGTTTTGAAAAGAGATGGTTTTCCACCACACTTGAAACAGAAACATATCAAATAGATATATTTGTTGACATTTCAGGGCTGCTGAAGACATTTGACGAAGACATTTCAGGACTGCTTGTGCAGCTCCAAAGTCTATGAAGCCAAGCGCAAAAACAAAGTGAGGTTCTTTGCTTGATAAAGAATATTCTTCATGTTGCTTCCTAAGGATTCGCCTATTTCAATATTTCTTTTTCAAAGGAATTCACTCAAACTCCACTCACTTCAAACTTTGGAGATACCAAAAGATGACCAGGGCTCAAAACTTAGATAATTAAATACTAAAGAATCCATGTTGAAGAAGAATCCTACTGAGTCAAGCTCCAAATAATTGCTATGATATGTTCTGAGGATCTAAACACAGAGGAAAGAAAGCAACTGGTAAAAAAAAATTTTTTTTAGGTAACTATTGTGAAGGTATGAAATTTATATAGGCTTGAAAAGAACATGAAATAGTAAGTTCTTCTCCAATTCCAAAGAGAGGAAGGCAAAAAGAACTCCCTGGAAATGTAAAATACAAAGAAAAGTATAAACATGACTATGGTTTTTATATTATCAATAGTGCCTTTTCTTCATAATTAAACCTAATTTAGTGTTTGAAGACATGTTTAAGTCTTTAACTGAACATGTATGAAAGTGAAGTTATACAAAGCAAGTCTTAAAAACAAAATTATAAAACATTTTTAAAAATCTGATTTTAATTATCTCTTACTATTTGGATTTCCCAAGAGGCTGCAGAACTATTTGAGAGCACATGAATCCCTGATAAATAACTGAAGTCACAGTCTCATCTGATGCTAAAACATTATCACATTCTGCCAAGGTGCTGTGCTAATGGCTGTATGGGAAAAGTACAAAAATCAATGAAAATCTATTAAATCTAAAAGGTGCTCTTTTTTTCATCTGAAGAAGCAATATTAAAAGCATGTCTGCAATTCACACCCCCCATGATCGGATTAAAAAAAGAAAAGAAACTGAAATCTTACAACCTGTGACAACATCTGAAGAGCCTTCAGCATGAGAAGGGATACACCCCAAAAAATTGGATTTTACACAAGAAAACTTGCACAGTGACAGTCTGCAGAGTCACTGGTGGTGAACACATTCTGCAGCTGTGGAAATTAGGGATTTGTAACAAAACTAAAGCAGGTGGAAGTCTTCTGAAACATGGCAAATCAGTTCTCCACCTCTGAACTGATTCAGAAAATTAGCATCCTCCTCTCATCAAATGAGATCACTTTCATCATTATATTTAATTTATTTTACAGCTACATAAGAAAAAACTTAATGCCATTATATTATATATGGGAACCTCATTAACAGCAACAGGAATTTCACAACCATGGGGAGAAATAAATCAACGGAGTCAGGAGGATTTGGGAGAATTCATTGTGGGACCTTCTTTTGCAATATGTGTGCACAGGATATGACAACCATTTACAGTAGATTAGCAAAGATTAAAAAAAAATAGAAGGCCAAAGATTACAAATCAGTCTGGGTCATTCAGATATCTGAAACTAAAAGCCCAGGCTCATGGTGCTTTAAGGCACCCACAGCACTCAAAGCACCTTGAACTTGACTGTTGCACTGGAAAGATTGATTAGAGGAGCACAGAACTGGAAAAAGAAAGATTATCCATTTGCTTCCATGCTGAGCAATGATCAATGTAAAACAATTGCCAATATTTAGCCAATTGCCTTAAGGATTGGGCCATTCCAATCTATTTCTTTGCTGCAGCCAGGTTACATGGAGGCCACAAGACAAGCAATTTTGGGTATTCTGGCATTGTTTTATTAACCAAAACCAAAGACTGACCTAACCACTGCTGAATGAAACAGCTTCTGCCCATCATTTCTAGCCTAAAAAAATACAAAAGAAAGCGTTGTCATGGAAACCATTCTATCCCAAAGGTATACTGGATTTTTCTAGATCAAAATTATATCACTATCTACATTTCCCTTATTAACAGGGATAAAATTTTTTTCACATCACACTGAGCATGACCTCCATTCAGCACAACTAAAACCACCCTAATTTTTAAAACAAATTGCTAAGTAATGGTAAGACGTACATATAAACTATGATTTTGCTAATATGCAAAGTTATAAATTCTCTAGACAAATATGACAATGAATGACAAATCACACAAGGAGACCAAAAACACCAAGTAACTGAAAATCAAAAAATGAAAATCACGAAGTCTCAAAAAATTGAGAAGGATCTGAGTGTTGATGTCAGCTTTTGGCTAATTTTCCAGGACTTCCAAATGCACACATTACCCTGATTCATGTCTGGACTGCAATGCTTATATTTATTTAATTTATTTGCTGCACCAAGGTCAAAATCTTTACAACCTGGAGAGTGTCCAGTATGTTTTGCCCAAACACCGCTGAAGATTAATTCAAAATGTCAAAAATCTTGCTCAAATCCTGCAGAATTTAAGCAATATTAAAGCTTTTCCTTAGCATTTTAGGAGGC
Source organism: Trochalopteron elliotii (assembly GCA_024734555.1). Classification (NCBI taxonomy): domain Eukaryota; kingdom Metazoa; phylum Chordata; class Aves; order Passeriformes; family Leiothrichidae; genus Trochalopteron; species Trochalopteron elliotii. Next base: position 343,478 of record JANPWX010019221.1, read on the forward strand.
ACCGTGCAAAGCTGTGATAGAAACTGCCCAGATCCAAATCAGTCGTGGAGCAGCAGGAAACCAGGCTGATGGAAAGGAACACCAGCCTCAGTACTGAGCAGATAAAACCGGAGCTGCTCAAGGATTTTAACTACAGACTTTCTCAAGAACATTTCTGCAGCAATGTGTTTATAAAGGACCTGGTGAAAATGGGAAATGGAAGATGTCTGCTAGCCTTACTCCCAACTTCAGCACACACAGCCTCAAGAAATACTCCTCTGAAGGACCAAGACTTTCAGCCTGCACAAAGCAAGAGTAGACCTACAAAAAACTGTCAAACACCAAAGTAAGAAGAGGCAGAAGAAGACTCTCAGGTCCCAGTTTCAACTCTTTCCAGTGACCACTTTGATAGACTCCAGGACATTACAAAAATACGCTTGGACTTGGTTAACCTTTCCATGGCATGGCCCAATGAAAAAAACTTCAAAAAACCAGCAAAAATCCATGAGGATTTGGTACAGCAGAACCTTCTTTCTGCCAGAGGAGCAGTGGTGATGGGACTGGGGAGCCATTCAAGTCTTTGATGGTGGTGAAGAAATATTTACTAATCACTGGTAAATTTATGGGCAGATAAGCCTAGAAATTGATTTTTTTTTTTAATACAGCAGGTAATATGTTTAGATTCAATTTATTCTGGTGACCCATGGTGCCTCTGGAGCTGTTCACAAGGGTTTAAACCTCTGCTGAAAATGACGCAGAGAGGAACATCGACCTGGTGTTCACAGCATCTCTGTTCCCATGGCCACACAGAACCTTTCCTGTCTCACAAAAATAAAGGTACTAGGGAGTACAGATGGGTGGGGAGTGGAAATCCAGGCTCCCTCCTAGGGCACAAACATTTCACTCTGCTTTCCCAGGAGAGTTTAGGCAGGAAGTGGTTTTGCTGCACTGACAGGTGTTTTACCCAGAAACGAATAATCCAAAGGTGGTAATGAAGGTGCTACTAACCTGGGGATTAATTTGGACCTCCATCTCAAAACTTTAAATCCCTATACCTGGCTAACAATTCAAGCCTGTGAGTGTTTCAAATGTATTCTTTCAGAACCACACTGAAGTGGCCCATGAGACTGCCCATGGTTTTGGAAGGCCACCTCTTCTGAGCTTGACTTCTGAGGCCAGAAAAACCTATAATTTATGGAAAGAGGCTTACAAGACACAGACACTCAGAACAATTTATTTTTTTTTTAAACAATAACTGTAATTATCAAAATGAATAACCATAATGGTGGTTTTCTGCTCCACAATCTTCTCCCCTCTCTACGGACTTTTGAGAAACGCCAAGTGATGCTGTACATGCAATAGCAGACTTCTGTGGGCATGGTTTAACTTCTTGGTTAAATAGCATTTTGGTTGCTCGGTGAGAACATGAACAGAAATGACATTTTAAATAACTTAAAAGATGAAAACCAGAAACAGTTCACTGTCAACACCTGGCTTTTGTGAGGCTAATAAAAATTTTGAAGTGTAAGATATATCATGGCCAAAAAACAGAGATTCCATCCAAATCTTGCATACAATTCTTCGAAATTAGCAAAATAAAACTTCAATTTCTTTGTAATTTCACAAGCCTATCGTGGAGCAAACTGAAACTGTAGAAGATTTTACTTGAGATTTCTACTGAGTTTTATAAAGTCTATAAAGCTCACTTATGGGAATTTCCACCCTAAGACTCTAAGAGATACTGCAACTAACAAAATACCATGTATTTGTTGTTGCTAATCATCCAAACCAGATGTTCTTTAGGTCATACTTAAACAAATGGCATGATTTTCTAATCCCTGTCACAATCTTTTGACTGTTTCTAATTAATGGCAACTTACCTAACTAAAATAACCCACACCCTGAAATTTTTTGGAATCATGGGAAAAAACAGTTGTTATAACAACTGGCCTTCCCAGTTGTTATAAATCACTATAATCGTTCCTAAAAGGAGAGGATAGATAATCTCCTTTGTTGTTTTGGGGTTTTTTTTCTGAATTTCAGCATGCACACTCTGAGGCACATGAAACCATTAATCACACATGGAAAATCTATTTCTTTATTCACACAAACAAGACTTGAACACAATCAGTGTGTGTGACTCATTACATGGATTAGAACCTACAAAGTGATGATATTTAAGGTTCTATGTGCACATTACTGGCCTTGGAATAACGTGAGATTGGGAAATTTAAGAGTCTATATTGCTGCCAAACCAAAACCAGGGTCATTGATTACTCAACAATACCCAAAACTCTCGTCTTCAACAGCTCCACACCGAGCACTGCAACATGATAGGGAATGGAGAACTCTGATATTTCCCCACAAATCCAGCAGAAGCAGTGAATAAAAGAGAGCTACAGCATGAAAAGAAGCCAATTATCTGGACCAAAGGAGTGTTGATGGCAATCAGATACACTGAGATTCCTCTGACTCCATCCTTACTTTATTTAAACGGTTGAAACTTCTTAGCTTGTATTCATTTTCCTGCCTTCTCCATTTAACTTCATCTATATTTTCAGCTTTCTTCCCAGCATGGTGTTTTTTGGTTCCCAGCTAATTGTGTTTCCAGACCACACCATGCCTAGTGTACTCCTTGTACAATTTAAACCATTAAGGCAAAACTTCATTATTTTATGGAAGTACTAAAACCAAACCTCACTGTGCCTGCACCCAACAATGAAAAGAACAAATTTAAGCCCCAGATCCAGCATCTAAACCTTTTTTTGTCAGATGTTTTGTGATGGTTTTTTTCCGTACTGGTAAAGCAACAGCTGTTGCTGAGTATTTTTAAACACAGGAGCATTTCTTTTTGTGCTGCTGGATAAGATAGCAAAAATTTATAAAGTGACAATAAATTACAGCTCATTATTGTCATAATAATAGCAATATAATGTGTTTAAATGGTACTTAGAGATTGTGTCTTCTGAAGTTGAAATTAATTACACCTGTGCTACGTATCACTGATTTAGTTGAAAAATTACAGCCCTTGGTGAGGCTTAAGAAAACCCTGAGTTGATCTCACTTGTATCCTCCATATTTTTAAATAAAGGACATATCTAGAGACAAAATATAATGAAAATAATGTAAACCATTACCCAAAGTAACAGAACATGTGACAGGATGGCAGCACACAACATTACAGCAACTCACTTTACAACTCCTGTTTTCAGGGAAATGGGTTTATTTCCATAATAAACGATTACTTAGAAGATTTATAACTCTGTTTCAAGGTAAGTATGGTAGGAGTAGTTCGCCTCAGGAAGGACTGCAAGATTACATCAATAAGCAGGTCCCTGCTGATTCTTTTAACCACTTAGGACTTGACGTTCTGATATCCAAGATGATTTTGTATCAAACTCAGCAAATACCCTTTTTTGGTGTAACCTCAGAGAGATTTCAACAGCCAGGCAGCAGAGCGGAGAGCAGAGGCAGAAATGTTGGAGTCCTGCTCATACAAACAGCATTTGGATGCTGTTGCTTCTGCTCCCCCTAAATTTTCATGGATTTGATGTGGAGGAAAAATCTCCAGCAGTAGCTAAATGTAAGATTCTCACAAATACACACACTTCCAAGGACTGTAAAAAAGTTCTACTACCCAAACTCAATAAAGCAGCTGTACTTTTACAAGAGTACAAGAGAGTATTTCATGGTTAGAATCCTGAAGATCCACCCCATACTGATATTTTCCCTGAAATAATGTGCTACCTAAGTAGATGAAACACCACTGACCTTTTTTTTTTTGAAAAACCATGAATCTTTAACGCAACCAAGGTGTCCTAGTACTTTTGTCACCCTTCATCAAATTTCAGATTCCTATAAATAGCTGTCTTGAGTTAATGAAATGGTTGAGGTTTTTAATCATGACACTGTTTTAAGTCTCTCACATTCAAAAAAATTGAACCTAAGAATCATAACTGTGTAGAACACAGGTGAGGCAGCATCACTACTAAAGCAGAATGGTTTAGAGAGCTGGAGATTAATATCAAGAAGGACTAATGCAAATATTTGCAGCAATCTCAATTAGGATTTGTCATTCTGACATAAAACATCACTGTATGAACGGTGTGGTTTTCATTCAATCCAGCTGTGATTTATGATGCATACCACCTTTACATTTGTATTTTTTTATTTTAAAATTCACATATAATTGCATTTATATCTGTGTGTAACACACTGTTCAACATGACATTGTGCTTTACTCCTAGTAACATATTATACTGAAAACTTCAGTAATTGTCTGTGAATTCTTCAGAGGTACAATTTTACCATACTAGTTGTTCTTAATGCCCAAGAAGAACTGTGTAAGTGTCACTTCAAGGGCTACCACTTCCAACTCTTGCTACTGCCCAGACAGAGCTTTTCTTACACATGTAAAATCATATAAAATCCTTCAAAATCAGGCAAGTTTCCCAGAATCATCAGCTTGGTCATTGTGGGGCAGCCTGAGACAACAGAAGAAAATCCAGTAAACTAAAAGTAATTCTTTCAAGGTGTCCCACAGAAGGAAATAAGCCAAATAAAACTAATATTACATGGATTCCTCATTAAAAAAGAAGGAAAAAATTCTAACTACTTCCCTTTGGTTTCATAAATTCTGTATGGCTTTGGGACCAAGTCCCCAGTTTCTTCCAATTAACTTTGCTTTTATCCCTAATATCTGTCATTTTTGATCCCTGTAAAGCTTGCAGTGCTGGCAGCATTACTGCCACTGAACAAAAATACGTATTTTTAGGAATTACTATAGGATGACCAAGTAACTTAGGCTGGAGGAGATTTCTGGAATTCCTATACTCCAGCCTTCCCAAAACTGGCTCAGCAGAGCAGGGACTTCACCAGACAAGCTTTGAATATTCCAAAAAATGACACCACAGCTTCTCCAGACAACTTGTGCCAGACTTTTATCAAATTTGATGTAAAAAAGATTATCCTTATTTTTTACCTGGAATTTCCTATGTTCTGCTCAAACCTTCTTTAGGTCAAATCATCCAGTACAACAGATTTCTGAAATAATTTGCTCATTTAATTTGCACTATTCATACAGCCTGAAAATGTTCAAAACATGTTCTCTGTCCATTTAATTTACACTGTCATTTTCTTTTTAAATTAGAGGAAGAAATGAATCGTTACATGAGTTTCTTCAGACTCAATGAACACACTGCATTTGAGAAGCAAGAATATCAAAGATGTGGAGGGCCAGTTCCAGACTGCAAAGCGGAACAAACCCATTCATATATTTCAGGCTTTTCATGGAACTAACAGAAGGCTTCAGCTGCACCAATCCCATCCAAGCAAGTGGAATTTAAAATCTCTTTTCACTGGGAAGAAAGGAACAAGATAAAAACACTGGAATAAAATTCATAACTACAAATTAAATAATTAACAGATATGATTTCTTAGGATAACTTACTCTTGAACCAAAGCTTATTTTCTTAAACAAAACATAAAGAAATAAAATTAATGGCTATTTTATGTGGTGGAAAAAGATTTTGAAACATGTAGATATTGCATAAACTAAAAATGATGAACAAAAATGAAGTGCACACTAGAACCTCCCATAGTTCCATTCCCAAGTACTTTTCATGCTCCACAATGACCCCTCCTGTCCATTGTATGCCAATTTTGGCAGGGGCTCCCCAATAATCACTGTCAGTGCAGCTGATCTGACCCGGGACTTCACTGGTCATTCCACTCCAACAGCCTGCCAGCAGTAACTAGAATTTTCTTTTTGTTCTCTTCAAAGGCTTTTTTATGGGACTTTTTGTTTGTTTGGGGTTTTTTGTTTTGTGATTTTTTTTTGTTTGGTTGGGGTTTTTTGTTGTTGTTGGGTTTTTTGGGGGTTTTTTGTTTGTTTGTTTGGTTGGTTGGTTGGCTGGTATTTTTTGAGACCATTAAATGAAAGGAACCAAATCAATGGCTCTGACATGCAAACATCTTGTAAAGCAAGAGCTTTAAAACCTTATCTCACTGGATTTAAGGACTTGGATACTTAAGGACAGACCTGTAAGAATTCAGTACGAAATCCGTGCAAATTCTGAACTTAGAGATGTAAGGAGAAATTTGGATGTGAGTCTGGCCAAGATTTTCTCTCTTGATTTTGTGCTAAAAACTACTTTGAGTGAAGAACTTGTAGGTGGACATTATAAACCAGATTAAAGTACAGCAGAAGCATGTGGACAGATGGACAGATGTCAGAACCTGCAAATGTTACCATTTCAGTCAGACTAAAACTAAATTAATTAATTGTGGCTCCCTTATTTTGTTGTAATTTGTAAATATTAGGCAAAACTTTGAATTAAATTAAAAACAAAGTTCACATTAATAATCTTCTTTTCTGCCAACAGATGTAAACATGTAGATTATTAAGGCCTTACTATTCAGACTCTCCTAGTATATAAACCAAACTATTTATTATTTATTATAATTAAGAAAATATACAAGCTTATGCCTTGTAATCCATCATTTACTGAGATACCAGGAACCAGTCTACCTCATGGCTCAGGCTTTTAAAGGAGTATCAGCCATACTGATGGTGACTAGTGGTTTTTAAAGGGTGTCAGCAATTTTAGAGGAAGAAAAACTTATGCCTCTGTCAGAATTATATTCCCATTTGTTCGTGACACCTTTCAGCTTGGGAAAACACTGAGCATTTTGTCTACTCTGCTCATTTTTAAGTTATTTTTTAACTAAAAGCTCAAAAATTCATCACAACTCTCCCAACCCAAGCCCATATGTGACCTAAGGAGGTCAATCCCATGAGGACATGTGCAAACCCTTCATGGAACATTGGGAAACAAAGGGAAGGTGAAAGGTATTTGTACATTTATGGGCAATGAAGGAGTGTTACCAATAAAATTAGGTAGTTTCATAAAGTTGGAGATCTCAGCAGTGAAGGAACAGAACATCACTGATGAGGAAACAGATGGACAGGATGACCCTCAAAGGGATAAAATTTATCAAGTGTTGGGAAATGGATAGCACACCTACCAATTAACAGAATATATATTTTAATCAATCTATGGCAGGATAAATATGTAACAATAGAGAGTGATTTTGTGACCATAAATGCAACCATGAACGTGAAATTTGAAGTCACTTTGGTAAAGCACAGGAAAATACAGATAAGACTCCAGAAATGATCTGTAAGATCCCAGCTGGGACATGGAAAACTGTGACTGTTAAGTAAAATTAATTTGGACAGTAACAGAATTAAAGAAATACGATGGCAAGGGGTTTGATCATTAATGGTAGTAAAGAGCTAATCAGGATTACATGGCCATTTATTAACCAAAACTAATTTCAAAATGGACATTCAGAAAACTGGCAGAACCAATTAAAGACAGAGCATTTTCATATTGAAAATATTCTTTTGACTCTGACATCTTTTGAAGCAAAGTTTTATTATGTCTGTATAAAATTAACCAAAAGTTAACAAATGCAACCCTCTTCATGGTTTTGGATGGGAAGGGTAGGGTTGTGACAACTGGTTTACCCAAATTTTAATACAAAATCATCAATTAAAACAAAAATATGTATATATTAATAGAAAGTTTATACCTGCTTCCAGCTTTTTTGCATGTAAGTCTCTTTTATATCTGCCGCTCTCCTAAAAGTTGGAAAAAATGCTAAAGATGCTCATGCCTGTGTTCCCACATCACAAGAGTATTTTGTAACACTCTTGTCCAACATGGTCAAAGGCTCTTGTGACCAAAATAACTCCAGATAAATCCTAGCAAACAGATCTGTAAATACTGTTGTACTCCTTTTGACTTTGATCAGGCTACACTGTGTTACCCTGGCTGAAAACCTGCCCCAAAATATTAATGTCAAACTCTGGTTCCAGCAGCACAGAACAGGGGGTGAAAATAGAAGACTGAGAAAACTAAGATAAACTGTTCCTTGAAAATTTGACCAGAACAAAGCTGGTACTCAAATTACATTGTTTCCATCAATTTCTACTTATATTGCTAATAATGTATGTTCTTAAATACTTAAGACCATTACAAAATTTTGGAGATGGCAATATTCACTTCCCCCATTTTACAGGATAGCAAGTTTGGGGAAAAATTGTTAACAGGACAAGACAATGGCAACAGGAGGTGCAGGCAGGGGATGCCAGAGCGTCCGGCCCCACATCCAACCCTTCTTATGACATTATTTCTTCCTGAAACCACGTTGAATTCCTGACTGGATGTAAATGCAGCAGGCCTGTGTGTAGGATTGGTTATTATTTTTAAGGTCCCAGAAAACTCTTGCTTAGTTTTAAGGATCCAAGAAAAAACACTTGAGGAAAAGTGGAAAGGAAGTGGGGGGAATTAAGGAAAAGGCAGTCATGTTCAGAAATAAGCAAACATTTTCTTGACATCTTGTTTCATCCACAAGATGAAGAGGCGGCATCTGGGCATCTTACCCTGCCCACTTGTGGTGCAGGTTAGGGGAAGGTACACCAAACAAAATGGCTTTTTCTAATTCCCACCTAGAGAAGTGGAAAATTCCATTTCAGCAAGAGCCGTTTAAGAACTGTCTAAAATCAACAGAATATTCTTGAATTTCAATACACATCCATGATGCTGTCCTCTAAAATAAACAAATACAGCTGATGTGATGCCAGTAACTAATTTATTCTATGTTAAATAGAAGTATCTTAAGGATCTCTAAGGAAGACTTGTATAGGGTTCAAGAGCTAGTGATCCACAGGAGCAAGAAAACCTGGCAAGGAAGGCAAGAGACCAAGGAGCAGGGACCTGTGGGACACAGTAAAGGGACAGAAGCAAATGCACGGGCAGTGGGAAAGGAGAGGTGACCTGGAAAGAGTCTGGAGATGAGTGGGTTTTGTAGGAACTGGGGTGAGGAAGGACAAGGCAGAGCTGGAGCTGAATCCCTCAAGGGACACACAGAATAATAGCAAAGGCTTTTACAGGTCTGTCAGACAGAAGGTCAGACTTGCCAAGCCACGGTCCAGAGTACTGGAATTGTCCTGGCAGTCAGGTGAAGTCCCATGTGATTGGAAAAAATGCAACATTGTCCCCTTCTTTAGAAAGTGTAGAAAGGAGGACCCTGTCAGCCTCCCTCTGTGCCTGGGAAGATCCTGGGACAGCCCCTCCTGGAAGCTCTGCTGAGGCTGGGGGGACAGGAGGTAACTGGGGACAAGCAGCATGGCTTCACCACGGGTTGAGTCCTGCCTGACCAACCCCATGGCCTTCTCTGATGGGATGACTCCATCAGGGGACAAGGGAGGGCTGTAGATGGCATTTACCTGGACTGCTGTAAAGCCTTTGACACAGACCCTCCACAACATCCTGCTCTCCTCGCTGGAAAGAAATGGATTTGGCTGTTATGTGGATTAGGAATTGGCTGGTGGGCACATCCACAGGGGAGTGAAAAACAAGTCACAGTCCCAGTGGACATCAGTGTCCAGTGGTGTCCCTCAGGGGTCTGTGCTGGCACCAGTGTGATTTAACATCTGCATCAGTGACACAGACAGAGGCACCCAGGGCACCCCAAGGAGGTGACACCAAGCTGAGGGTACAGTGGCACCCCTGAGGGTCAGGATGGCATCCAGAGGGACCTGGACATCCCCAGAAGTGGCCCATGGAGGTCTCAGGGGTTTAACCAGGCCAGGGGGTGGTGCTGAGACTCTGGGTCAAGGTGTCCAGAGAAGCTGTGGCTGCCCCTGGACTGCGGGAAGTGTCCAAGGCCAGGCTGGACAGTGGAAGGTGCCCCTGCCCATGGCAGGGGTGGAACATGACAGGATTTAAATCCCCTTCCCACCCAAACTACTTTGTGTGTGATTCTGTGATTCTATTTTACATAGCAACAGAAAATAAACTAGTGAAATAGTTACTTGTTTCTCAAAGATAGGACACAGAACAAAAAAATGATGCCTGCTTACGTTCTTCTTGGGAAAAAAAAAAACCCAAAACACCAAAACCCAAACAAACAAACAAACAAACAAACAAACAAACCCCAAAAACTAAAATTACTGTACAATGGGTAAAGCAACATCAAAAATTCCTGCTATAAAATGCTGGTGAGCTCATGTACTCAAGCTCATGCTGAATTACATTTTCCCATAAATGATCCAAACATCAATACTCAGACACATTTTCTTTCTCTTCTCTCTCACTGCATCACCTCACATTTACTCTGGAAGATACCTGGTCTTGAAGACATTGCCTGCAGTTACCTTAAATATTACTTAATACAAAGGGTTTTGTGCATTAATACTACCTTCAAGAAAAACCAAAAAAGTCTTTTCATTGACTAGAAATCTTACAATTTTTTTTCCACTGAAAGCCATCTGCAAGTATCAAATTAAAAAAAAGAGAGTATTTTAAAATGTAAAAATATCTTAAACTAAGGACATTCACGTGAAAACAAAATTATCAGATACTACTTTGGATAGTAAAGAAAAGTCTGGGTGCTGCTACACAGGAGTAATGGAACGACTGAAAATATTACTGTATTTTATCTTTTTAGAAGATAGGTTTTAAGAGGCATCAGCTGTTGGAATAAGCAACGCATCAGTGAAGGGGTTAAATTAGAAACTGTGTCACAGCAAAGCTATAAAATGTGTTTCCCTACATTAAAAATGAATCTTATGGTAAGGTTGTTTAGTAGTGCCCTGGTTCAGAATGTTTCCATGCCTTCTGTGAGTTCAGGCTCTGCACTGAAGAGCTTCCCATCGTGTGTACACAGGCAACCCTGAGCACATCCCAGCCCTCCAACAGCAGTAATTTAATGAGCTGAGCCACCACCAGCAACAGGCACTGCATGCACATTTTCGAGAACATTAACCTCCTCCCTCACCATTCAAAATCCAATTACCCACCCAGCCTACAAGCATCACAATCACTCTTCATTTAAAAAAAAAAAAAAAATCAGTAGCATCTAATATTATTAATCTAGCTCATTGTGCAATTATTTCCCATAACAAATGTACCATTTGAAATAATTGTTCAGAATTCTTTCTGGAAAACAATCCCAAACCAAAGCTGGTTCTGTATGGCCCAAAAAGCACTTCTTTGGTAAGAGTATGGGCAAGGGGTTGGAAGGAAGAAAACCTCTGGTGGTTGTAATGACCATTATTGCACATAGAAGCCAGATGAGGCCCTAACACACATTTATTCATGATGAGTTTATAAAATTTTCCATACTGATTCCCACCCTGTTAATTATGCAGGCATTACACAAGTTTATTTTCCTGTGTTATCATAAATAATTTGAAACTGAGAGATATGGTGGTTTTTAATAACTAAAGAGAGAACTTCCTCAAATCCCAGTTTCAGAAACACTTTATGCAAAAAGAAAGTGCAAAAAAAAAATCACAAATACAACATGAGAATGTTAATACAGGAGGTTTGTGTCAGAAAAGCTGGTGAGTTTGAGCCCTGGATTTATACATCACATGAACAATTAAGCAGTGTTTTTTACAGATGGTGTATTTTGTCAAACTTTAAAACAAATATTTTCTGAATATATTAATTTATATAGCAATTATATTAATATATTTTTATATATAAGCAGGATTACACATTTCAGTGGTAGGAATGCAAAGCAAACAGCAGTATGCCAACAATTGGAACACTTCACTAAGCTCTGGAAATTCTAGAATTTTTCAAGCACAATTTTAAGAAGTGTGTAAGATGCTGAACCACACAAGTTCTGAACCGAGTATTTATGATACTTAACACCCACCTCCTAACAGATTGTTTAAAATTATTCCATCTGTGGATACAGGCACTCAAATAGATGAAAATCTTTGATTATAAAGGGCTCACCAGCCCTTACTGGAGCATCACAGGATCCAATAATCAGAGGTTACAGTTATATTGTTAAAACTGAGAACTATTCAGCACTTAAGTGCTGTTTCCAAGAAGTCAGGATTATTAAACATAGAACTCACTCACCAAAAGAGGCCATGGGCTTATTATTGCCTGGCAGCTGTTCAGGTAAGGCTTTTTTTAAAGTTATGTTCCTACCCACTTTGAGAAAAAAATTATCTGCTGTGCCCAGAGCCCGACTTTCTCTGCTTCTTTCCTTCTTTTGCTCTGGGGAGAATGGAGATGCTTCCACTGCTCCACTGTGTTTGGAACAGCTGTGACCCTGTGTGGTGGCACCAGTCAGGGCAAAATATCCTCCCCAATGAACCTGCCATGGTCCAGACTCTCTCCCCTAAGGTTACACTGTTCTGACAGTGCAGCACTTCAGGGGTTGGTCCTGATTTTTAAAGAACAGAGTATTTACTTTCCAGGCTGTTTTTGATAAACTTAGAAAATTGGTTTAGTTCTCTTTTCCCTTCTCGTTTTCCCCTGAACACTCCTCACTGAAATTTACGTTCCTTACTATTCACTTCATGAAAATATTTCCTAATTCCCTGCGTTTTTCTTTGAAGAGCATTTTACACTTTACTGGTTAAGCATCCCATCTTACCTGACCTTGCTGTTCAATGGAACACCGACCTTTAAGAAACTGCTGGTTTCTTCTCAGACCATGCCTCCACTAGACCTTTTTAGCTTTTAACCTCAGTGCCTCTCTCTGATTAACTATCTGATTTTACTTCCACTAAAGCTCAGTCTCCTCTGTGTTGCCTCTTGGTTCTCTATCTCCCCCTAGGATGCTGAATTTAATTATACTATAATTATTATTAAATTGGTGGCTCAGCCATTCCATCTGAAATTAACTTCAGTTAGGTATTTAATATTAAATTGAGAATAATGTTGGCTCTCCAACTAACTGTTCTGGAGAAGTTTTTAATGTGCTGGAAAAGCATACCTGAAGTTTTGTGCTATTCACCCACTTAATTCCTTACTGAAGTCCTCCATTATTGTAACAATTTATACATGATTGCACAGACTCTCCATCCCTCTCTGTTGGCACACCAGTATCCTTTCCTTGGCTCATGTCTGCATTAAGCAGTTTATTTAGCTTCTTTCACTTGGGAATGAAAATCTGAGAGGCTTTAAATCTGCCAGCTGACAGTGGCTGTGTAAAGAAATAAGTGAAACTTGAATAAAATAAGCATTGCTTGAGCTATGACTTGACTGCCACTCCTCACTTCTCACATCCATGCACAAATACACAGCACATCTGAAAATATGCCCCAAAACATCCATACTCTATTTAACCTTTGCCTGCAACTGCTAATAAATTTTAGCCTGTCTTAAGGGGTTTTTTTTGTGGTTTTTTTTTTTTGTTTTTTGCAATGAGCTCCCCATGCCTATTATCACCTACCATTTGCAGTTTGATAAAAAAATGACTCAGGCAAATCATAATTGATTATGGGGGACACTGTATAAAGAAAAAGAAGGAGGTAGTTTTTATTACAGATGATTTATGCTTTAAATAGAGACAGGAGATCTGACAAAAGGACAGTTATGCCCAGTTTACAGATAAGAACCTGAGGCAGAGAAATTATCTTCATACAGAATTCTGCCTTAGAGGTGCGCATTTTCCTCAGTTCTCCCCACTTGACTCCCATGTGGAGATAAAGATGTATAAATAACTACAAGGTTATCTTTTCCTTCTGCACTGTAAGGGAAGGAATAAAAGGAAACTACTGGAAGTCCTCCCTCTACCTCTGAACCAACTGATGGAGTTCATCAAAATACACAAGACCTGAAAACCACACTCAGCAACCTCTGAGTGCTCTCTTTTATGGCTTTTAACATTTACTGTTTTGCCATTTCAAGAACTTAGTGAAATTCCTATACCCAGACTACTTGAAAAGACCAGGAACAACATTTACTGTCTGTGTTTACTGTCTGAACTTGTTCCCACATTCTTTGATTAAATAAACGTTGTAAGTGCAATCATACCTGTTCTTTATTCTGTATGCTGCCTGACAAATGTAATTTCTGCAATATATGAAACACAGTGATTCTGATACTTAAAAGTCTGATGGTGAATTATGAAAGAAATCAGTTACACACACCAAAGAGACTGACTTTGAAACTGGAAAATTCTGTCATTGGCAATGCCAGGAATAGCTTCCCAGAGAACTTTTAAAATTCCTGTATAACGTGGCTTTACCACTGCTTTTTCTTCTGTGGCAGAACAATAATTAGAATTATATTAGAATAAATAGAAGTTTATTTCCCTCTCCAGGGTAGCAACAGAAAACATTGCTTTCTGTCTCTTTGCTCTCTAAAGGAGAGACCCACCTGAGTAGGAGAGGAAAGAGACAGAAAGCAATGCTCACAGAGCAGAAAAATCTAAAAAAGTCTTATCTAAAATACATTGATAATAAGAAATTACCTGAGATCTAATCTTCCAGAGCTGAACTTGTTGGCTAGACTTTACTTTCAGGTTGTATCATGGCTAATTGAAGAGGTTAAAGCTATGTTCAAACAATCTTAGCTACCTTTTTTATCTTTATCATTATTATTACTATTATTTCTATAATTATTGTTGTTATTATTATTATTAAGTTTGGATTTCTACTATTACAGAGTAATAGAGTACAGAGAGGGCAACTGCTTTTAACAGCAAAAAACATCATTTTTTCAATGATGCTGAGTGGAAAATATTTTCTCCTTTGTTTATTCTATTTTTCCTGTGCTGTACATGAGGATGAACATCCAGAGTATTAAAATAACTCAATCATTGTTTTAAAAAACAAACATACGCACCCAAGGGGAATAATCCTTCCTGAATTTCTTCCTCAGATCTATCCAGACCCAATTCTGAGAACTCTTTTTCTCTTACAGATGAGAGAGAAAGAGATGCACACACTCTTGCTTCTTCAAGTTTAAGGTTTTCTTTTTAATTTCTCTTTGATATTTTGAATTGCATGACAAGTTTCAACTATAAACTTTAAAAAATAGGCTTCTCTTTTCTAAGTAAGGGGGATTACTCTTCCTGCTGGGAAGGACAGAAAACAAACTAATAATGTTAAGCTTTTGTGGAACCCCTGCAAAATTTGGGATGCACTGAAGCTGCACTGAAGAGGGATGTTAAGAGCTGGTTGATTGGTTGGTTGGAGGTTTGCACCCTTGGGAGGTAAGAGATCACCTCACTTCCTCTGCATGGAATAGGTATGAAAGTGGCAGAATTGGTACAAAAGTGGCAGGCAAAGACCTGGAGATAAAAAAAAAAAAGAAGGAGAAAACCAGTTTGTCCTTTTACAGTCAGAGCAATGGATTCATAACCAGGACACTTGAAGCTGCAAAGAATGAACTGAGAGAAGACTGCTGAATGCAAATGCCATCAGGGAAAAAAAAACTTAATACACTTAATAGTATCCTTTGTAATCTATAATGTTGTTAATGACACTAACAAGACTTTCTTGAGAAATCAGACTACTTGACAGTATTAAGAAAAGTTTCTAAATCTTGAACAGATATCCATGTAAAATTCCAAATCAATTCCATCGACATATTTAAACCCACAGCACACAGCACTGTACTGGTAAGCAACTTTCTTACACACAAAAAACCCCACACTAAGGAACAGCTAAAATTCTTCAAACTCAAGTTACATTGGTATTTGGGAATTCAGTGATTTTTTCAAAAACCATACTAATATAATAAGGCACGTCTTTGACTCCTCTGATCTATTTTAATTCAACTTCCTGGTTTAAATGTTTTCCATGCACAATCTTTAGTCATAAGGTCTTCTTCACTCTCCAGCCTAAGATGTGGCTGCCCCTGGGATCCCTGGCAGTGTCCAGTGCCTTCTCTTCTGCAAAACCTGAAAATGGTCTGTACTTCTTTAAAGACAAATATGAACAGCTTTCATTACTTACAAATATGTGCAATGGTTTTGCTCTTGCTACTGATTTATTTGGTAACTGATATGTATGAAGGAAAGAGAGCAAAATGAACAATTTTTTGAAGACTGATGTGAGGGAAGGTTGAGGTACGAGGCAACTCCCCAGGGTACAGAGGGGCAGTAGCTGAGAGCCTGATGTGGAACAGATCCTACTTAGATGGGAAATTCTGGGAAAAGAGGTTGTCCAAGCTCTGCAAGTCAAGACATCCTCATGTCATGTTAAGACCAGAATTATTTTTTCCTCTGACAAATGTAATGAGGACTACATTGCACCGAACTGAATATATTCTTCTTAATGACTCTAAGCAGGACTGTTTCTGAAGAAATCCCTAATTGGTCTTCCCAAGACAAGGCAAAAATAATTACAATGTCAGATAAATACTCTGAATATTTCAGCCACCAGAACATCCAGGATTACAAACAGAAGGACACAGAGAAACAGGACACATCAAGCAAAGAAAGAAAAAATACTCACTACCACACAGGCAGCAGACAAACCATATTAACAGTGCAGTTCCCTGACTTTTAATGTATGAAAAACATTGAAAACAAACAAAAACCCCTAAAGACACTAAAGTCATGGTTAAGAATTAACCCGGAGAATGGTAACAAGTGAAGCTGGAGAATATTGAGAGAGCTTCTCTTTAACAGAAACGAAAAGCACAAGACTGGAATGATGCTTTGAAAATCTATGCAGGAAGGACAAAAATAGCATTATGGCAGGTTATTAACTTTTTATTGGTAACTGCTAAGAGTAGAGTGTGATCTCTGAAGCACAGAATCAACAACCAGCAGTGAAAAGTGCAAGGAAAGTGAGTACCAAGTTAGACACAGGATTTCTATTGAGGTGCTCTGGGTGCTACAGCAACCCCAAATTTTTGAGGGCTGGAGAAAAGCACAACTCCATAATCAATACATTGGTCAAGCACAGAGAGAGTAATTTCAGCTCTAAGAAACACTGGAATGAAAAAATATATATGTGGTGATGGAAATACCTGCAGATCTCAAAGAATTCCTGGCTATGGCAAGAAAAAGGGAAAGGAGATACCAAGTTCAAAAGGCTGAAGGCCAGGCAGTCAAAAAAGAAAACTGGAATCTTGATATCCCATTTTCCTCAAAAGGAAAGGTGCAAGAGAAAGGCTAGGATACTGATTTAGAGAAAATAAATTTTTGAAGATGTGAATAGGTACAGTTATGAAGACAGAAGCTGTGTTTGTGTTTGGAACTGACCAAAGAGTGAAAAGGAAGGAAAGGGCCAGAGGATGAGGGAGGTTAAAAGATGAAGAAAAGTCACTGTAGGAAACAGTGTTGGAACATCTGGCAAGTCAGGAGGTGAACACACAGCCAAGCCACCAATGGCACTGCAAGAAGGGCAGGATGAATGAAGTTAAGAATGGATCAGACTTTTCACGTGAATAAAAGAGTGAAATCTGAATTGGAAAGGTCCCTCATGCCTGTGAAGGAGAGGTACCCCAAACACACACAGTGAGGGGTGAAAAGCTGATGAGAGACAGTGATGTGGCTCAAGGAAAAGAAAACCAGAATATTTTGTGTGTGTGCATGTGTGTTCCTACAGAAAAGAAGGATTAAAAACCTTTAGTTATATATCGGGGAGAATAGCAGTTAATGAGAGAAAGGTGAAGAACTATGCAAAAAATGCACGAGAAGGAAGCTGAACAACTGGAACAAGTAGCAGAAGAGCTACAACTCCTTGGTGAACCTGTGACAGAACAAAACTGAGCATGGAGAGGGGAGAAGGCAGACCCAAAGAGGGGAAAGGTCACACTGTGTGTTACTGTGCTCTGATTTTATTATTTGTAAGATATCAGTGAAATTATACAGAGAGAACGAAGGGAGGGTGACGGCCAAGAGTTCAGCAGGGATCCAGAACCAGGGGACAGCCAAGGAAGCTGTTGGGGAATGTGGAGATGTGAAGCTGCTCAGTGCAGGGATGGCAGAGCTGGAGAGAGAGAGAGGAGCTGGATCTGTGTCCAGAGGAAGTGGGGCTGGCCGCAGGATTTCCGCAGGGATCCGATGCTGCCGCAGCCCGCGGGAGGAAGCGGATGCTGGGAGCCTGCCAGGGACAGCAGTTGGTAGGGGGGAAAAAAAGAGAGAGGACAGCACAGTTTACCCAAGAGCTCTGTTCAAATATGTGGTTAGAGGAGGACAAACGCAGGAGTCAGAGCAAACAGGGTGAGGACCTGCAGTGTTTGCTCCTGCAGAGCTGGGCTGGCTGGGGATTTCATGTCTTGCTATCAGACAGCACAGGGGGATAAAGCAAATGATGGATGTGGAAGCAGAAAATCACAATGTTAATTACCTTAAAATATCAATTATCTCCAGAAAATCTCCCCTTTGATCTGGGGAATCCCAGTTTCTCAGTGGTATAAACATGCAGAGCTGGAGGCTCATGAGCTATTCCTGCACATCTGAGCCACCTTGATCTAGAAGTGGTTTTGATCCCACACTCACTACCACAAGTTCTCAACAGGAACAGTGAATTTTCTGTCTTCAGTTTCACATTCCAGCAGGTCAACATTCAAGCAGTTCCTGTTCCCATCCACCACACAGTTGCAGGCTTAAATACCCTCTTCCTCCTCCTCCTTCAGTCTTTGTAAAGAGCAGCAGTATAAATTCTGGAACATTTCACCAGTGCTGCTGAAAGATATGGGTGACACTATTTCACCAACTGAAAACTGAAATTAGGGACAGTTCTGCTGTGAGACATATGGATTATAACGCCTGCATTTATCAGATATTTCTATGTATGTATATTTGCATATCTTGCAGACATAATTTCAGTTTCATTGCAGTGCAATCCAGCAATCCATGCTACCTTCCTTGGGGGCAAAAAAAAAAAAATTAGAAAGTTTAGACAAGGTTGCCTAAAACTACCTCCAAAAATTACTTTTTCAGTAATTACCTGGAAAATTCAACTTCACTGTTGAACAGTGCAACAACACTGGTTTTTTTATAAGGGGCTCTATACATTGCCCTGTGGAAAATATTATCTTGGGTCTTAATCAGTTATTCTGGGAGTTTAAATTGCAGGTTTTTTAAGTACTCTAAATCCTAAACAACGTTACAGCAGACTTTCCAAATGTCCAATATAGTGGCATTGAAGTAGCAGACTTACAAATCACGACCTGACAATTTAGCTCCTTGGTTTTTCCCCAGCCCTCCTGAAACTCCCAGGAACTTTGCTATAGTACAGGAAATCAGATTTTGCTGGAGAGCGATGAATTTACAAATTTTTATGTATTAGACTCCATGCTGGGAGCAGTGTTTGAGGACCATGTACAGACACAGTGCAATTTAATCACAAAAAAGGGGTATTATACTAATCAGCAAATGAAAGCTTGGTTCCAGCACACAGTACAAAAGTACCATAGCACATGAATTGCTCAACACAATCCAGCATTTCACTTTGCATCTACAAAAATAAAAGTACTACAGTGACACAGCGTGTGCTGATTGCATATCTTCAGAAATAAAAGAGAAAGAAAATCCCACTGGAAAAACTGAAATACAGAAAAGAATGTCAGCTACTTTAGGCAGTTTAGATTTAACTTTCTGGATATAATAATGAACTCTTAATTTTGAGGGTGCTGCTTAATTAAAAAGCTACCAAGAGGACCACAGATATAAGCAATATTGGTTGGTTTGGATCAATACCTAGCACAGTAATTAAAATAAAAGCCTTTTCCACAGTCTAACACTGGATACAGGGCCCATTTCTAAATTTCCTCCATTCCATAACAAGTTTTGACTTCAGCAGCTGCTTTAGTACAAAAACCCCCTCAACAATATAAAGCTGCAAACTGCTGAGCAACTGGAACAAAGAATATTGACAGCACTGCTTGGGTCCCCAAAGAGAACATTTAGAAACCAAGTAACTGGAAATGAGACTTGAACCAATTCTATGGTTCATCAAACATCTGCAATAATATTTGATTCTAGTGCAGTTACGGGGAGTGAATCGGAATGTCTGTCAGGCTGGGATTAAAAATTAAAACAGAGACCTTGGCTTGTCAGGAATTCATGTTGTTAAGGAAAAAAAAAAGGAGAAACATATATTTTAAAAGCAAAATCACTGATCAGTGGAGGATCACCACCACAATGTGACAGTGGGTTGAGAAAAGGAGGAGAAAATGTGTGTTATTTTGTCAAGGCTGATAGCCAGTTTGAAGTCTGACATTTCAGCATGCTTGAAAGAAATACTTAAGACTTTTTTTACTGTTTTTATAAAGACCCAAGTGGTTTGTTACATCACTAAACTATATGATGGGATATCTGCCTGCACACAGCAAAGCTGACATAAAGTAAAAGCATCAACTAACTTACCTTACAACAGCTTCAGAGAAGTCAGGACTGAGCTCTCAAACAAAGGGACATAAAGCACAGGTCTGGAATGGTGAGTAATGCAAGGAAAACACAGATAAAAGAAGAATCTATGCCCTGGTTTATTTACCACAGGCAAATACAGAGAAAGGTGTTTAGAGGGGTCACCTCATCTGTGTGAATATCATTTAAGTTTAAATAAACCAATATAGTAAATTTTCAAATAATAATAATTAAAAATAGTACTTTAAAAAATGTTTTTCCTGATCCGTAAAGGAAGTCATAATATTTCAGTACTTCATGGGAATGGGGAGAAGGTACAACCAAAAGCAAGTCCCATAACTTGTGGCCGTTAGTTGAATCAGAATTATAGCTCAATTCTATCTACCAGTTTGTGCAAAAACAAATAACAAGTATGGAAATATCTTTTGATGCAGTAGCCAAATGCCTGTCAGAGTTTATGAGCCATAGCACTACCAGGAGCAATGGGTTCAAAATACCCTTCTCTTTCATACTAGGGAAATACATCCAAATGCAAGAAGCACTCCAGTTTCAGATAAAATGATTGGGAGAACTTGAGGATGCTCTAGGATGTATCTTCTGTGTCATGAAAAGAACTTGTAAGAAACTCTTGTATTTTTAATTCTTTATAAATAAATACATTTGGAGATTTCCAAGTTTAATTTATTATAGGTTGGTGTCTGGAAAACAGGACGAATCAGCAATGACGTTTTAAAAGCATTGTCCTATTACTGTTTTCTTTTGTACTGAACTTCACTCTGTTTCATGATCAGCTCTATTAATTATAGTAATTCAAAAAGAGTCTAGAATACCAAGTATTTCTGTACTACTCCTACCATCATGTAATGTAATTTCTGAATCAGCACCAGTAAGTGTTTGCTTTTTATTTCCACAGAAATCACACTTTAGGGTTAACAACTCCAACAGTATTTTGTGTTTCGGGGCATCAGAAGTTTCCCTGAAAACAACCAGAGGAACCAAATGTCACCATCATGACCTCCAAAATAAATTAAATAAAGATTAGAAGCCCCAGGGTGAACTAAAACACCAAGCAATGGCACAAGAGTCAAAATGTTGAAGGAAATGTGCTGTCCATGAAATAAAAACGGACACATTCTACTTTTGCAGCTCCAACACCTCCATGGTTTGCTTACTCAGCAAAAGTCCAACACAGAAATTACTACCGAAAAAAGACAATTCTAACTCACAGAATTCTTCTCCTGTTTAGATGATGGTTGTGCAGAAGTGCTTACACCATCACAAACAATAATTCAGTTTCTGTTACCAGGCAATATCTTAACAACTGCAGCATTTTCCAGGCCCTCTTTAATAATGCTGGAACACATTTTCTAAGGTGGCTTCTAGTCACTAATAAATCTAGTATGTAAATACATGTTTATTTCTTGTAATATTTCCTTTGACCTCAACCTGAAATTCTGAAAACTGCGAGCAATCTAATTTGAATTCCTGTATTTTACTGTAAGTTTTTTAAACTAAGACGTTCCTGACAAACCCAGGATATACCACCTCTTTTGTGTGACTGGTTTACAGAGTTTGGTTAATCCAGTATCAGGCCTGCATAGAAGAAAGGAAAAGGCTCTTTGTTAATAAAAGACATTATTATTACAGATAAATACCCTAACTCAGACTCTTGAACAAGCAGCATGATTTATGGCAGCTGGAACATCTCTGGAGTTCATCTCATGTCAGGAACAGCTGCTGCAGACTCCACATTTTTATGTCAAAAGAATAAAAGAAGAAAAGAACCACCAACAGGGTACTTATATTAACATGTACTGGTAGCTAAAATTTAGGCAGGCATAGCTGAGATTTTTAATTCTTGATGTCAGAATCATCAGAACACAAATTGCTACCTGTTTCAGCTCCTGCTCTCTTTAAATATATTTTTAAGGCACAGAACAAACTCAGAGGTTTTACCACCTTTCAAACCTTATACTTGATGTTAATAATGTTAACTGGGCCATTTCCAGTTGACGATATTAACAAATCATCACTGTTTTGCATTTGGGTAGTGGGAAAATGGAGAAGAAAGCAGAAAATAAACATACCACGGTAATACTTTCTTCTCTTATATTTTTTTAAGTCACGGGCTGCTTAAAAGTGAATAATACTCTGTTTGTTGAGGGCTCTCTAACACAGAAACATGGACTAACCAAAAAATTGTCACTGACAAACACTGCAAAGACTGAGGTGGGGTCTAAGAGACTCTTCTGGAAGGATATGAAGGTTCTGCGCAACAAAATGTGTGTCTGCATGGGTTTTAGCCACAACACAGCTGAACACAGGTATTTAATAAAAAAAATCTACCTCCATAAACACTCAGTTCTGTCACCAGGTAGCTTGAGTGCCACAGCAGCATCACAGAGACATTTCATGGACAGATATCTTGGACAACAACACAGCTGCAACTGCTGAAGTTTAGGAAAATGGAAAACAACCAAAAGTAGGCTTTTAAAAAGAATCTCAAACTACAGATTACCTACCCTTCGTAATCCTATTACCCATATTGCAGGAAAAACAGAAAGTTACATGTGTCTGTGTGTTTTAGTGGCAAGAGGAAAAAGTGGACTCATTAATGATAAATGTTCACAAACTACCCCTATGGGGTGAAATGGCATCTGGTAACAGGGTAGAACACTAAAAACCTATAAAAGCCCTCTTCTGCAATCATCCCCTTGGATACCTTAGCCTTCAATATGGTTTTCTTGTGATAATTAGGAATTAAGGAAACTGAACAGAAGCAATGTCAGCTTTACTGAGTATATTTCTTTTTTTTTGGTACCTAATTATTTTCCACCATTCACTCGGGTCATGTTTTCTAAACAATCAGGCTAAAAAAGATTAATTTTTTTTTAATATAATGAAAGCTTAGTTCTTGTACAATTTCAGGAACATGATCTAGGGAACAGGAACGTCAACAAAACCTTTCACATACTATAGTGCTGCAACAATAAATAACAATACCCATCTTGTTCCAGGAAGAAGAAATTCTGCACATTATCAGGATAAGATGGCAAGGATGTCAAGTAGCTACATTTTTTCCTATTAAGAGGAAATCCAACACATGTTCTCCACACAGCAATGGGGGAACAGCAGCTGGAGCAAGAAAAATAAAGCAATTGGCAATGGGAGTCACAAAACACCCTGTGTACACAGAGTAACATGAAAATACACTCATAAGATGGAGCAAAAAGCTTTCTGCAGGGGTATCTAAGGGTTGCCTAGCAGCCACCCTTTAACAATTTTGTCCTTGCAAATAGAAAATTTGAGATTTTCTTCACAATAGAGAAAACTGAAAAGGGTGTCTTTGCTTCAAATGCATAGAAAAAAATCCACATGAAATGAATTAATAGTTTTGGTACAGAGAAGTAACTCTAAAATTGAACAGTAAACACGAATGACCCACTGCACTTGTACTGTTTTCTGTGACCCTGCTACTGCAAACATGTGTGACTCTAATCAGAGTATTCACACATAAAAAGCTACTCGACCATGAAATTGTTTGCCAGGCGAGAGCCAGAGTCGCTGATCCTGCTGTCGGACCTGTCCAGGCAGATCCCAACATCTGTGCAGAGCTGGGATGAAGCCAACGGGGTCGTGCTCCATGGGGACTCACTGCCTGCTTTTACAAATCTCACCCAAATCCTACTCGTGAAAAACTGATTCATTAAGTGAAATGTCACACTTAACTGTATGCATATGCACAGTCTGTGCATTTTTCTGCCACTCTTTTAAAAGACATTAAAATTCACCTCAGGGGTTAAATTATTCCCTTAATTATCTACTACTTAAGATCTCAGTACATTTCAGACTAAAATTTAGGTTTGCAATATGGAAATCGGATCTGAGAGCAGAATTGGCAAATGTTTTCCAGATCCTTTATGTCTCAAAAAGTAGTATTTATTATCCACCTTATAGAGAACTTTGTCTTCCATTTCCTATGTCAGAGAAAACCAGACAGGTCATGCACCTCTTCTGGTGTGAATTATGCACAGAATTACTTTCTTGGGTAAATGAGCCTCTGATGGGTTACAGACTGCTGCATCTGAATTTTGTTACAGGTATCCTCTCTAAGTGGCATAAATATAGTCTGTGGATGTTGCTGTGACAGCACTTTGGAGATGTACACTTAAGCTAAGGAGGGGTCACAATAAAACAGGCTACAAGTATAAAGTGCAGTGCAGACTTTCACCTTAAGTCAAGTTTAATATTTTTTATTCTCCTTGATTATGCCACAACCTTTATTTTTCTCTAGGGGGGAGAAGATGGAAATGAAATGTTATATTTTGTCTATCTGTATACACTGCAGGTTTACTGTTTTCAGTGGTTATCTTGTTTAGAACGCAGAGTTCTCAAAATAAGAAACAAGATTTCCAAGCTTTCATCTAAATGTATCCCAATCTGTGGAGCTGCACATTTGTTCTGAAGCACCTGAGGACCTGAGATGCAGGCCTGAGGACCCATGTAAACATGAGTGCCTGTAACACCATGGCCTTAATTCTGCAGAAAATTCAAAAAGACCATTATCTGTGACTTGTGTTATGCAATGTGCATCTCATATTTAGTGTGGTGTTTGGATGTGACAGTTCTAGTCAGCCATGGATATCCGTGTTCCCTCCAGAGGCCTCCCTGCCTTTCCTCCTCATTACTTCACTTTTCACCACCTCTCATAAGGCATTTGTTGTTCAGCTGTTCTTATTAAGAGCTGCACGTCTCCTGCAATTTGTGATCCTCAGGATTCATCTTTCATCATATTAGAGAGCAGATGGAAGTTGTAAGTCCTTGGATTTTCCAGAAACGTGCTAAGCGAGTCTGAAATGAGTCACTTAGACGTATTAACAGAGCAGTCGAGCTGATAACAAAATCTGTGTTTGGCATATTGTGCAGACATAAGACTCTCACTTTCACTTTTGCTTTTCATGAGGCTAAAGAAGATTGCATTTAGGTGAAGTGCCTCCAGCCCAGGCAAACAGAAAAGGGAAAATGCTTCTCATCAGTGCAGCTGTGCTTAACCTGGTGCAGACAGAGGAATGGCCACACACCAGAGTCAGCTCTGTTGTTGCTTTTTTTCCAACCTGGAAATGAAGCTTGAGATAATTTTAGGAAGGAGGTAATGTAAGAGGGTAAGGTAATATGGATCTTTATTTGAAGACTTTCAGGAGCAGTTATGGAAAGATGTCCACAAAAGCCCATCCCCACAGGGGTGATTTTTACAGATTTTAGGAAATTACTATAATTGATAAAAAGCACCAATTAGGAGAACAAGTGGTGATGGAATTCCCCCCACACCGGTCAAGCTCCTTCTCTGGAGCCCTCCCTTGGTACTTTGTCCATGAAATGTGTCTCAAAGAGCTGTTTTCAACCGTGGTAGCCAGGAAGAACTAAGAGAGCACTGGGACCTTGTACCCTCTGGGGCTTGGAGTTCTGGAATTCATTTTGTCTTTCTGCCTAGGGAAAGGGCATGGAAAATTACTGGTAAAACTACCCACTAATACAATAGGCTACACAGCTACAAAATATGTACAAAGAATAAAGAGAACACAGAAAAGGAAAAAAGCAAAAACCAAAACGGCATCAGTGCAAGAGCCACAAAACACCTTTGTCCTCAGCCCAAGGAGATCTGACCAGCTCAAGTGGGACTGCTCAGGGCAGACCCCTGAACCAGAAGCATCAGGAGGGACCCTGGTATGGAAGATGAGCCATCAGGATGAAGAGGGGGAGGAAGAGTGTGCAGAGGCAACAGGCCCTGGCAAGGCTTAACCCAGCACTCGCTTTCTGTTGATCAAATGTTTGTGCAGCACTCTATTGATGAAAGGCATTATGTACAATCAGTGTTAAATATTAATGCCAGAAAATCTCCAACTCTAAATTCCGAGTTAGTCCATTTAACATCCCCAGTGCTACTAAGCTACAACTTGACCTCCTTTAGTGATGTTCTGGAGTGCTGTAACAACATACTGTGTGCACTCTGCCATGCGTAAGGATGATCTGTATGTCAACAGTGATAAAACATTTTTAAATACAACTACCAAAACAAAAGTTTGGAAACAAGGCATTTCTCAATGTTACTTAAACTTACTGTTTAAGTAGGCTGTATCTTCTCACTCTTAAAAGTGAAATAAATTCAAAATAAAAAAAGCTTCTACAACTTTTGAGGCAACGTCTGAAATCTAGAAGGTTTACACTTCTGTATATTGAATTATTAGATTATTAAACATACCCCATGAAGTGTGTATACGCATAAGTGTTTTCACTTGTAAAAGAAAAAATATCCTCTCTCCTCTGAAACCTTGATTTTAAGCTAATCCAAATGATAAAGTTTAAAATTTAAACTGTAATACAGCTTTCACTATGGTAGCATAAATAATCCATTAGAGCAAATGAAAAAATTAAAATTTGAATAAGCAGAGTTCATTCAATTGCAAGACATTTTACACAGGATACATTTAACAACATTACTCTGAGAAATGGCTGAAGTTAACAGTTGTTCATCGGGACAACCACACAGGAAAAGAAATTGCAGTATCCTGGGAATTCCACTGAACTGGTCAGAAATCTCCTGTGTAGCCTACTTCCAGGCAATGACACAAGTCCCAGCTTAAGAGCAGGAGGACCTCAGCTTTGTTTTAATTATGAAGAAAGCCCTTGACTTCAGAACGCAGAGAAATAAATCCATGGAGACACCTGTCATGAACTAAAGTATCTAGTAAGTTAACAGTCTGTCTATCAACACTGAAGAAAAAAACAAACTTACAACCGGATTTTACCTGTTTTTGGGAAAAAATAAGCTATTCTAGAAGGCTGTGAGGCAGCCTGAGCATTCCAGTCACTTCCTTTGCCTTTCAGCCTCTACATCACCCTGTGAATTCCACGCTATCCCTTCAACTACTCACTTCTCCCTTAACTTTCTGAGCCTTCACATCCCCCTCCACTCCTCCAAGCAAAAGAAAACTGAATTTTATCCAATTTCATAAATTTTGCATGGTTCTGCATACAATCTTTTTGGTGCTCCACTCTCAATAAATACTTCTTTTCACACAGAATGTTCCCAAAGCCTGCCCTCATTAAAATGGCTGTGATCTCCCATTGTTTTCAATGAAAGTGAAGCTAAAATCGTTGTAAGAGAAGAGGAAAAAGAAAGAAATGTGTCCACTGCCTCCCTCTGGGAACCATGAAAGAGGAGCTAAATTACCTTTGGGGAAATGCTGGCTCCTTACCCTGTCTGAGGCTTCCACTGAGCTCAAACTAATCAACCATTTTACTTCTAAATTCCAAGGAAATTAAATATTCTCTCAAAGAAGAGCAATTGGAATTTTGGGGAGGAAATGCTGCTTGTTCTCTCTGAAACAAGTGGCTGAGTTCTCACATTAAAAGAGAAGCAATGCACAAAATTACCTGGGAAATTACCTCTATAAAGAGAAAAATTATGTTGGATGTAAGAAGCAACACATTTTTGTATCAGAGGTACAATTAACATTTGTGACACAGAGCACTTCTAATCCAAGCATTATATTTTCGCCTAATTTATGAGAAGGAATGGTGAAGGAGAATGGTATGAGCAGAACAAGCACATCTTCCCTCTTTGTGAAAATGTGAGAACGAGAGAATTCAGCTGGATATTTCTTAGCAGGAAACAGGAAACTAATCCCGATTTTCCTGCAAAATGAGTCTCTGCAATCCAAGGGAAGTACCAACTGCCCAACTTCAAAAAAAATCTGGTGAGCCAACAAAACATTTCATACTTTTGGAGATCCAGTGCAATATTCTGGTATTCACTTATAAACACCTGACATCAGCCAACGTTGTTTGCAGACTTTGGGAGCTGGAGCATGCCTTCAACTAATCCTTTCCACAACAATTGCATTAATGAACAGCTACTGAGCAATAAAATTAAGGGGCTGGGAGACTGAAGCAGCCCAGCTCGCCTGTGTAAATCCTATGTAAGGCCCTCGGGTGGTGACCCACGCTGTCCTCCTCAAATCTCCCAGTGAGCACCGGCCTCCATGCAGACAAAACAGTGCTCCTACACCAAGGACAAGAATTCTGAACATTTCTCCAGTTTTTCACATTCACAGCATTTTTGGCTGCACATAAGAGAAAGTCAAGCATGCACTACCTTGTGAAATTACACCAAACAGCGTTCTGCAAAAAATAAGGTTCATTAATTGTTTATTGTTGTGCAATCTTTAACCATATGGATTACTTCATGTGTTCAGGTATGTAATTTCAAAGCAAATGCAAATTCTTGGTTTTCTTCTGGCTCCCATATCTAAGAACACATCTTACTGCACATATACCTGAACAGTGTGAGACATCATCTCCACAGAATGAAAGGAGCAGTAAAGAAAGCCACTTCATTCGAAATTAAATATGAATGCTACTTACACAAAAGGAAAGAATACAATTTTAACAATGAATGTATGAGAGGAAATGCTATTCACTTCCCTATTAACTACAAAAAGAATGCTACAGCCACTTAATAGATTTCTTCTACTTTTAAGAAATAACCTGTTCTCTACCTGGACACAGGAACCATCTACAGAGTAGACTAATCAATTGTCTGAAGAACATACTCTGAGGGTGAAATCACTGACTTAAGTGATGATCAGTAAACATGCAAACAGCCTTCCGGCACTTTCTGGAATTCAGGTAAGGAATTAACAGGTAACTCAGATTACCAGCATTGCCTCTGGTACAAAAGCCCTGGAGTAAAGCAGGACAACCTGTCATCTTTTGCCCTTCTATGGGAGGAAGAGGATGATGGGGACCTTTTTTTTCTTTCTTTCTGTTTTAAGCAGAAGGAGTTTAACATGCATTCTCCACAGAAACTGACAGCTGGAAACCAGACCTAGAATTCCATTTTCAGCAATAAACCTAGAAGCAAAGCTGCCCTAGCTAGGCTGCCTGCAGAAGGTCGCAGTAGCAAGAGATGGGTCAGGCAATCAAGAACGAAAACAAGTTCCTTCATCTCTGATGCACAAAAGGCAGGGAAGGAGGACAGCAGTTTAATGAAACCAGAAACCAAACAGTCCTTGTGGGAGAAGTCTCACAGGTTTTCATGGTAATCTGTAGTCCAAAACAGACCTAAAAGTATTCATAACTCCTCAAACACTGAGTATTGATAATGATTAATTAAGGGGACTTGGGACATTTAGGGTGTGCAAGTGCCTCTTAGCTCTGCTGAAGGGAGATGGGTCCAGAGAAGAAAGTATTAACTTCTCTCCCCAAAAAACAGAGAAATAAATGCAGAGACCAAACTTTTCTGAAGAGAGGTGCACAGAGACTGATCAGCCATCTCAAATGTCCAAACACCCCTCTCAGTAACGTCTAGGAAAATTTTGTTTCTATACTTATGACCTTCAAAAGAAATAATCTGGACAAAACTAATGACAGCATTGTCTTTGGTGCACTCTACAACCCTTGGTCACAGAGCTCAGCACTGAACTGTGCCAACAGAGCAGAGGACATGTGGACCCAGCTCATGAGGCTTTTCAGTCTCTGGGGCAAGAAGTGTCTCCAGCTTGTTACCCTGTGCATTACATGGAATTCTTATGGGAGACACAAACACAAACCAGACACCTTTGCCCACACCAGAAGTGATCTTTCAAAGAGCTGGGGAGAAGAACTTACCAAACCTTACCCGTAAAATAATCAAGATTTTAATACAGCTATGTGTGAGAAAGAGTGAACCCCTTCTTTGCACAAGCACCACATGGAAAAACTTCCAATGCCAGGAGCATGAGGTAACAGGAGCACAGGAATTTCTGGACAGTAAAAATATCTTAACTGCTCTGTACAGAAATCATCTTGTAATGTGTACCACCATTTCAAACCCAGAGACAGGGTTGAATGGCCAGGCCTGAGGAAGAGCAGGATGGTGATTTGTAGCCATCAGAAGAAGGGGTGCTGCTAAAAATCCAGGTTTTATTTCCCCTTTTGGACCCAGTTTTAAGCTTGGAAAGTGGAAAGAGATGCATGTTGGAATTTGCTTTTCTCAGCAGAAGATCTCAAAACATGGAAAAATGAGCTCTTAACTAGAGAGGTGAAGAGATCTCCTCAGGACACTGTGAAGAAACACAAACCATTTTACACTGGAGACTGAATTTTGCCTCAGACCATCCATGTACATGATTTCTCACAAGACTTCAAAGTGCGAAGAGATTTTCCTCCAGGAGAAAGTAAAGTAACAGGTAACCAGAAAAGAATCACAGGGATCTTTCTGCTTCAAATGAAGCTACTCCTACTGAAATGCCTGCAGTATTAACAGACTGGGTGAGCAAGCAACAGTTTTCTTTGCTGAGCCACCTGAAACAATTTCCAATTCTACATCACGCATCTCAAAACTTCCAGGCCAGGACCTATCTCCCTGATCCAGCACAAGCACATTCATGACATGCATCTTTTCAAGCCTAAAAAAAATGATAAAAATGTACATAACCAGTTCAGAACCTTATTCACTTAGAAGAAAACATATCCAGTGGCCAATTTTAACAGAAAATAAACATACCATCGATTTCAAATACAGGGAAGCTGTAAATACTTAAACTCAGGATGAGCAAGGAAAATCTTCTTTATAAAGCCAGAATAGGGCTTTGCTTTTCTATTCAGTGGATTTTTAGTAAGATGAGTATTGTAGTGCTGCAAGCAACAATCCACTGTCTGAGGGAGGAGAGAAATCAAACAGCATTAATCTTACAGCTGCAGTTCAGATAATGTAAAACTTATAAGTAAACTTAAACTCAGTCTTTCTGTGTATTCATTTTATGAGTCAACCTGTGTGTTCCTGCCTGACTCGCAGCTATGTCGAGTGAGGCAACAATATTTCCAAATCATTAAATCATCTGCAAGTGCTTTCCTCCTCCACCAAGGATTCCTAAGCCTTTCTCTCTCTTTCTTTCTGACAAAAGCAACGACAAGATTATTTCCTCTCCAAACACAGCCCACTCAGCTACAGCTGCCATGTCTGCAGCAGCCAGACCACGCGCCCCTTCAGCAGGAATGGTTTTTCTTAGGTCAAGTGGAACACATGCTTAATAAAAAATTCTGAATTGCTCGTATGAATTAATAAACAAGCCTTCTGTGCTGTTTTGTATGTACAATAACAGTTTTTAGATATGACAGAACAGCTACAAATTCTCTATTACTTGACCTGCAATACGGCAGCAGAGTTTTGATTTACCAGCCCCCTCAGCCTCGGCAGGAGCCAGAATCCAGCAGTAGCTTCCAACGGTCCCCACTGATGGTGGGATTTTGACCCCTCCACAGTCAATGGCAAGACACTGTGTGGATCAGGATTTCACTTAATACATGTTCACCTTCCACTGCTGTGAGATCTGCTTGGCTATATCCTAATACCACTTTCTTGTTCTTTGACATAAGCTTACAATGCTACCTTAAAATTCCAGACACAAAAGCCTTGATGAAGACTGTCCTAAGCAAAACCTAAGTGATAACAAGGAGCATTGTGAGTCTTGTGAGGGATTAAATGAATTTATCCCAAATGTGACAAAAACAATGCAAAGCTTTTCCTGCCACTTTAAAATATTGAGAGAAAGGGTTTTACAAACACCAGGTGAATTAATTTCTAAAATAAATCAAATTGTTTCTAAAATAAGTGTTCATCCTGTCTTGATGTGCAAATAGAATCAAACCATGATTTTATCTTTTCTTCATCAAACACAACTTTATACAATAAGTTAAATACTCAATCACAGAATTGTAGCACACACAGAACTTGCATTTTCTCACTTTTCTTGAATTATGACAATACACATCATAAAGGAAGACGGAACTGAGCAATAAAGCCATGTAATATTCCAAGGCCTGTAGAAATTAGAAATGCTAATGGAACTTGCTAAAGGATGTTTCTAACTACTTTGATTCACCTACTTAGATTCTTAGTATACCTCCAAATTTAGAGTCAATAGTGCAGTTAAACTCTCCTGAGCTTAAAGGTTTGGGGACTCCTGTTAGACTCCAAAAGCATTTTCACTGAAAATTTCCTCTTGCTGATCGTTTTCTTTCACAATTTTGTTTCACAACAATATTTACATTTTTCAGATTTTTGGCTTTTGTTACATACACTTTATTTTGAGAACACAATGTTCCCCACTGAAGTCAACTGTTGTGCTTTGGATCTCCCCAGATTTAAATCTCTAATATCATTCCTCATGGTCTTACATTATTCCTGTGACAATTGTTCCTTCAGTGGGGAATAAAACCTTCCTCTAATAACAAGGAACCAAAATATGACGTAGTTAATACTAATAGCTAATTGTCCCATTTTTCCAACAATTTTATATTTACAACATATTAGGACAAAATGACCACAGCTATTGTACTTGCAAGAGATTTTTTTTTTTTTAATTTGAGGAATGTGCCTTACTAAGTTGGCTGACCTTAACAACTCTGTGGCTACAAAACGTCCCTAAACTTTGTTCCTGTCTCTGATAATTATTTGATTTATTAATTATGTTCAGTCGTCAGCGTAGCCTGGACATGACAATGCAACATTGTCTAAGCTCCTTAACCATCCACCCTCACAATTTAACCACCACTGTGGGGTGTTAGAGACACTGGTGAAAGATGCTGGACATCTCTGACTGTGCTGATGGTGCATTCACAGCCTAAGGTGTTGTTTACTGCAAATAAAGCAAGATCACCATTAGCTCACACACTGTAGGATGCCAAGCCATTACCAGATTTTGATAACAGAAAATGGAAAATGGTCACTTTGCTGAATCATTTCTGCTGCTCCTGATCTGTGTTTGTAAGACACTGGGCTAGGGCAGTGTAATTCTGGTTTTATCCTTAGAAATATTTTTTGGCAGTAAATAGACACTATTTGTGAGACAGACCTAGAAAAGACTCAAGGAAAGATTCACCATTGTATTGTGAGAACTACTCTCACCCAAGACCCTCCCTGTTGTGTTTTGAACTAAGTCTCAAAGGCAGCAAAAACTGTCTCGAAACTTCTGCCCTTTATTCCTCCAGCTGTCTCGCTGATTTTGCATTTAACTTTTTTTTTGATGCTTGATTGTTTATTAGGATGAAAAATCTTCAGGTTACTTCAGGATACAAAAATATATGAACCATCCTAGTTCCAGCCAGAGTGGTCCTGACAAAAGCCAGACATCAACTTCATCTACAGAACAGTCTTTTCTTTAGCACTGACAGAGCACAGATGTTTGGGTAGGTCATATCCATGCTTCCATATGTCCTGTCACCAGCCTTATGTCCATAGCATGGGGGACAGAAGGACACTCTTTATTTTGCATTAACATGTGGGACAGCACCTTGATCTCTGGGACAGCTTCCAGGAGTCGCCCATATTGTGCTGGCAACTAAAGAATTAGGAACTCCTAATTCTAAGGTATCCCCCAAAAATGAGTTACATATGACCAATCTGTGTTTTTGAGCCACCGCAGTGCAGAAATACTTCTCTATCACATTTATACATGCAATTAATGAAGCCATGGTAAAGACACACAACACTTACGTAGTCATGAAAGGCTTTTGCTTCACTCGAGTGTTCACATGTTTCTCGTCTTTCTGGGGCTGCACAGTAGAGATCCCAGAACACACTGCAAGGGAAGAGGTTACACGGATGGTGAGAGTGTCACTGTGATGTTCATGTGCATTTTATGGTATACACACACCCCACATGGATGTTCCTATACAGAAACATCACTTTCTCTCCAAAGGATGGGCAGACTCACCTCTAAGGAAGAATTTACATTTGTAAATCATCTGTGAGGAACTAAATCCTTCCATCTGATCTCTGAGGCAAGCAGTGCTGTACTCCTTCAATACCACACCATTACAGACCAAGAATCTGGTCTAATATATACAAATACAACAAGTATTACTGTGCATTTAATCTTACCTCTCTGGCAACTGCTCAAATGACTTCCATAAAGCATGGGAAGGAATGAATTCGTAACAATATGGAAAGAAAGAAACTAGAGAGAAAACTGGGAATCCTTTCATGGTCCAGGTTCACGGAATCACAGAATTACTTGAATTGGAAAGATTTTAGAGCCCATCCAGCCTTCACCACTTTCCACTATCCCAGGTTACTCCAAGCCCTGTCCAACCTGGCCTTGGACACTTCCAGGGATGGGGCAGCCACACCTTCTGTGGACAAACATCCAGTCTTGTGCTTAAAGCAAAGCTCCCTGAAGATCTGGTGCCTGGGCAAGCACAGAAAACGGATGGGCATGTTCTTAGGTCATAAAGAGTGAAAGGAAGGGTATTATGGCACATCATCCCATTGGTCTTCCCCCACAAACTCCTTCAACTACAGTTATATACCAATCAGTTCTACCACAAAGTTTCTGGAATGAAACTGTGCATATGCTAGAACGACTTAATAATGTATTTGTTATGTTGGAGTTTCATAGCAGTTTTTTGCTGATTTAGACTTAATCCTCTACAACTTAATCCAACACCATAATAGGGATTTATGGACAATTTGAGCACTCTGCTGCAAACAATCAAAATTAAGGATAATGCAGACATTAGAGATAAGAGGGACATATTCTTGCTAGGCTTCCATCACACAGCAAAAGCTGTGAAAGAATGGTCAAAGAAGGATCTTCCCATGCAGGTGTGCAAATCACTTGGGTTCAAATGGGAGTGTTTCAAAACTTGTGAATTCTTGTACTCCTGACAGCTGGGCATATTCTCTGTACTTCTGCATTCCTTCAAACACAGGCTTGTTGGATATATTAAAATAATGAATAAATACCACAGCTACACAGCAGTGCCTATGAGCACTCCTCTCCCCGGGGGAATTCCATGCACACAGCTATGGACTGCAGACTGAGCAAGCTCACATCTACACAGAGTCTCTGTATTTACTACATTTGCTTTCCAAATGCAAGTATTTATGATATGTAGAATGATCTCTTAACTGCAATATGTGCTAGAAGGTGGTGAAGAAGGAAAGTCAGGCCACCTTCTTTCTTACCAACATATTATGCACGATTTCTTTTTTTCTGTATCCAATACCCAGTATATTTTTCTGTTATTTCCTTTCCTGTATCTAATTTTCTGTTATTTTATTCCTTAACAAGAGAATGTGTCTTAATCTTGGTCCTCTCATTATTTTTATAGTGTTCACCTCAATTTCTTGCCTCCAGCAGCTGGAACTGGCCATCAATGTATTCTAAAAAAATCAGAGGAGAAGAAAACTGGTACTTACCACCACCAGGAATGCAAGAATCCTGGGGGCTCCCCCAGTGTGATGTTTTTTTCCCATCTTATCTAAAACAAAATGATAAAAACAGAGGTGTACATTCTTGTGATCATTGTGACTAAAAAGCATTACAAATTCAGAGAGAAAAAGGATGAAGAAGAGAAGATTGCATGGTTATGAGATGCTTTATGGTCATGAATTTGGATGCTCTATTATTTACTTTTTTTACACTTATTGATACAACTCATACTTGAAATTAGCTCTTTTTTATGCTAGGGAAGCATAGTTTAGAATTTTTTTCTTTGGGGTTTTTAAAATTCTGAATATATTGTGTATTATTTTAAGGTCAAAAATGCATGATTTAAGAACTGATTATAAAGCACCCTTAAAACCTGTAATCTTTTCCCGCTTGTACAGAACTGATGCTGTGGATTCAGCAGGTGGCACTCTTCCCCCCGCAGCCAGGGCCAGCAGTTTTATAATCCTCAGGAGGTGCTTCAGTCACAGGTAATGTGGCAAAAGCAAGGCAGCACCACTGCCATAACGCAGCTCCCACCACAAAGAGAAAACTTACAGCTACTCTGGCTTGCCTTCCTGTGCTGACAAAGCTCTCCTCAACACCTGTACTGCCTGGGACTTCCTTCCCACCGAGGAAACTGGGTTTGTTTGATGCTGTTTTCAAAGGAAATGCAGTTTAAGAACTCTCACTCCTGAATACAAACTTTTGTTATTGATTAGGGAACCCATCGGACAACACCAACCACAGCAACAGCATCTGTCTCTCTGCAAAACTTCCCAAATGTTGTACCTTAACTATAATCAGACAATCACCTTTTCAATGCCAGTCAGTAGCTTGTCCTTAACTCCAAAATTAAATAGCTTTGGCTATAATAAAGCCCACATAACACTGTCCAGACAAATGTTTCATCTTAGAACTTGGTGGATCTAAGGCACTGTAAATTCCTCCAGTTACAACAACACACAGCACCATTTCCTGTCAAACTCTGTTAAAAAAGGAGTTGTTAAAAAGCACAAACCATACTTGTCTCTAGAGACACAAGCGAAGGCAGACAAGAAGAAGGCTATTTTAATTAAATGCTTAAACAGCCTTAATATGAAAGGAATTAAATAGATAGATTCATATACATATATGTAAAAGTACATAAAAGCTTAATATTGAAGGTAGATATAGTGTTCATACTCCTTCATAAAGCTGGCATTTTTCAAAGAGACTTAAGATTCTCAATTCACACTTGATTTCCACATCCAGTTCCAAGGAAATTTAAACACATACAGGTTTTGTCAATAGCAGAATATGTAGCTCATACACCTAAAACTGTTGTTTGGACTTACATGAAAATCCATATAGAAAATCTCAAACATGAAGAAACCTAATGCAATTTTGATATATTATATAAACACAACTATTCAAAAATAATTTTGTTATTTTAAATTGTTTATAAAAAATAACCTTGAGCCACTATCACTTGAGTTGGCAAAGCTGGCAGAATGAAAACCAACATTCCTCACACTGTAGTTAATACACAAAAAACATATTTTACTAACTTTCTGCTTCAGTGCTGGCAGAAAAAAGTGATGAACATTTGAAAGCCAAAGCCACTACAAAGGTACTACACACTCTCCTAATACACTTCTCTGAGGCACAGCTGTTCCTCATGTGCCCTAGGGAATGTCTTGGAAAGACTTGTATTAATAATCAGGAACACACAGTACCTCTGAGAAGGTTCAAAATAACATAATGAAGAGATGCATTGTACAACCAGAAAGAAAAAAAGGATTCCTAAAGCAGAAATATCATTCACTTAGGAGTAAAAATTATGTCTGTGAAGAACACCCACATTATGTCTAAGCAGTGACTGTTTTTTTCAAAGCAGGGCCTGGTGAAGAAATTACCTAATTCAGGTCTTTTGTAGGCCCTGGGACACATGTCATCTTGAGAAACTGATTGGAAGAAGGAAACTGAAGGGAATGTGGAAGTTGGAGACTCCTTTCAAGGATTTTTGTTTAGTTTTTTCATAATATCCATACTTGTGTCTAACATAGCAGATGTGGTCTGTCTGATCAATGAGACTTACCAAGAATTATTGTTTATAGGAAAAAAAAAATCTTCATTGTCAAGTGTACTGGTAAAGCTTGTGGCCAGGGAATGATTAACTGGGAAATGCCCATTGACCTGGTCTAGCCAGGCTAATACAATGATTCAAGGAATCCAATCCTGGAATCTGACTTCCAGGATAGAAAATACATGGGATAAGGATCAGCTCTTTAAGGGAAGCGTACAAAGTCAAACTAGACACAAAGCATGACAAAAACACCGAGACGCTCAGGACAACCATTCCTAAGTTATCGAGTATCACAGTGGATTTATGGATATCCAACTTCTATTTGCCTTTACTTTGGTTCCATTCCTCTGAGCCACAGTATCTGGCAGATCTGTGAGAGAGAGATCTGAACCTTTAGACACCACTAGCTGCCCTACAGCTCAGACTGTCTCTGTGTGCTCTTCTTTTAAATCCCAACACTAAGCTTTAGAGTTACTCTGAACTGTTTAACTTCAAAATGAAACCCACCCAAACTGAGAGAGCATCCCAGTGCAGCACTCACAGAACTATTCACAAGAACTGTCAGCACATTTACCCTCCTGCACTGCTAATTACTGAGGGAAGGAAACCCACAGCTCATACCTCATACCACTCCACTAATTGTCCCTGAGTGGTGTTGACCATCTTTTGATGAGAACAAGTCTTAATTTTGAACATTTGATATATCCTTAAGTTTCATTGTTCAGACTTAAGAGCTTCTCTGTAACTCAAGACTGAATTAGTTTTAAAAGCTGAGTTTCAAGACACTGTATTTAATGTTTTCAGGAAATCCAGATGTCATACCAGCTATGCTTCTGCCAACTGTTCATTTTGCAAATACACCATAAAAACAAAGATAAACAAAATTTACCTTGTGCAATGCATTATTTACAAATGACAGCTGTTTTGGAAAAGCCAAGATGATACTCTACATTATTTTATCTCTTATTTTTCCAATGCTTTACCACAGAGATAAAACAATTGTCAAAAACATGTTTTACTATAAACAAAACCTGATCCTACTACAATTCTACACTTTTTCCTTATCTCTGTTTTGTCAATTTTGTGTAAACATCACAAACAACCCTCTGGATTTTCATTTTCCCCTCTCCCATCTCCAAAATGTCATCACCAGCATAATATTTTTATTAGCTTTTGGAGGAGGATCAGTTAAAGCAGCAAATTTTCCTAGGACAATATCTTGCGTATTTTTCCCAACTTCTGCTCACTATTCCTATTATTACTATTACTATACTATTGTTATTATTATTGTTGTTTTTGCTGTTATTTTTACTATCTTATATGTTCTTGTCAAAGGTTAAAAAGAACAATAAACCCAGAAAACTTCAACGTGTTCAGCATACATTTGTATCCTAGGGCAAAAGTAAAACGCTGAGGAGACACAGTTTACTTCAACCGCCAAAAGATGCACACAAAGTGTTTGAAAGACTCTTAAAAAAACCCCAAAACTACTGTGTAAAGGTAAAAATTCCATTAGCAGTTGGAAATGTTTAAAAAAGCAGGACCTAACTGGTTGTGGCCATCATTGATTCAACAGTTGAAAAGAAGTGAAGTGGTTAAAAGCATGGTGAGAGCACAGAGAGATCAGCAGTCCTTCAAAGAACTGATAGTGTATGACAGTGGGATATAAAATACATTCAGAAGGGCCCATCATTCACAATTGGAGATATCAATAGTAAGTTAAAAGGTCATCAAAACCGAGTACCATTGAAGCGTTCTCCAACATGCCCACTTATTAGAGAAAATAGATTAATCTTCCCCAGTGTAGAATGGGGATAACAAACCACAGCAAAAATAGTTACACAAAATCGTGTAAAATGACATGGCAAACTGGGCTTCAGAGCATCAGGAACAGCAGATTGAGGCAAACTGATATCCAAAGTTCTCACTGCTTTTATTCCAGACCAAATCATATTTATTTCACTTGCAGGCCCTCAGAAGTAAAAAAAAACTCACCTCTGATAAAAATGTCTGGGCTGATTTCTGTGCTCCTACATGGAGCAGATATTCATATACGTACAGTGCTAATCTGAAAAATAAACAGAAAAGAAAATATTTAGTATTATGCACTTGTTTGGGCTCTTCTTCACAAGTAAAGGATTATCACAAGCTTGAGGTATGCCCCACTGTCTTCCACAAACCACAACGTACTGAATGTGCCAAATCTATTACCTCTACCAGAATTTTTCAACTAGACATGTAGGACAATCTGACCAGAGGTGTTTAAATAGTCATTAATTAAAACATTATTAAGCCCCCAAATTACTTAATGTCAACATTTTTAATATTTGGACAAGTGCCCAGTGAGCTAACAAGTGACCCAGTGCTGCTCTGAGCGAGTGTGCTTACTGTAAATACAATATATTCATACAGCATCAAAAGCAGGATTGCTTTTCCAGGTCAACATTTTAAACGTGGAATGTGTCAAGCTGTTAACACACTTGAAAAACAGCCCTGTGGTTTTTCCAAAGAACATGGAAGCTTCAGGCTGCATCAGGAGAAGGGATGGCAGCCTCAATGCACAGCACAGCCAAACAACCACAGCTCTGCAGCAAAGGGAAAACAGATCCTGAGATTCGTCCAGATCTGGGCTCTGGTGAAAGCAGAGCTACAAATGACTGCCACAGTTACAGCTGACTCCCCAGAGCCTCCTGTCTGTCTGTCTGTCTGTCTGCCTGTAAGCCTTCAAGCCTTCCCGAAGGAGAAGGAGGAAAAAGAAGGAGGAGGAGGAGGAGCAGAAGGAGGAGGAGCAGGAGGAGGAGGAGGAGAAGCAGGAGGAGGAGGAGAAGCAGGAGGAGAAGAAGGAGGAGAAGGAGGAGGAGGAGGAGGAGGAGAAGGAGAAGGAGAAGGAGAAGGAGAAGAAGGAGAAGGAGAAGAAGGAGAAGAAGGAGAAGAAGGAGAAGAAGGAGAAGAAGGAGAAGAAGGAGAAGAAGGAGAAGGAGGTCTTTTATATTTGCTACCTGCATTGTTTCTAAGAAGTAAAATGTATTTGAATGCACCTACAGCTATTCTTATTTGAAACATTCTTACTATTCATTTTCAAAAAACTGTAGATAACTACAGAAAGAGGAGGGGGACAGGATCTGTCTTCCTGTTCAAAACCCCATGCCATGTTCTGTGTGATCACTGTCGTCATGGCTCTGACGGAGCAATAACTATTGCAGTGACCTATCAAGTATGAAATTTAAAAATCTCAGGCCTTCCCCAAAAATGGTTATCACTAGTTGTTTGTATTTTGTACATGCAATACATGCACATATTACTTTACTCTGTCCAACTTCAAAAGCAAAGATGTGCTTTTTTTCTCAAATTAAATATATATAATTTAAATATGTGACTAGTTTTAGTTTGAACTCCATTAAGTACTGTGAAGAGAGAGATCTCTTAAGAGTTGACTTAATTCCTCCCAGTTCAACTACCATGCAAATTTTAAGCAATAAATGTAGTCGATTAAATCTAAGACAGATGTAGAAGACAGAGAAGAAACGCTTTTCTGCCACAGCCA
Source organism: Trochalopteron elliotii (assembly GCA_024734555.1). NCBI lineage: Eukaryota > Metazoa > Chordata > Aves > Passeriformes > Leiothrichidae > Trochalopteron > Trochalopteron elliotii. The sequence goes on from JANPWX010019221.1 coordinate 384,477, forward strand.
ATACATCCTGAATATCCAGTAATGCTTTAAAGCACCTCATTTGTCTTAAGAGAATCCCCTTCTTGTTCTTATTCAAACATGAAGCCTGCAGTCCAGATAAGAGGGTTTGTGTGATCACATCCTTCCTGCCCCGTGAAGGAAAGTGAAACAGCACAAACTCCAGGTTTGCTGTGGGGGGTTACAGCACCCCATGGGTCTGCCATCAACTGAAAGCTTTGGCAGACAGGGCACCTTGATGCCCCCACTGACAGCACAAGACTAATGTCTGGAGAGATTTGTGCCTCCTCTCAGGACTCTGCAGTACCTGCAGTGTGCTCCAGCACAGCCCAACATCCCTGCCTGTCCCCACTGCCCCTGCTCCAAAAACACAAGATATTTCAACATTGCAACAAAAAGACAACCCTAAAACTTGACCTAAACACAGAGAATGTGTTAATTAAGCATGATGCTAACTGTTAGGATCTCCAGCTCTGTGTAAATGCTGTTACCTCGTGGGCTAAACAAACCAGCAGTGCAATGAAATAATGTTTAATGAGTGTGTGGAGTGTAAACGTGGCGAAATTCTGTAAAAGAATAGCCAGGCTTTAGGCTTCCAGGTTGATCCAGCTGTGGTAAACCCCAGGCTGCCAAGGGTTGTTCCAGGACAGCTGGGACCACCTCTCGCCAACAGATGTGGGACAGGAGCACAGCATAGAATAACCCCATGGGGTCTTACTAGGTCTGTACGCCTCGACCCTTGTTATTGTGCTGTCAGGAAGTCTTCACAGAATGTAACAATGTTATGGGTTCATCCCGAAATAAATGCATTCGCAGCAGAGATCAAAAGAGAGATACTAATGTTTCACTGTGTCACAGCCGGAATATCAATGGGAAACTGAGGCTCTGGGCAAAGATAGCAGAGACGCAAAAAAAGGTGCAACACTGTGCAACAACAAGGAATACCAAATATACAAACTGTAACGGCAGGCGAGGAACAGAATAAGACAAAAACCAGGCTACAGTTCAAGGGTGTAAAACGAACAACTTAATAAACTACTTCACACCCTGGCACAAGACTCAGAAAGTATTAGTGAGGTGGTCTTCAACACCAAAAAGACTTGGGTTTGAAGTGATATTTTAAAAAGACAGTTTTTACTCATTAAACTGGTGTGAGAAACCGTGCAGAAGCAACAAGCAGACATATGTTGAATTTTCACATTTGCATACTTGTTGACATCCCATGAGTAATGTGAGGAAAAAATATTTCCAATCAATTTATGACAATGCTGCAGTAATTTCTGCTAAAGACATGACACAGGCCAGAGCTCCCCCCTCCCTGCCAAGACAATTAGAGCACACATTCATCTGTACCCTGATGATACATTCACTCCATTAACAAACAAAAAAGGTTACTGTCTGACTCATGTTGCTAACCTGGTGCACTTCGCCTGAAGTTCCTACTCTAATTGGACAAGGCATTCCTACATCCCACAAGCAGCTACTGAATTCCACAGAAAAGAACCATTTAAGTGGTTCAAGTCAAGCATTTATCAGAATATTACCAGGAAATAAACAGTAATCCCTCTAACTGTGCTGTGGAAATTACATTCCTACATTTTAAAGATGGGGAGATGCAATTAGCTTAATGAGAACTTACAACTCAAGCCTTTCAGCAGTATTTCCATTGACTAAAACATGGTCAACTCACCCAATTCCAAATCAAAAGACTAAGACTGCATATCACATAAGTGTTCCCACCACTTCCTCCATCACCAAGAGCCATTATGCTGCTAACATTTGATGCTGGATGTAAAAAAATAAACTATCTATAATGGGAATGTTCCAGATCTGAGCATCACCAAGATATATTTATAGCATTTTTAGATTGTTAAGATGTAATTTTTTGAAAACTCTTCATATATGGAGAGTTTAGCATATGGCACACCATCCATTGAACTTTTGGTGGGTTCAAAACAGTAATTAAATAACTAGAAAATCAATATCCATACATAATTGTAAATTTGAGTGAATCAAGGATGGAAAGCAACTTCATAGAAGAGATCTTTAATGTAACTCTCCATGTTTCATAAGACCTCACGTATTCCCAAATTACTACTCTGAACTATACAGAGAAGTAGCTTTTCTATTGTTTTCAAGAATGTTTTCAGGCTTCAGTTCAAATCCATATTTCATTTCAAATCCCACAAATCTCACTCATCTCACATCCAAATTACAAATCCCATTCTCTAAAACAAGAGCAAGTAGCACTGAATCTTACCACATGTTTTAACCGGGGTTTTTCTGAAGAAATTTTCTTGAATCTACCAATCCAGCACTTAAAAACCTGCTCCAAAGCTCCTGGAGGTGAGCTGAAGTTTCAACAAACACTGGTAAACAATCCTTCTAAGGAAGTTTATTTAATATGCCAAACCACGCTTTCTGATCTATTTGGTCATACTGACAGTCATTTTTCTCCACTTCACCCCCCCGCCTTTAGCATATTTATATGGTAATATAATTTGTTCCTAAGTATTTTTTTAATATATTTTTGAGATATATATATATATATATATATGTGTGTGTATATATACATATATGATCTTTTCCTACTCATCTCACCTGAGATTTAGGTGATTCAGTCTGCTGTCAACCACTTCACCTAAGAGATGACTGGACAAGAGATCACATAAGCCATGGTCTTGGATCAAATTCAAGCACTATCTGAGAAGTCCATGAAACCTTCTCCCTGTGCTTAGGCAGCTCCATGATGGGCCTCAAGGCTGCAGGGATTTCCCTGCACCCCCCAGCACAAGCAGCATCCCCAGGGTCACCTTCACATCCCACACACCACTGACATTTTGGGCTGCTCAGCCTGAGCCAGCAGACTACCCTTGCCAAGAGGCTCCACTCAGGCCACTCTACTGCTCACTCTGCCAGCTCCAGATGTGATCTGTGTCACTGTGAACGCTCTGTGTCCCACCAGCAGCCTGAGTGCTGCTCTGGGGAATGCCCAGGTATTCCTGGAACCCAACCCCCGGTCAAGGAAACAGTCCTGGGGGGGATCCTCGATGTTTGCCTGGCACTGAAGTGTCCTGAGAGCTCCTGCAACTGCCCTGCAAACACAGCCAGTGTAAAAGTGTGTTCAACATGATTCACACCCAGGTATTTCTCCCTCTCTCTGCACATAGCAGAAGACACTTTCTTTGCATCCATCCAAGCACCCAGTGCAAGCACCCAGTGCTGTGAGGAACGGGGGCCTTCCATGAGGCTGGTGGTACTTCCCACATAAACTGATCCTCCTCCTTGCTCACCCCAGTTTCACAGACAGGAAAAGCCTTCACCCAGCACAGCTCTGGGCAGGCAGACCCACCTCTCGTCTCTTTTCCACCTGACTCCTTGCAAGATGTCCCCAAAAACTTGCCTCCTGAAGTGTGGCCACCCTCCCCTTGGTTACTGCTCTGACACCATAAACAACAGCAGGGTTTTTCAGTTCACCCACATTCTTGCAGCTCACTTTTTTGTGTGTGTGTGTCCTAATTTCACACACTTTTGCTACTTAAGCTCCTGCAGACTTCAAGCACTGGCACAGCCATTTCCAACCATGTGTTAAGTTGAGCACCAGTGTGTAACTAAACACTGAACAGGTATTTGGTATGCACTGATCTTTTGGGAAAGATCAGAGATGTGTGCCTTAGTAGTGTCTGCAGTCTCTCCCATGAGCTCTTAATTGCATGGTTTTACGTATTTTTATCTGCTAAGGATGCCTTGGTTTGTGCTGTCACAGTGCAGCATTCCCCACATTGCTTTGATCTGACTCTGGATGAATTTCATATTCATTTTTTGTCTCAGGTCTCAGCTCATAGAAATTACTACAGATCCAAACTACTGTAGAATCAAAACACTTCTGAAGACTTCATCCTGAACAGGACAATTTCCATCCATTTCCAATTACTTCATCAAAAGGCAAGGTTTCTTGATGACCTCCAGAATTTCAAATAAAAACCTGTCATTTTTACACCTATGTTTGACACATATATTCCTCAAGATTTCCAGTAGTTTCACAGGCTTCCTAGTCCATGTTTAGGGAAAAAAAGTAACACATTCTATGAAAATATATGGATTTTTAAAGGTAGTCTCTAAGTAGTTTTTTGGGCTTAACCCATATAAACTACACAACTTACCATAATTATAAAATATTCCAAATGGCAGCTAAAAAATAGCTACCTGACAATATATTTTAAAGTGTAATCTGAGACTTTTATAAAAATACTTGAGATTCCACCTCTTCCTGATTGTCAAGGTGGTAACCTTGTCTTCATGGCTGCTTTCAATGAGATAGTAATGGGTTTTTACATGGTATTTTGTCCCTGGTATTTAATTTGCTGTATTTAATGAGTTTAATGCCATGCCCCAGCAGTAAGCAAAGGCAGCAGCACAGAGCTGGCATGGAGAGAATCACCATCAGAGAGCAAAGCAGAGACTTGACCAAAATGCAAATTTTAAAGCTTTAAAATCACAGAATTACTGATTGGTATATGACATCTTAAAATGTTACAGCTGTTCCTGAAGCAGCTGCCTGCTCTGAGCAGAAAACACTGTCTACAGCATCCCTGGAGAAGACTGAGGAGGAGGAGGGAGCAGGAATGCACAGAGCAGCTCCCCAGAGATGAGCTGGATCAGCACTGACTGGACATGCAGTGCTCAACAGTCTCACCAAGCAAACAGCACCTAATTTGATTTTCATTTATAGAAATAAATCAGTGTTTCTGAGTATCTGGCTGCTACAAGGTGCCCATGGTTTTTTGCTAGTAGCTTTCCCAGCCTTTCTCAGAGAGTGTCCATTTAATACCCTGTCCAAAGAATCCCAGGATATTTAGGGTTGGACTGCCAGTCTCCCTTCTGAGTGTCATCAATAATGTTGGGCAAAAGAGTTTATTCCTCTTTTACAGCAGATCCTGGTTAAACCCAGATGCAGATGTTAAATACAGACTGTGCCATTTCCCCTACTCACTGCCTGCTCCACTAATGTGCTCAGACTCTGTTAAATCCAAACTCTGCACTTAGAGCTGGGTAGGATGCTCTGAAGAGACATTAAGGAGTCACCTCATGAATTTTATGGGAATCATATGGGATGGTGACACACAAGATGAAATTCCATGAGTATCTACCTAAAAAGTAATGGTGGAAAGTAATTTGTATGACTTATTATGAAGCAGTAAAACTTTCTTCTGGAGAGAGTAAATTCTGAAAGGATCAGAGTGAAACTATCAGACCTCAGAAGTCAAAGAAATTCAGGGAACTGATGGAGAGTTTCTTCAGAAGAACAGATAACCTGGAGAAAGGAAGTGCAATACAAGGATCAGGTGCTTCAGGCTAAATTAAAAAAACTGATTGCAAATATCAATGGAAAACAAATAGAAAATAGTAAGAGGTTACTCTGGTTGCATTCAAAAATTCATCAGTGATCCAAGACTGCAACATTGAAGATAGTAAAGTCATATAACAACACCATTCAAGTACTTGGACCAGTAGATGACAACTGAGCCTCTGTCTGAACCACTAAGTTTCCCCCCCAAAAACTGGGAGCTGTGATGCTGTTCTGGGAACAAACCACCCCCCTCGGCTTTGAGACTGCCATTTGTGCTGGGTGGCAAATTCTTCACTAGGGACTGAAGTGGAAGAATTCAAGGCATTTCCCTACAAAATAAAAAACAGCAGCCACCCCAGACAGCAGAAGGTGTCTGTGTGTGAGTGCAAACACACCTGTGGAGGTTCTCAGCACACCTGAACCGAAGGTGCAACACTTGCAGTACAGATTTCTCCTCAAATCACTGCAGTGTGCACCCACAGGACAGCTGCACACAGCCTGCTCTGGCCAGACCCACACCTGCCTGCAGAGCCCCCACACATCTGGCTGGGCTCTCACACATCTGGCTGAGTTCTCACCTGCTGAGCTCTCACACATCCAGCCACCCTGCTCCAAGGATTTATACCCTTCCCTGCTCCTCATGCCCACTCCTTGCTGACAGAGGGACCTGGAGGGAGTCTTTTGCTGCTCCCCCAGACTGGACCATGGCCCAGAAGGATCAGCCAAGACCTCAGTTTCTCAATGTTTCCACTCAGCAACATCTCCAGATAAAGTGAAGCACCCAACCTGAGCTACACCTCACACATGACGACTTTGCTCAGCTGCCAGTCCTCTCAAACTGCCCAGGGAATGGTCTAATACCTAAATATGTGTATTTTACAACTTTACAGATAATTTGCTAAGACCCTGAACTAGAAGTTACCAGAAACACCTTCCTTTTGAAATGCAGGTGTCATAAAAAAACCCATAGTGCTTGGTTTTCCATATCCTCCCACAATTTTTTTATAGTAAGAATACTTTCCAAATAAAGAATCCCAGCAACAGGAGGAAGATATTTGAAAATCAGGCTCACAAAGAGTTTATCCACACATTGGAAACCCCAAAACCTAAAAAGCCCTCAGCAATAATAAAACCATGCAGAACTGAATCTACTACCAAATGTCGACTATCAGTCTAGAAAATTTGGATGCTAGGTCTCCAAATTGCTACCACTGGCTAGTGTTTGACAGCAGGAAACCAGATACAAAAGAAAAGGGATGGGAAGTATTTGATTCCACACTGACAGCTGATGTTTGGTGGAAGAACTACCACAGTGTTGTATTTGCTTGTACATGAAACAGGGAAAAAAGGCAAACCATTTGTCACACTATCTCTGGGTGTGCACTTACCGCCAAATCAAAACTTAAAGGGGAGAGGCATCCAAAAGACCCCAGTTCCACCATGTGCAGGACCCAACTCATACTGGCAGTTCTGCTCTTAAAAGTTACAAGCGCATTTCTGTTCAGGACATATTCAGTTAAAGAAAGGGTTGCCTTACATTTTATAGGGGAAAATAGAAAATTCTCTAGTTTCTTAAGAATGGGTTACTAGAATACTCTAATCCACACTGGATTCAGCTATTAAGTCAACTTCATGGATAACTTCACAGGCAGGCAGGGCAGGAAATACAGGATATAAGTCAATGTCATGTTGTCAAGATGCAACTTCTGCAGCAGGTAAACAGGCAAATGGGAGACTTTGACTGGGCACGGACAGGTTTTAGGATGCCAGGAGCTGGCACTGAAAAGTAAAAATAAACATAAATAAATACATAAAGTCAAAAAGGGGGGGTTGGGGGAATAAAAATGAGAGGGAGAAAAAAAATGGAAAAAAATATTAAGGAAAAACAAATCCAGTTGGGCTCTTCACAGTCAAACAGTTTAAGGTTCCAGAAGTTTATGCTTCAGTGAGCTGATGTGCTCTAACACTGCAGCCCTATTAATGTACCTGACTGAGCCAATACCTGACCACAGCCATGGCACAACAATTCCAAGCACCAAGACCCCTGGGGATCACCATCCATGGCACTTCAGGCATAGCAAAGAAGTACTTAAAACTCTCAGCTTGTGATCAAAAGGACAAAGATAATGAAGACCTCTTAATGGAGTCAAAGGTTTACAGATTAAAAATACTTGTGAGCTCTGAGCAAGAACTTCTGGCAGTTTTGCTAAGGACAGTTTCGGAAAATATTTTCCTATACATCATGAGTGATAAACCATTTCTTGTAAAAATCCTCTGTAGTAATAGTGCAAAAAAAATAACTTTCAAAATGAACTCAAAAATATTTTATTAAATACAAACACCAGTTTGCTTACTGCTCACATGCAAACTCCTGCCTGAGCACAATTTTTCATATCTTCTCAGTGACATTTTAAAGAATTATGATCAAACTGCTTGAGAACACAGAAAAGTCATTAAAAAAAACTTACACAACTTTCAAGTGTTTTTCACTTCTCAGTTAAATATGAATAGAATATTAAGATTCAGCAAATATTTGTATTTAGGATGCTGTTTACACACTACCTGAAATTGACTTGAGATATTTATGTGGTATTAAAGATATTCTGATATTGAGCCACGAAAGTACACACACAGAATACCAGATTCATGGAATGGTTTGGGTTGGAAGACACCTCAAAACTCATCCTGTCTCCCCAGCCATAGGCAAGACACCTTCCACTGTCCCAGGTAGCTCCAAGCTGTCCAACCTGGCCTTGGACACTTCCAAGCACACTGCAATAATTACACTGCTATTCTATGCTTCATTTATTTCTTTTATCCTCCTTTCTTCATTTTCCCTGTTTCTTAGCAGTAAAAGAGAAACTAATCTTGAGTTACTCCAGAAACTCTCAAAAGCAGATTTCAGCGTAAGAAGTCAGCAAACGGGAATTACAAATAGCAGAGAACAGGGATTTGCTTTGCTGATCCTTATCTTCAACAAGACTCTTACCTGCAGAAGGAAGGAGAAAGGGACTTGCTTTTAACAGCTGCTTTTTCTGCAGCCTGCCAGCATTATCTCTGCCCTGTGGTGGAGTGCTGGTACTGCCAGGGGTGGGAGAGGAGAGGGAGACGTTCCAAGACTCCACCAAAGATTTTGCACAAGCCACTTCCAGCACCAACTGATGAACAAAAGTCTATTAAGATCCTTTTACTCTTTCTACCAACTATGTATTTTTTATCAGCATACAAAAATAAATCAATTTATGCCTCCCTGTTTCACCTCTTATACACAGAAAGGCAGAAGATAGAATTTTTCAGGCACAGCCACTTCAGTTTTTCAATGCATAATGTTCAAATCATTATGAAACTATGTTTATGCCACATAAAGCTTTTATGAAGAAAAATTATGAATCAAACTGTAAGATGTACTTTTTCAAAGTATTGATGCATGATTCTGAACAACTGCAAAAACTCTGAGTAAAGAAAAAGGTATTAAACTTAAAATGAAAAGCATTAAAGTGAAAAGGAAATCAACACTTGTGATTTACTAAGGAACTCTCCTATTTCTTTATTAACTGTTCACTTGATATTGAATAGAGTAAAAAAAAAAAAACCACAAAAATTTCAGTTCTCAGCTAAGTGGTGAATATCTCTCAGTCCTGTCTCACATCTAGTGGAGACAGATGAAACAGAGAAACCAGACTATACCTGAAATGAATAAAACCAACCAGCTACCATCAAAGATAAAGGGATAAGGAAAGGCACACCACTAAGATCCATGACTAAAAAAAAAGCTTCACAATATATCTGTCATAATAATTCAGTATTATGTATATTGTATCTGCAAAAGTTTCTCTCTTAATAAGAAAAGGCAAAACTAGAAGACCTAGTTCTAGATCTCACAAGAAATTGTACATATATAAGAAATGTATGCTAAATGTAACATTTTTATTTGCATCAGCAGATGGCTGCATTAAAACAAAAAAAGAAAGAAAATGTAACTGCCTGTTTAAACACAGAAATTATTTTTCACTAGGAATACCATTTCTTACTCTCAAAGTGACTCAAACTGAGACTTAAATCTAAATCTTGTACTCAAGTTAAAACACCCTGCTTTATCTTCAGAATTACTGATGCTTGATTTGGTCTTGTGTCAATTTAGAAAGCACACACTAGTTTTTCTAAATATCCTTTTATTAGTATATTACAAGAAGACAGCTTGTCAGCATAGCACCAGGCATTCACAGGCTCTGGATTTCAATTTCACCTCAAAAAGCCATTCCCTCCTCAGAGGGGTTTTACTTGAAGGCTGGAGTCAAGTCCTGGAATTATATTTAGTACTAACTATAAAGTATTTATAAATCTGCATTGAGTAAATCAAATGTTTAATATATATGTTTAACAAAGGGTCATTTGTTATGGATTTTAGGGCAGCAGTTAGACAAAACACTGTCTTTAACACCTTCTACTGTGTGCTTATTGCAATACATAATACACACTCTTCATGCCTGTAACCTTTTTAATAACAGACATTAATTATTTATTAGCCCTCTATAAACAATTTATAAATGTACTCTTACTATAAAGCATGACTGGACTGGCCTTTACTCCCACAATGAAGGCGTCTGCAGAATTTTAACTGCTGCATTAAGAAGCAAACCCCACTTATAAAGGACTTAACAGCAATACACATTTGGGGATATAAAAATATAGCCAAACAGCACAGCCCATCATTTATCTCAGAATTCTGTATAATGTAGGGGATTTCCCAGAAATTTATGTGAAATGGTTAAGATGGCACTGTTAACAAAACTGAAGTCATGCTTAGGTGCAATAGAAAGGTTTTTTCATACCTCTGTCACACATGTCTTGGAGAAGTTTAATTTTTCACCTTGGGTAGGCTGGAGGGCCTTACAAATACTCTTTTTAACAAGATGACCCCAGGCACGGCTGCCTAGGGTGCCTCACTTGCCCAGGAGTGAGTGAAAATTTTAGGAAAACTGTTTATTTTGCCATTCTAGTTTTCAACAGCTCTGGAAATCGTTTTAAGTTAACTGAGGGTCAGTCTTCTCTTTCAGACCAGCTGATATTCTTTATATTTTTAGTATTAAAATCAGTTAATAGTTTTAGCATGTACAAGGCATTTTGTGGCTCCTTCTGGCACTGCACTAGTTTAATTTTTTCTATAAATGTTAATTCTTCTCATGTGAGAACTGCATTAAACTTAAAGCAATACTTATACCACAGCAAAATGCAAGGAAAGTTCCTTAATGGCAAGACACAGGGAGCAACACTTCCCTCAAAGTTTTTAAGTCTGCTGTTTGCACCTCTCCTTTCTGGGTTTTTTCTCCAGCTCAGTGAGTAATCAACCACAGTTTTGTAACACTGCTAAAACTTGTGGCATTCTTCTGATTAAACTCAGAATTTTCCTTATGGAATTTTCCTTATGGGACACATCTGAGCAGCACAAGATCTGAGCAAACTGGTGGAACATCAACCCCAAAAATATCAGTGGTGCTACATGTGTTGCCTGTGTTGCTCATCTCTGGCAGCATGTTCAGGAGAACCAACTGCAAGACCACATGCAAAAAAAATCCTAATCAGGAATAAAACAGCACAGACTTTAACTCCTTGCTCCCGGAGGCAGCAAGGAGTTCAGGAAAGAAACACTGCATCAGGAAAGGCTCACAGTGTAAGATTAACTCAATACAGTTCAAAACTACCCACCTATTTAAAGCCAATGAGAAATACAAATCACAGTCAAGTCTGCTCTTTGTGCATGTGAAAAATGCCTGTCCTTAACAATAAAATGTCCTCTTCAGATCTAAATTATGCCTTCTATGTATCATCTCACTTAACGTGAATGTACAAACAGAAAAACAAACCAAACGGGTTCTTGCTCATATGAAGGCCACGGGAAAGATGACAAGGGAACAGCTGTGTAATTTGAATAAAAGAGAAAAGAAGCTTTGAGTTCACAAATGAAGAAAAGTCTTATTGTTTTTTAAGATGTGTAAGAAAAAAGTAAGCAGAGCTAACACTGAACATTCAGGTAAAAGAAAACATTAGGAAAGACACAGAAGAATAACCACAGGATGACACACATTATGTGGCATTTAAGATCCTTGGCAAGACAGCCCAGAGCTGGATGGACAGAGGCACCAGATGGGAATCTGAGGAGCAGAGCTGGCGGTGAGAAAGCAGGAAAGAATACAGCTGTAGTGACAACACTGAGGTGCAAGAACTTCAGCATCCCCTATGAGCAGCCTCTGGTCTCTTTCTAGCAAGGAAATGGAAGTGCCAATACACCAGAGAATTTCCTGGTGTTTCCATCATGCCTGTACAGGTGATGCAATCTTTCCACTGCTGGGTCAACAAGACAAGTCCACGCAGGATTTGCAGTCACTAAAAAGGTCTTATGCACCCCTCAGGGTGATGAACACAACCCTTCCAGGACTCTCATGCAGCTATCCAATCCTTTGAAGATTGAGTCCCTCCAGAGATGCATGGCTTTGAAGGTGTCCTCGGACTACAAAGCAACAATCTTAGGTGGGGGAAAAAAATGCATGTATATGAATAACAACTGAACAAGCAAATCTGAGATAAAGATCTTTAAAGTCCAACAGGAACCTCAAGACAACCCTGGCAAGATCAGCACAGTTAGAAACTGCTCATTATTTCACAATGTGTTCCTTTCCCAGTGCTTCTGACCTAAATAATGTCCTTGTTTTTCAGGAGGTGGCCACTCTGTGGTTCCTCACTGCTCCCTCTCTCCAGGAGAGCACAAGCCTTACTGTGACTGAAACCTAAACCCAGGGACTCTTGCTTCTTGTGCCCCAAAGGAAACAGCAAAAACCCCAAAATGAAATGCCCTTGAAAAGGGACAAGAGGTGAGTTATAATCCTCAAACTGCATCAGCCATGAGACTGCAACAGATGGAGATGCACTCAGAAATGTTAATCTCTGTGGTGTCTGTCAAACTCTCTTCATCCCTAGAAATGTGGGACTGCAGGAAAAAGGGAGTAGCACGAGAAGGAAAGGGAGTATCTGGAGGTACACAAGCCTTGCTGCCATGAAAGTAACTGAAATCTGAGCCCCATGCAGCCTACCTTTACAAAGTGTTTCTACCGGGAATTTCTGCAATTTCCCCAATCCTCCCTGAAAGTGCAACAGCCACAGAGATAATTTTTAATCAAATACATTTTCCAAAGGTAGCTTGTTATGGGCATCAACCATCAGAACAAACTGAAGCCCCACAAGAGCTCTGGGACTCACGCTAAACAAAGTTAAGAGTGCTTACCACTTACTGGACCTTTCACCCAGACATCCTGACAATCCAAAAACTGGGAAACCAAACCTTTTACCACCCAGATCTGTTATGGCCAAGAAGAGAAAAGCAGCATCTCCTCACAAAGCCCACTCCTTCCCTCCACACACACACAGCAGTGACCTGACTGGTGCACAGGAAGAGAATCCAGGTGGTTATCATATCTTTTTTGTCTCCTGGGTTTTTAGGAGGGGTACAGTCTCCTCCACAGGTCAGAGGAATTTGGAATGTCCCCAGAGAGAGGGGTTCCAAGACCCTCCCTGGGCAACTCTCCCAGGGCTCTGCCAGCCCAAAAGACAAGCCAGACCCTGCTGCCTCTCCCGTCCAGACCTGTGGGGACATCGGGGACAAGCTGCTCACCAGCGCTGCAGGAAACCCAGCCTTGCCCTTTGTGTCTTCAACTCTCAATGCCACACTTAAATATCTAAGTCAAAAGAGTCACTGCCACCTCCTCATTTCCCGGGAAGGCCACTCAACTGAAATAGAGGAAACTTTTTTCAGTACCTTTCACTGTTTAAGTAATCTTACACATTTGCTTTAATAAACATGAGCCATTGCTTGCCTGTTTGTGAAAACCTCACATGGAATTACTGGAAGCAACATTTGCTGCTTGTTCATTAGTTTGATCACAGTTCTACAGTGATGATCTCATTAAACCATCCAAATATTGAAGTTTTAGGTAGGTTTTTGGAAGGAAAATACAAGGAGTAACAATAATTTCTTTTTATATTCATCCTCAGCCAACATCACTGAAATAATTATAAGGAATGCAGGAGTAAAGGTTATCGAGAGACTACAATTTTTGATCATTTGCCTCTGACCTGAATGTGCTCTTCTGCTTTTTCCACTCAAAAGCCTACAAAACTACTTCATTTAAAACAGAAGAAGAAATACACTGTCCTCATTTCAAGAAGTGTCAGCTGTTTTCACAACAAATGTTGATAAAGATGTGATGTTTTGATTCAGAAAGTTACTAATCTGTTACAGACTTCATACACCTGCACTATTCATATATGGAGGCAAATAATGCCTGGATAGGGTATAAAACAAATGTGGATTTGACCATGCATGGAGAGTTCCTGAGGTGGTAACACCCTCCTCACAACAACCTAGCACATGCACCCCCAAAAAAACCCCAAAACACTGAAAACAAACGAAAAACCCATGACACCAATCCCCCACCCCAAAAAACCCCAAATTAAAAAAAAAAAAAAAAAAAAAAAGCAACCCTAAGCAAAAAAGAAAAAAAACCCAAAAAACCAAACACCACAAAAACCCCACCCAAACTAAACTCAAACCACAACCAAAAATCCCATCCTCGAACTCCCAAATGTATCAGTACTTGTGACTTCAATCTCGAGCTGAAGCATTCAGTACGCACCACCGTAAACTAGGAGCATGTTCCCCTGATGCTTCTATTCCAAGTATTTGTGTGTTAATTCTAAAAACATCTTTTCAGAGCAACTCCTGAGGCTGGTGCTTTTGCCTTTCTCATGCAACCTGTGACCTTTGCGGGTGAGAGGGGGAACAGGCCCTTGAGGTGCTTTTCACACTTCCCTCAAGGTGAACAATGGACGGGTGCAAACTTTACAACAGCAGAACTCAATTTCAACACCAGTAACCTGGAGATGGAAGATTAACAGGAGACACTCGATAACGATTCGTTTGACAAAGCACTCGAAGTTCGCCAAATTCCAGTGCATCTTGCTCCACCTGGTCCCTGGGAGGGTGATTGTCTCGCATTCATCCCACCTGGGCTAAAGGGTTTTGCTGATGCCCGCGTTTTATGTGCATTCTACATAAATACATATTTATCTGTTAAAATCTCTGCTGTTTTCAGTGCACAAGTTGCTCTAGAGGAGAGCACAGCTTCATTCCTGCTCCAGTTATTTCCCTCCCCAGGGCTGCCATGAAAACAACAAATGAAATCACATGGATGATGATCTTGTCAGGTCTCATTAGCAAGAGCCGGCCTGGTCATTATCAGAATAAGAGATTTAAAATATAAGCTTGAAACAAGGCTACCAAATTTTTATACACCGAGCTGAAGTTGCTCACTGCAGCTTTTCTGTAACAAATGCCTTTCCTGCAAGGATTTTACAGAACTTTTCATGTTTATGAAGGACCACTGGAAAAAATAGTCGTATAAATGGCAAAAATAATGAGTCAGCTGCTCAGTTTATTTAGGATCCCTGCGACTTGCACGGCAGTTTAAAACAAGTTGCATAGGAAATTCAGTCAGCAAAATATATTTTAAAAATTTTAAAAACTTCATTAGAACTGGATTTGCAAAGAGAAAGAAATTTCCAACCAAGGTGGCAACAGTGTGATTATACTGGCCTGCTACAAAACAACTGGAAGTAATGAAATTCTGACTTCTTGCTAAGTTGTTTTGAAGCCTAAGATTATTATTTGGTTAATCCTTCAGTCCCACGGAGAAGCCCTCACGTGGACCAGACAGCATCCTGGAGGTGGTAGTGCTGCCCCACAGATTCTCACCAGCATCACTCATCACGGAGCAGGAGACTGACAGCTCCAAACAACAGCAGCTTGCCTAAAACCACCTTTTATAATGTACATATGCACGCAAAGGTGCACAGAGACCCTCTGTGCCAAAAGGCTGAGGTGATAGCTAAGGGTACAATATGAACCTGTCTTTAGAAACAAAACTGCTGTACTTACAGTGAACTGAATCTAGCAGAGATTTGTGTCTGAGGAGGAACTTGTGACTGCCTACTCTCATGGAGGAGGAGGACAGGAAGAACTAAATAAATATTTTTAATTTTTCTAAAATATATTAAAAAATTTGAAAAGTCTTTGGGCACATACCCCCAAAAATGACCCCACCACCCAGAGTACTATTTTAGGTGCCAACTTTAAGGCTTCGTTCAGCTTTGCCAATGGCTACTGGAAGGTTCAAGGTCCCTAAAGGAATCGCTGGGTGGTGAGGAGGTGTGCCCAGCTGGTCCCTGGTGGCTGTGGCAGCCTTCGAGCAGCTCCAGCTCCTGCCACAGGGCAGATTGGAACCAGAGCACTCAGATAAAGCCTCTGCAGAGAAGGCAGAGTCATCTCACTCTGCAGAGCACGGCCATGGGATGTATTGTCCAATATAAACAAACACCTTGGAGGGGATGCAGAGAAAAGACACCATGGTTCACTTATATTCAACAGCAAATGCCATTTAATTCTCATTTTAAACTGAGCATTATTCTCACCACCTGCCCTTCTCACCCCCATCTCCCAGGCCCTACAGGGAGAATGCTGGAGCAGTTGCTGGAATCACCACATTTCAGAGGCAAATCTACAGCTTTTCATCTTGAGTCTGAAACTTTGCTGGGAAAAGGGAAAAGAACTGATGACAGTAAGATCTGTGAAATTATGGTGAAACAGGCTGAAGTGGACCTTAAAGGCAAAAGCTCAATGTGACTGATTTTTAATATTTTCTTTCAAAACAGTGTTCATGTGGGTTTCAGGGAAGGGTAAAGTTATTCTGAAACTTGAAAATGCTGTGTATATGCTGTGTATAAGATGTGCCATCAAGTACAATATCTGGAAAATTGAAGAACTCCATCAGACCACAGACCAGGCAACCAATAAAACAGTAACATTAGTAATAAGAGTGAGGATTCTGCTGCTTGGAAAAAATAAAAAAGAGAAGGAAGTTTTTTCAAAGAAATTATATTTTTTAATGTAATATCCCATTTCATGATTCTCCACTTTTTAGTTTATTTACTTCTTTGTGTTTTTAAGCAGAAATGAATTACATCTATTTTTTAATACAAACACCACCTCTTAAAATAAAAAGGAAGCTTCAGTGAGAACACAGCTACGGCAGCAACAGTCAGAGAATGGAGTAATGAAACTGATGCAAATACTTCAGACCAAGACTCAAACTTCCCCCCAACTCTGAAGTGTTCAGTTTCCTGGGAGTCAGTGTGGGCAATTTGGCAGGCATGCTCATGAATATATTAACTGACAAGAACCATCCTCCCCCTCCAGTTAATATATATCAGGAGGAAAACACGTAGAGAGGCTCAAATAGCTAAATATCTCAGTCTAAAAATATCAAGAACTCCCTCAGCTGGAAGTTGTTAGCAAGAGCTCAGATAAAAATAAGGAACCAGGACAGCATAAATTCTTTCCTTTCCCTGCAGAAAATAAACTACATTTGGGAGGAAAGTATTCAAAACATAATAAAAGAGGTGACTCACCCCTTTCAACATGCAGCACATAGTGCATGGAAGGAGGGGAGGGGGGACAGGGATGCAAACCCAGTGGAGGAATCCTGCTGGGAAAGCATCAATTCCCAGCTTCAGCTCAGCTCCTGGAAGGGTCAACACAACAACTCTGTCACACACACACACACCTGCCCTGAGGGACCCCTGTGCCTCCTGAAGGGCTCCAGAGACAGTAAATGACCACACTGAGTAAATGGTTGCTCCTGGAGCCTTCTCCTGAGGTTAGTGGGATGTTCCTCTGGGAGGCTCCTAACACCTACAGCTGGAAGTGCAAGGCTACAGGTATTTTAAATTCACCTCTTAGCCAACAATATTTCCAGACACGGACTGCATTCTTTATTTCTTACATATTTCTCAAACTTACCTTGATGCAGTCCAATGAGAAAACCTAGAACTAGCAGAACCAGCTTGGCTTTGGTTTGCAAGCAGACACATGCACATCACCCAGTTCTTTCATTTTTGGGCAGGCAGGGTATCAAAAAGCAAGCCCAAACCACCTACATTTAACAGCCTTCCACACTCAGAAGAAAAAAGAAGCTGAGCAGGATGGGCTGGTCTCAGCTACAGAGGAAAAACAGCAAACATGGTGTCTTAGGACTACTAAACCAGAAAATAATTTACAATGGCATCCCATTCCTTCATTTGAGATGGAGCATCCTGCATAAAGAGAAATGATCTGACTAAAGCACATCACAAGTCTCACCATTTCATAATCACATCATTGACATTTGTACATTGCATTGGGTCATGTGCCAGAGACACTTAAAAGGGTTTGGACCTTTCAGAGTCACCTCCAGTGCCTCCTTCCCCTGCAGTATCCCAAGGCAGGGTAGGATGCTTCTGCACACTAACATCTCCATTTCTTGTAGAAGTAAAAATTCTGGAAAGAAAGAGAATACTGGTGCAAGTCTGTATCTGAACATCACTCGAATGCCCAAAAGACTTATGAAATTTATTTAATTTTACAAACTGCATGACGTAAGCAAAAAGTGAGTCTCCCACTAGGAAATACTCAGATCCCAGCCACCTCAGAAAGAAATATTCTTGGACTCCAGAATACAAATACAGAACAGTAGGAGTGGGCTGGAAAATTATTGTTTACCAAACTTGAATCTTAGAACGTAAAGGGAAAAAATCTTGACTCCAGTGTGAAGACACCTCAACATCTTCACCGAGGAGTGTCACAGCACAACTCATGGATTGTATCACATCCCTGAAAGAACTTTTTCTAACAGTTTGTAACAGTAATTTTTCAACTTTACATGTTTGCTGCAGACACAGAGGTTCTGGGAAGCTTCCTATGCTGAACAGTGGGTTTAGGGAAGAGATGGGAAGGTTTGTCCCAGCAGCACAACTGAGTATCCAGGCACATTGTGTACTAGCCTAGAACACACAGAATTTTCATGTTACCATTACAGCTGTAAGGCTGTGGGGCAAAGAAGGCTCAATCCCAATCTGATCCTTGAGATGGCTTCTGTATTGTTTTAAACAATACAGTTTAAAACAGTGTATTGTGGTACATCTGTCCTGTCCTCTCCAAATGCTCACGTTCAGCTAAAATATCTGCCAGCTGGCTTGAGAGCACAAGCTCTCCACCAATCTTGAGATCACTCCACCACCTCCAGAATAGAACCTTTCATCCTGGTTTTCATGCTGCTTTCAGAGTTCCCCCAAGCCCTGGAACCAGACTGTGAGGTTCTGTCATACATCAGGGCAGAATCAATAGAACTGGAGGGAAATAAAACCATCACAAACCAAAAAGCAAGCAAACAAGAAAAATAAGCTTTTTGATAAAGCTTCTTCAGATCACTTGGTCTGTCAAAAGGTAAGAAAAAACTCTCCTCTTTTTTGGATAAACTTGTGCCAGTTGCTGGGGGTGCTGTCCAGGGAGAAACATGGATAGAGGCTTGATGGGGGAATTAAAATCTTGTTCTACCAGATTAGCATTAGGGGAGTAGTGCATTCCCAGGCAGAAAAAAGTTATACATATGGACTGCTTTTGCTGTTTTCAGAGGCTTTCATTCACACTGCTCTAAACAAATACTTTGCTTTAAGAAGCTGGGTCGTTGGGTAGTCCTTTTTTTGGTCCCGAAGAGAAGTAAATATAGGTGTTGAATATTGATCCTAAAGACAAGTTAATACAGATGTTGAACATAAAATCAGCCCTGTTGAGATAACTACAGTCATTACACAACTAACTGGTAGGACACAATAAATTTTGTGTTTCCATACCATGACAAGGGTCTAAGACATTGAACCAGCTCAAAAGTGGACCAAGAGTGCAGTTACTCTATTAGCTCTGAAAATGTCCCTTTTAATTTTGTTCCGTATTTGAATCAAAACTGTCTTTTTTTCCCAACCAATCTGCTTCTGTGATTCAACACATGTAAGTCACGCCCGTTTGGCTGTTCTAAAGACAAAGATATCAATCCTTGATACATAAATATTATTACATTCATACATTACATTATATACATTCATACATACACCTATAAACACACACAAACGCAGGCAACACAGAGAGAAAAACTGGTGCTGGGAGAATGCAATGGGCCTCACTCTTTCAGCTATGTTAACTCTTTAAATATGGTCCTGGACTGGGAAATAAGAAACACCAAGAAAGTTATGAGCTTGTTAAAAACTGCTTGTCACAGAACTGGACTGAAGTTTAGCTGAAATCCACAACTGAATCACAAAGGCAGGAAGAACATGAAAACATTTCCATTTTGAGGCTGCAGAATACACAGCAAATACTTTGCCAAGTTGCAGTGTTGGTCCCTTTAATCTCATTTCTTGGCTCCTTTCACAACACCCTCAAAATAAGGTGTCAGGAAGCCGAGGCACATCTGACACTGCCATGGGTTAGGTTTCCCTACACTTTCCTCAATTAGTTTTTCACTTGTGCCCTGAATTACTGAGGATTTCCAATGTTTGTACTGAGCATTAAGTGCCTGTGCTCACTTCAGCCCACAACCATTTGCAGAAGGCAAAGCTCTCTGTAAAAACACACCACACCAGAGAGCCCCTCTAATTATGCCTTGCCCATTGAATGTGTACACTGTGCAAAGAGAAATTAAACAGAAACTAATACCAAAATACTTCCACACGCTCTGTGTGTTTCCCTGTGGCTGCAGCTGATCATCCCCAGTGCTACTCTATCAAGGAGCCCCTTATGCACGACCTGCTTTCTGAAATACAGAACAGGTACTCCCACAAGCTGCTGCAGGCATGACCCTGCATTTTCAAATGCATTTATTTGGCTCACAATCCATGTACTGAAACCACAGAGTCCTTTTTTGACTTCCTGAAGTATTTTGTAAGAGCTTTACTAGATAGTGATATGAGTGAAAAACTGCTCAATCCACTTGCATTGTTTTACAGGAAAAATACTTCTGGTTTTATGACAAGAAAACCTTCTGTCTATTATTTGAGGGTTTTTTCTGTCTATTATCTGAGCGTTTTTTTCCCCCTAAATGAGTAATTCCACACCCAGAATTGGAGACTGACACTGGGCAACTTCTATACTTCTCTTTTATTTCCTAGTTTGGAATTATTTACTAGATATTTACAGGTCTGTTTGGGGGATATGGGTAACATTTTATAAACAACTTTTTTAAATTACTGGATTCAATAGGAATGCATCTGCATCCAATACTCCAGTCTGCTTTTGTTTCTAATCATATACTTAGGATAATCTGTGAAATCATTCAAAATATTTTTTTCATTCAGTTTTCTCTGTTTTCCAACTACAAATAATTTAAGTCTTGCATCTTTGAAGTGTAAGATAGCTTTATTTGGAGTTGAAGTTGCTTGTTTATTTGGGTTTTGCTGCATTCTAATACCTCATATTATTTCTAAAAATATTTTGAAGTATATATAAATAGGTTTGTGGACGCACATGCCTACACACAACGGTTTTGTAAAAGTAAATATCTGTCCTTCATAGAGAATTAGATGTACATTTAGCAAAATTAGAAGTGACACTGGATTTGAGGAGCCGCATCAGAAGTCAGGAACACCAAGGTGTTTTACCTTTCAGACCTGCTCTCAAGCCCATTACCATCACCAGAGGCACATTTCCAAACTTCCAACACTGCTCTTCATCTCCTGATCAGAAGATCTCCTTCATCTTTTCCAGCTTCGTATTTTTGTTAACCAACTGTCCTGTGTGCAAGTTCTGTGTGTTTATTTGTTGATCATGTACTTCAACCCAAAAAATCAACTTATATTTGTATTATTTTACAATATGCATACAAAGACACAGGAAAACCAATTTGTTAGGCTGAAATATATGCCTTTTATTTTTTCAAACATCACCTTCATATACATGTATCCTCTCCAAATTCACATTTCAAGGAATATTAAACAATAAACAATTAAAGGAGCCAAACCATTCAAGAGACACACAATAGGAGTCATAACCTTTACTTCCAGGGCAGCTTATGATTTGGCAAGGGAGCTTCGTTATTCCTGACAGACCTGATGAAATTTCAGTAACTCACCCACACTCCAACCACTCAAAAAGCATCTGGACCTCCCCACCAGCACCTCCACTCAAAGGCTGACCCAAACAGGAGCTATCCAAGGCTGCCCTCACTCTTTGAGAGTTAGCTGGGAGAAGAACATAAATAATATATATAGCATGGAGAAATCAGGTGGGGCTTTGGATTCTCAAATCCTGCTCTTGCTGCTACAGGGAACTGATTAAGCACCACAACTTCTGAAGAGCATCAGGTGGCAACCTCACCTTGATCCTCACAAATCTCCACATATTTATGACACAATCACACACCCTGTCAGCCACATGATCCACCCTGTCCCAGCACTCTCAAGAACAACATATTTATTAAGGAATTACACTTCCATTTCTGCACTCCAGTATCTTAGTCAGAAAACACAACCCCTCCCAAGGAAAGGAACACAGGCTACTTCAGTTCGCCACTGATGTTGCTGGATTTTTTTTCCTAACCTCTAAAACAGGTTTTCAAGACTAAACCCCAATACATTTAAATAAGCATTAACGTGTTTATCACAGCAAACATGGATAGTATTTTACTTTCTTTTAGTATCTGTAGAAATGCTTATTCCAGCTGTGGAACATTCTTATTAACTTTCAAAACTCATAATATAAAAAGGCACTTGCTTGGAACAAGACATTATTAATAGCAATACAAAAATAAAACTGCATGCACTGGAATTTACATATACTAGTAACTCCCTAGTACTGATTACTTACTGCTTCTGTATTTTCAAAACACTGGATTCTTCCTATAAAAATTAGAGGGGTTTGGTTTGGTTTGAGGGTGAAATTTCTCCCAAGACACAGAGACATTGGAAACAAAATGGAAATAACAAAGAGGACACCTTGTAATCAGCAACTCCACAAATTTCTTCTTCATGATGGAAACTTCTTTCAAAGACAGTATTTTATTTAGGAATAGGAAAAAGAAGGAAAAGGAACAGTCAAGCCTAAGTAGCAAGTTAGGAATTCATTGGCAATTTAGGCCTGATCAATTCCCTTAACAGTTTGGGGTTAACACCAAGGGTTGTACTTCAACCAGACCCACACAAACGCCAAAAAACATCACGACATAAGCTCGAAGGCAGATTTAAAGCCTAACAAGGATGGGATAAAACCCAAGATGGTATAAAGCCCATGAATTCAATGCAAATAGGAGCTAAACAACTCTCACTATCCAGAACCACAGCTGAAAAACTATACCTGCCATCAGAAATGTGATTCCTGAAATCAGGATTTCCTCAAATTGTAATTTTCAATTTTCAATTGATATTTGCACAGGAAACAAGGCGGGGCAAAAAAAAAAAGCATCGTGTCGCAGTTTTCTTTCACAGGTGTCCCCAACTTAAAAATAAACCCTCAAAAACTCTGCGTACTCTTGCCTGAAGAAAGATTGAGAGACCTTTGGAAAGCCTAGAGAAAACACGGGCAAATAAATCGTATTGATTTAAATTTTTGTTCTTTATCACAAACTATGTTGGTTTTCCTAGAGAGAAGATGTGTATGCCAAGCTGTGTGCAGCTGGCGCTTGGAGGAGCCAAAGGCTTCTTCACAAGAGGCTCAGGTGCACTGGGCACAGGGAATGGAGGGGCAAAGAGAGAGGAAAGGAAGGGCTTCAAGGGATAGAAACACTTTTCAGAACAGAAAGGCAAGAGGCCAACATTATCTGTCAAGAAAAAGCAATGTCAGCTCAGTTTGGCACCTGGGAGAGTGGGCAGTGGAAAAGAGGAACAGGTGGAAAAGTTTAATATTTTAACTTTAGATTCTTGGCCTATCAGACGATGCTTCCATTAGCAAACATCTTAATGAAACGACAACTCAAGGTACAATCACACAAAATACATTATGGAAGAGTCACTAACAGCATGTTTCTACAGAGGAGAGAATGTTTCAGGAAAGCTCTTCCTACCCTAAGCCAACCCCACTAAAAGACTTTCATTAATGAGTGGTATGTAGAAATACAGAAGTGTACATGACAAATCAGGAAAGATTACAAGCTCCTCTGGGGACAGGCAAAGAATACGGAAAGTTAATAACAGAAAATTCAATACAGGCAAATGGGGAGTACCATGTTCAGGACTAAGAAATCAAAGACACAAATATGAAACGGGGAATAATTGGCAAGGCAGATGTGTTGCAAAAAGAACTTGGAGGGTGTATGACTGCAAAAATGGGTTATTTAAAAAACAAAATAAACCCCCCCAAACAAACAAACAACCCCCCCAACATTAACAACAATAAACATGCAAGTGTTCCAGGGAGTATTAACAGCATTGTCTTATCTATATTATGTCAAATGAAAGGTAATTATTTCATTCTGCTCTGGATAAGCTATTGACAATATGGAGGAAAAAAAACAAACAGTCCAGAGGGAAGATCCACAGAAGGTGTGAAAGGGAAAAGAAATGACCCACCACAAAAATGTTCAGTTTATTTTTATATTTGATGGAAAGTGAAAAGCTAGGACTCTATGGTCTTGACTACAGCCATATTTCAGTTTCTTAGAAAGGGACGTTTTATGTTCTCACCTGTTCCCTTCCTGGAACTGGAAGTGAGAAATACCTCAGAGGCTGGAGAAGCATGGACAGAGGTCATCAAGATTTCTGGATTAACACGTTTGCTGCTACCTGAGGATGATTTTCTCTCAGGAGCTGAAATAACACCTGCCCACTGCCTGAACAACTTGGTGTTAGGGGTCAGTGGCTCAACTGAGCAGGAAAAAACCCTCAGCTGTGACTCAGCCTGCAGCAACACTCCTTCCTGGAATGTTTTTGCACCAAAAAAAGCAGGAAACAAGTGGTCCTAACCCCAAGCAACACAGCTGGAAGGCTCTGTAGATGTAGCTCCTGAACACTGATGAGGAAAAAAAGTCATCTGGTTTTGCCCAAAGGAGCCTTAGCAGAAAATTCTTAAAAATAAGATGTTTTGATCCCATTGCTCATTACCTGCAGAGCACCACATGAGGCTGTGCGGGGCAGTGACCACTCCATGAAGAGGCTATGCTCAATCAGTCACCCCAAACCACAGAACCACGCATTTATGAGTCTCCCTCCCTAAGCACAGCAGCCTGGAGAGGCCCTGTTGCAGGTCAGTGTGCAACTCTCCACCCTGGATAACTCTGAGTGCATTTTCCAGTTTGAAGTGTATCCACAAGAGAGACAGCAGTTTCACAAAAATACTACATTTCTACCAGTTCCTTTGGCATCTCATCCTGTGGCAAGACAGACAGTGGAAGCTGTCTATATGTATTTCTGGTTTATGTGATACTCCAATAGAAAAAAAAAAAAAAAAGAGGGCTACATAGCTCAAACTGGGCACCCAATAACTGATAAACATCTTTGTCTTTTGCTTTTCTGCATCTTAGTGCCTCTTCCAAACTGGCTGTCGGTCAGGAGTGGCTTGATGTCTATTTTTAGAGGTGAAGCTCAGACACTGTGGAGCTGGGCACCAAAGAAACAACACAATCTTCCTGTATGAACAGCCGTATTATGAAACAGCAAGGCAGCCATAAGGCACAAACCGCTAGATAGCAAAATAGCAAATTATCAAATAGCTGCTCATTACCAAAACAATGCTCTTTCCCGCACAACAAAAACCCCTGAGCTTTTTTTTTTTCCAGAGGGGGAAAAAAAAATTCAGTGAACATGCAAATGAGGGCAAAGTGAGAAATATGCTCAGTGTACATCTGCATTTTCCAAGTTAAGAGAACATTTTTGGGAATGCAAGTACAGCACCCAGACACTGCAGAGACACACTGTTCCAGCTGCTTGTGAATGGCAAATCCTACCCTTCCCTCCCGGGGCTCTGACATTCCTGAGACACAACTCCAGGACTGCCACAAATCCTTCAGTCAGCTGCCATCTCATAGGTGTGGGTCGGTTTTGCCTTGGAGACAAAAAATTTTACACCCCAGCTCTCCCAAGTCCTTCCTGGCAGCAAAGGAATGAATGGTCATTTCCCAGCACCTGGAGGGACAGAATGTTCCTCCGAACTCAACAAAGACCTCCCACTTCCTGACCTGCCCCCTGGATGTCCTGGCTCTGCTCCCTCTCGCCAGCTCTGTGTCCCTAGTCCAGATGCTGCAGCCTCCCCCCAGATCCCAGAGCCCCGATCCCAGGGCCAGTTCTCCTTTCTCTTAGGGAACAATTCTCTGTCTCCCCTCTCCAGACTGGCCATTTCCATCCCGTTTCCTCCATGCTCCCTGTTATCCCTGTGTCCTGGCACCTCACAGCTGCAGGCTCCAGCTGCTCACATCTCCACTTTCCTTCCCACCCAGGCCCAATTTTCCTCCCCTCTGATCCCAGGATCTGCTGCCTCCCAGCGAAGATGAAATATTCAGCGATTACAGTCAGTAAGCCCTAAGCATATGCAAATGGATCTTTTTGAAAAGCCTTGTATCCTGGCTAAATTCAGATGCTTTGTCATGCAAATGGGAGATAGACACATCTCTGGAATCAAATCCCTCATCCTTTTCTTTTTCAACCAGATTTCAAGTGTTTCGAAGGAGGGGAGTATCATTAGTCTTCCACGGTGAAAGTTGAGAAAACTTTTAAAATGTTGGAAACCACATATTGTCTTTGCCCAATTTTCAAAACGGGCCACATTTCAGCTGATCTTTTACACACAAAAAAAAGTTAAATAAATCGGCATAAGGCTTAAATATTGCATTGTAACTTTTCCACCCAAACAGCAAAAGTTTGGCAAAGGTACTAAAATCTTGGCTGCTTTAATATTTGTGACAGTATCATATGTCTGTAATTTAAGGAGAATGACTTTCTGCTGTGTACCTGTTTAATCTGAATGGCAGCACACACACTACCAGAAACATTTTCGTGTGCCCTCAAGACACCGGTGGAGAGCGAGGGAGCACCTGAAGCACATGGCCAATAATAAATACTGATAAATAGCCACTATTTCCAGAGCCCTCCTTTCTGCACAGATTTTTAAAAGGTATACTCTTCTAAAATGCCTGATGTTCACAGAATCCCTGAGCAGCACAACTGAAACTTTTACAAGTCAGACCTGATGGATAAATGTCAAACCCAAACTTTCTAAAACAGGCAGGGTTAAACTACCAGATTTGTCTTTCAAAGTAGGGGGGAGGGGGTGGAATTGATGTATACTTTACCACTAGGAACTTAAAAACTAGCTGGCCATTTCCCAGGGATGAGTAGCAAACTCATCACTGAAGCCAGTAAATTTTTATCTGAATCTTATTTTTATGTAGCTTACAAACACTGCAGTGGAAAAAGGTGACTTAAATATGTAAACTCGTGCAATGCAGTCTTTTCAAATCTGAGGGGGGAAAATGAAAAAATAAACCCAAAGAACTCCACTAATCCAAAGAACTGTACATACAAACAGCCAACCTCTCAAAACAGACATTAAGAGAAACGATATTTTGATAAGGCATCCTTTTGTAACAAATTAAGTCACAGTCACTAGTCATCCAGTTAGTTTTTAACCAAAATCTGGGTGTCTACCAAGCCCCAAGAAGGTTAAGGGCTTCTTGGGAAGAGGAATACTTTGGAAGACGACTGGAACATGAAGAAAATGGAACTCAAAACATATATTCCCACCAGAACTTAGTTTTCCTTATGAGTTTTTTGGAACTGCTTTTCTACATACATATTTTCAACTTGAAGTATTATTTATATATAAACAGATAGTTGTATTTGCAAATGGAACTTGTGTGGTCTGGTCTTTTTTTTTTCCTCAAAGATTAAAAGTTTACAAAGTTTCACCATTTGGTGAAGTGTTGGCAGGTCCAAACTCCTAATCTGAAATAGTCCTATTTCAAGGAATAAGGGGGGCGGGGGAGATAAAAAAAGATTGTTCACAGTTGCTGTGAAGAGATAACAATAGAGGATGTATGGACACTCTTTGGTCTTTTTTCCTTTGACAATCTAGTCGGGTCTGAGGTGGTACCAGCACACTAGTACGGTGAGGAGCTACTCTTTAACACAACTTTCCTATCCTTGAGGAACTGGGATGGACACAGCCCAAAATTAAGGCACAGCTGTTCCAGAGTGAGAGGAAGGGGCACAAAAATTCTTGTGATTTCTGCCTCTTCACCTTCCTCATGCCTCACAGGCACAGTGTGCTCTCACCTCCAGTGTTTTACCCAGCTGTGCTATGCTGCACCTCTCTGGCATAAAATTCAGTATTGTTACCCCCAAATTCATCTACCCACACTTCACATGCTGTGAAGCTACATAGCACAGGCAATTTACCCCAGAGGTCAAGCAGAAGGGACAAAGAGAGGGACCATAAAACAAATGCCATCTTGGAACTGAAAATTTGCCAAGGGCTATTACAAATGACTGGCAAAACTTGTTCGTTTTTATAGTAATTACATAACCTCAGAGGACACAAATACTGAATGCAGCACACAGCAAGACACCACGCTACAAGACACACTTGGCACAGTGTTGTTCTGTAAAATATATCACAACAAATATCACTAACAGCAGCTGAACAACACGCATCTTTTCCACACTTGGCAAATAAGCTTTTCACACCCTGGTCCTCTCACTGGCACACATCCTCATGGGGAAGAAACATGGTCCACACAATCAGGCCATTAAAAACTGAGGGAGTATATTTTTTTTTTAAATTATTTCCTCAATTATTACAAGTGTATTTTGGAGATTGGTTACCAGCTACATATCTTAGGCACTTAACATCTTGAGGAGACACACCAGTGTTTGGTTGAATATTCTGTTCTAAAAACTTTCATATTAAACATAATTATAATCCCACTCTTCTTGATTGAATAAGTACCTATTGTATCAGTCAAACATATGTATTTTTCTCTGTGGTTTCCCAAATAGCACAGTCTCATGCAGAAGTCAGAGCTGTATTTTTGTAGAGATATGTAATTGGACAGCCACTTCTTTTTTAGAGAGGAACAAAAACTCATGCATCACCTTGGATAAACATTGCATGGCTGTAAAACAATGTCCTGAGAGGAAAAAAAAAATGCAGCCACAGTTTTTTGGAAGTCAGAAATAAAGCACATGAAAATGGCAAGGATGTGATCTGATCAGAAAAAAGAAATTTTAACAGATGAAATACCAAAAAATCTGGAATGTAGACTATACATAATGGTATTCCACATTACAAAGCAAGTCTCAAAGCTTTTTTATATTTTTTTTCCTCCCACTTGAGGAAGGAGGAGGGGGAGAAAGAGGATGTTTCTAAGTCTCAGCTGAGCTCACCCCTAAGTAGATGCGACCACGAAGTTTCTGACCTGTCAAGTCCACGATCTAAAAACAAACCATTTCAGTGTTTTCTATAAAATAATCTACACGTGAGGAGCCCACATTTCCAGCTGTTAGTTCGAAGTGTGAGACAACGTGTATTTAAATCGAACAGCACCATCTAGCAGGTCCTCACAACTTTACTTAGGAGGGCAGTTGCTACTTGGCAATAAGTCAGTTTGGCAAGCTTGCCCTGAAAATTATTAAGCATTTTCAAACCAAACGAAATACTATGTGCTTTACAGCACCAAGAACCCCGAAGAAAAATCAGCTACAATTAAAGAATACGACTGAAATCCGTTTAAAGTTTCAGCCCCACGAGCAGAACACTTGTGCGTGTGGCTTGTACTGCGTAGCTTTTGCACAGAATTAAAACATGATCTTCATCTGATCCGACGCACAGCAGCCCTATGGATTTGTTTTTAGTCCCACTGTGAGATCCCACTGCGCCCTTCAGTGATTTACCGAGTGTATTGACAAACACCAGCAAACATGTAGCACGAGGAAATGGTTTAATTCCCTAATTTTGCTAAGACAAATAAACAGTGCTTCCACTAGGCGGTTAAGCAATTATTTTTAAAATTATCCCTCCACTGGAACTAAGAAGTGCCACCAGTTGATCAGATTTCAGAGCCCAAGTTGTGTCTTCCGCTGCATCTCAGCAATTAACGCTTCCCGTCAGGGCTGTCTCCGTCTCCCTCCACTTTCCTGTAGCAAAGTTAGGTGTGAAATTATCAAACCCCTTAAATTCCCCCTACCACCTCCCTCTCCTATAGAAACAGATGCCTGGCCTGCTGCTGTTGCAGGAAGCATGCATGCCAGCCTCTGGAATTAGGAAGTCTCTAAAAAAACCCAAAAAAACAAAACAAAAAAAAACACCGAGCAAACAAAACCAAAAATAAAAACGCATGAAAAGAACTCAACATTAAAAAAAAAGGGGGGGGGGAGAAAAAAAAACCCAAATAAAACCATCAAACCCAAAATTCCTAAACTCACACACATACCGGGAAAAGAAAAACACCCAACAAACAAAAACTTTTAGGTGAAGGTTCAAGAGAAGCTGCCTGAAGGGAAACTCCTCGGCGGTGCCCGGAGCGCAGATCCCGGTGCTGAACCCGCTCCGGAGCGATGCGATTTTTGGAAGAGAGGTGCGAACCCCGTCTCTGGACGGAGGTCTCCTCCTCCGGACCCCCTCAGCACCCTTTCCCCGACCTTCCCACCTCCGCTACACTTCGTCCCCCTCCTCCTCTTCTTCCTCCTCCTCCTCGCACGGGCTTTTCCTCCCCCTCCACCCCCACCATGCCAAAACCGGCCTCGGTCACACCAAGTCGCAGCCGCTACAGGACAACTCGAGGAGGCGCCGTCCATTCCCAAAA
>JANPWX010019221.1:419476-435394 GCA_024734555.1 Trochalopteron elliotii
CCACCAGCATCTGTTTATCATTGTTGGAGCTGCAAGGGGAAAAAAACATCCTCTGGATTCTGAGCTGGTGGAGCGAAGGGAATGGTTGGTGAGGTGAAACTGGGGAGGGGGGGATTAGGAGAGTATTAATGAGCGGCTGGAACAAATTAGCGAGGGAGTAGCAGAGACAACAGGAAGGAGTGAGAGAGGCTGGAGAATCCGAGGTGCTTGTGGCAGTTCCCTGCCCGGCGTGGGATGTGTGTGCTCTTGGAACCCACCGCAATAATTCATCAAATTAAAGCACACGGCAACAAAAGCCATTTTGTGCCAAAGTTGGTTGTCTTGGGCTTTCACCCCATTGTATGAATTATTTTTTTATTATTTTTATTAACAGCGTGAGAGTGTGG
Organism: Trochalopteron elliotii; assembly: GCA_024734555.1. NCBI lineage: Eukaryota > Metazoa > Chordata > Aves > Passeriformes > Leiothrichidae > Trochalopteron > Trochalopteron elliotii. The sequence continues at coordinate 419,863 of JANPWX010019221.1, forward strand.
TTGGAGCAGATCTAGGGAAAGAAGTAAATTAGGCTGACATCATTCACCCTGGTTGGGACCGAGGCTCCTGCTCCCGAGTTACACCCAGGAAACCAGAGGAAGCAGGTTATGGTGTGAGGAGAAAGTGGGAAAGGAGAAAAAGAGGGAGGAAGGAGTGAATGGAAGGGAAGGAGAAGCCGGCAGAGGAAATGAAGGATGAGAAAATGAAGGATGAGGAAATGAAGGATGCGGAAAGGAGGAAGCAAAGCACAATGCACGGTGAATTTGGGCTGTAAAAAGGGCTAAGACTAGGGAGAGAACCTGAGAAGTTACTGCAGAGTGAACCAAAGGGAGCGTTTTGCCCGCATTGGGGGCAGATTCTCACACGGGTCGTGCCTCGCAGCTGAGGTGGCGGCTGGTGGCACTTGGGGCGAGCACGGACAGTAGGACATGGCACAGAGACAGACAAGCAGAGAGAGAGAATCAGGGCAGAGAACAAAGGAGGACTCGGGCTGTGGGTAAGATTAAAAAGAAGAAGGTTGCTGAGGAAGGGAAAGGAGTGAGAGTGGACCTCCTTGGTCAAGCCGCAGAAGCAGCTGGAATTTTGGTAGAGATCACCCAGAGTAGGACTTTCATGGGAATGTTTGCTTGCCCTCGGGGAAGGGCTGGGATCGCCCATCAGACACGATGAGTAACTCCTCTCCAAAGCTCCCCTCTGCCACCCATCAGCCGTGGTATCAGCAGGGCTTTCACACGAAACTGATAAGAGTGGCGAAATCCTTCCCGGGCAGGACAATCCTCCAAACCTCTCGTTTTGTTTGCCTCGATGGTTTTGGTTGGTTTGTTTGTGGTTTAAGGGCGGGGGATATTTCGAGAAGGCGGCTGCGTCAGTGTTGTGTCAGTCCTGTAAGGGAAGAATTCTTCTTCTTGAAAAGGACAATGTTTGAGGTGTTTCCTAAAAGTGTGATGGCGAGATAGCTGTAATGTCCTTTGGATATGTATCCCAGGACGGGACTTTTGCAGATGAAAATTATTTGTTCCCGTTTTTCACGTGATTTATTTGCATCCCTGTGGTTTATTTTGGCCTGAAGGACCGCCAGTGGGTTGTGTGTTCGCAGTTCAAATTGTGATTTGGGGCAGAGCAGGATGAACTTCGGGAGGGAGGGGATGGGCCCTGGGACACTGAGCGGGACGGCACCATGTTTACATTTACATTAAATGTAAAATGTTAAATGTTAAAACTAATTCTCTTCACAGGTCTGCCTCCCAAGCTGCCATTAACATTCAGGTGATGACTTTGTAATTTTGCTTAGAGATCCTTCAGTGGAAATGCAGAAATGATGCTAACCCTTATTTATCGTCCGTGTAAAAAGAGGGGCACAGGGAGGAGTGAGGCGCTCGCAGGACGCTGCGGATCCACCAGGGTAATGTTACCCCTGCCTTGGGAGGAAGGCTGTCCTGGGGTGTTACCTCTCAGTGCCACACCGACAAGACCTCATCACAGAAGTGGGGACAAAAGTTACCTTAGCAAGCAGGTAAATTAACATGAAAAACTACCCGAAGAGTGTTCCCAAGTTCGGTGTGTCAGAAATTCCTCCTCGGAGTGGTGATGCACGTACAATCGCCGTGTACCTCTGCCCTTGCTCCAGTCATTCCGAGCACAAACACTGCTCTCAGCAGGAGCAGTTGTATCTCATGAGGCCAACGCTGTAATTAATGGGGTTTGAGGCGCAAACACTGAGACAAAATTCGAGTTTCCAATATCAGAAATTAAGATCCAGCCTTTGTTACAAAAGGGGATGAGGGGTGGCAGTACTTTAAAGCTTCTCAGTCCGACACTGGAAAGGAATTCACAATGTATTTTTAGAGTGTTATAAAAATCTCTTACATAATGCTGATTAATTCTTCGGTTTTAGGGAACTGGGCTTTGTGTATAAGAGTGTTGACCAGCTAAGCCACTGAAAAGGGCTGGTTTGGGCTGAATTTTTTTTCCTTTAACTTTTTCTTGAATACAGAAAGCTGCAATTATTCAATTATTACAGGATTTTGCTTTGTTTGGGCGTGTATGAATATTATTCTGGAAACTGTGTCTTATTCTTGGAAGTATTTATCATTTTAAAGCATATGTTATGTTATATCACCCTGTCTGAGATATAGGATAGCTCCAAACTGGGTGGGGTTTTTTTTCCCCCTCTCTCTTGCTGCAGCTAGTTACGTTATGGATTAATGTTAAGGATATCTGCAGTGAAACATTGCTTGTGTGGCTGTGCAAGACTGACTTAATGTCACATTACAGGATCACAATTTTACTGATACAGTAATATGTACAATTACTTTGTATTTCTGCCCATTCTGTTGATCCTCAAAAATCATCGATTAATCTAACTGGCATGTTTCACACAGCCCATAACAAAGGGCTATTCAGGAAATTAAGTCAGTAAATGCTACTCCCTTATTTTAATTTCAGTTATCTATACTTATTGCTGTGTAGCTGGGAAGATTTTTTGGGCAAGATATCATGGGAGAGAGATGCTTTTGTTTAGTCTTTTTCAACAGATACGTGACCGAGGCAGCTTTGAAGCCTTTTCTGAGGAATCCTTCGTCTTTCTGTAGAATGTTTAATCTTCCTGTGGAGTGCCTAACTATGAGACTCATTCTGCAGACTTTCATTCTTGTGCCATACAGATGAGCAGGGGTTGCTCAGGTGATTGAACGAGTCCTAAATCATTACTGGAGAATGGAGAGAGCAGGAAAGCGTAGGTCAAAACAAAATCTTTATTTGCCCCTCTTTTCCACCCAGGAGGAAAAAAAAAAAGTAATTATAGCTCAGGGGTAGGGAGGGATAATCCTTGTGGGTCCCTTCCAGCTTGAGATGCTCTATGATTCTGGGTCTCAGAGAAAGGCTTACCAATAACCCAATAACCCCTTGCACTTTCTGCTTCCAGCAGGAGCCACAATTCCCTCCTGTCTGTGCAGAAGGAGCCAGGATGATTTTGCAGCCTCCTGTCACACAGTTCATCCATGAAGGGGCCAGAGACAGCACAAATACCATCAGCTTGGAAGCAAAACTTGCAAAGAACAAGACTTCCATGGGTTTATTGCTCTCACTGGCTGTGCTGTGGCTGTTCACACACTGCACACATGTGCAGTTCAGAATGGGGAAATTATCTGTACAGGGCACCCAGTGCCACACGGTCTGAACCTTACAATGGAAAAAAACACGTTTGTGTGTACTGGTTTCCTCCACAACTTCTTTTTCTGGTGTTTTATGTGGTTTCAGCCCTCCCTGGTGCTGTTTCCACTGGAGGGGCTGTCACTGCCTCTCTCTCTCACACAGACACTCATCTGTGTGCCTTTGGTGCTGGCTAAGGGTTGAGCTTATACTACCTCTTATGAAGAAAAGTTCAAAACCAGTCTTCCTCTTCTCCCCAGTCACATATTTTTACTTGTGGAACAGGAATTGATACTTTTTTTGGTAAAGTGTATTTGATAATTGGGTTAAAATTATGTCTACATATACATAAACATGCTTAGTATGTGAGATCTCTTTGATTTCATTGGTTAGCTGGTTGTTTTAAGCTATTTGATGGAAATTATATTTTACCAGACAACCCAGTCTGGGGGAAAAAAAAGTATGAAAAAAAGTACATTGCCTTAGTTATTAATCATTTGAAGGATAGCTGAAAGTCACCATTGCTGGCTCAGTGATGTGTCACATCAGGAATGTGGTTCCTTGTGCTGTGTGTGGCAGTAAACAGAAGAAAAACAGCATGAAAACTGGGGATACAGGTGGATGTGAGGCTAAATGGGACCCCAGTCCTGCATGAAGCTCCACATGGGCAGATCTATCTCTGTATGATGTGGGGTGCAGGGATTTGTGACAAAGGACTTTGCTGCTGTAGTGCCTTCGCTGCCACTTTTAGCAGTAAATGTTGTGCTAAAAAAAAAAAAAAAAAAAAAAAAAAAAAAAGAAAAAGCCCAGCCAGAAATCACATTAGCAGCATCAAAATTGCTTTTATTTTCAGGGTCAATACCCTCAGCAATATGTTGCAAGAAAAGGTTGATCCCAGTATGGAGCTGCTGATAATTCCCGAGTTGGTTTGACATATGCAGGCTGCTGTCGACTTCAACAGGCTTATTTAACACATTTGTTTCTTTTGGGTTTAGGATTAGTCAAAATGCAATTTTGTGAAGCTGCACTGACAAGGTTGCCTGCAGTGGGCTGTGGGCCTGACAGGACTCAGGTTGCACAAGTATGACAGCAGAAAGTCTTCCCCTTTAGTCTGGAATTAACCATGGTTAGGGCGAATAACCTCTTCAGGATGCTCAAGATTTTTGCATTTATTAAAGTCTGCTCATAAAAAAGAGGGTCCAAAGCAAGCAGTGGTGCTCAAAGTGAAGATCTGGGAAAATAAATGGCCAAAGTTATGGTACTGTGACAGTTTTGGCAAACCTTTGCACAGTTTTTTAAAACAAACACACATGATGTTCTATTCTCTGGGTAGGTCTTTGCAGTAGAAGTTCATACCTAACTCAGAAAATGAATAAAAAGCTTCTCTCTCTCTCTCTCCCCATCTTTACTGAGCACATACTGGTGAATTAAGTGCCATCCTGGTGCTGTACCACATCAGCCACACTCTATCAGCACATCCAGCCCCTCTGCAGTTTTCCTGCCTTGGTTGATGTATGTAAACCGCAGAAGATGGAGAGCATTCCAGCCTGTTTTGTGGGCTTAATATTCCAAGGAGCTAACTTCTCAAGAATCACAGAAAATAAAACAATTGTCTGTGGGCTTGCTCTGCTTTTCAGCAAGTACAAAATGTGCCAGTGGGCTCTGATAACCGAGTGTGCCTCCACTGGTTTTCCACACCAAGATTTGAGCTTCTTCTTCTTTTTATGAACCATTTGAGGTTTTTGTACTCAGCTAAGAATATATTGAAAATGGAGAAAATTTCACTGTTTTGGACCTGTGGGCCAAGGAGGGGGTGGTGATGATAAAAAGCACTGGCACATGTCAAAAATCAAAGTGGTACCAGGTCTGACTGACTGTTTAACAGCTGGCCCAGAGCAGTGTTAAAAGTAAGAAAGGAAATCACAGCATTATTCATTAATTTGTGCTTATGTATGTTTTGTTTCTCTCAACACACACACACATGATATTGTTCATATATATTGTTCATCTGGTAAGGAAGAAATAAAAAAAGAAATTGATACCAGTCTGCATATGTGTTCAAAAGCTTAGCAAATTCTCTGAGCTCTGTTGGGGATCAGATTTCATGAAGCTGCAATAAAAAAATCTTTTTTTACCTTGTCTTTGTGTGTTCTGAGGTGGGTTTGTAAGGTTTGAATTACTGGGTAATAACCAAGAAGTCTCCTTTTCATGAGTCTGCAGCTGGGATATGGACAGTTTAATATTAATGGAAAGAACAAACTCTTCTCCTTTCTCTCCCCTTTCTTCTCTGCACTTCTGCTTCATCATTTCCTTTTCTGAGGTCCCTGTCCTGAAACTGCCTTTGTGGAAGTCCAGGATGAACTACAAACCAAGAGTAGAACCCAGTTTTTCAATTTTTCACTTAATGAATGCAGTGAGAGTCAAATGACACCAACTTGTGAACATTAAGGATAGAAAAAATCCACTTCATTGACGTATCTGCAATTATTTATTTAACTGAGAAACTAATATCACATGAATCTGCAGACTTCCCTTCTGTAATGCTTATTAAGTGCCCTGATACCAGCATGTCAGAGGGAGGTATGGGAACATGGATATAATCACCCCTGGCTTCTAAGAGAAGAAAGACCCTAAATGTTAGTTAAGAATTACTTGGCACAAATGCTTGAATAGAAGTAACCAGCATCACCAGTCTCTATTGTTGTGTATATCCACTTCAGGTCCATCCTGGCTTCACTTCCAGACAAGTTCAGTGAGAATTTGAAGTTAAATACCAAGGTTAAGCACATTGCAATTTTTTTTTTTTACATTAAAGGATTTATTAATATCCTTTTTCCTTTAAGCCAAGTGCTGGGAATTCGGTGTGATGAATAAGAGAGGACAACCCCAAATCAGGGTCTCCAGGGACCGATGGGTCTAAGGCAAACACAAAGTTAACCCTTTTTGGGATTTCTGGCACAAAGGAGCTCCAGGCTCTCAAGGGAGCCTGTTGAGAACATCAACAGGCAGAAGTCATGGGACCGAGCTGAGAGCTCCAAAAGGTTTCTTGCTTCTCTTTTCCAGGTGTAAATGGTATGCTTGAAAAAACCCCCTTTGCTGATGACTTCTTTGCTGGTTTCTGACCTGTCNTGGTCACAAAACCAGGTCCTGAGCACGGGAACAAGGATGCCTTAGGGCTGTGAAACAAGCAGAGCCTTCTCCCATCTGTTCTCTCCTGTTGAGTTCTCCACATACTTGCTGCCTGGCATGATGTTTTCCTAGCATAACTGAGTAAGGAGGAGCCTGAAATCTAAGGCGAATTGTGTTATTTAAGATATCCTTCTTTTATGGTCAAAATTTATAGCCCAGCTTCATGACACTTGCCTGACCTGTGGTACCCTTTTCCCCCTGGTGATTTAAAAGTGGCCTTGAGAAGCAGAGATGTTTTAATTCCTTCCATTTCCTTTCATGTTCTGTTTTTCTTTCCCCTTCATTTTCTCCCGTGCTTAAAAAAAACACGAAAGCCAAAATATTCTTCCAGCAGCACAAGATATGTCTGACCAGTGCATCCCAAGGTATGGATTTTAGTGAGGGAGGAAGATGTGCATTTTTTATGTGTCTGTTAGAGACAGACAGGAGTTCAGGGCAGGGAGGGAGGTCTGGAAAGTCTCCTCCCTGGCCTGGGAGGGCATCGTGTCCCATTAGATGACAACTCACTCCATTCCAGACACTGCCCAGCAAACAGGGCTGTGGAAGGGCATGTATATGGAAGAAGAGGGCTTTTTAATCTCCTTCCTTGGCCTTGGGGGTTTTGGTCCAGAAAGAGGCAGGAGTTATACAGAATTCCCAGAATACATCTGGTGCACCCCTAACTGCATTGGCTATAATAGGATTTTTTACTGTGTGAGGAATGAAATATCAGGCTCTCATTGTTATCTTCCCTCATGCAGCTGTAAAGACTTTATTTGTGAGTTTTACAATATCCAGAGGTGGTTTCTTTGTACCCTTTTTCAATAAAGTTGAAGTGCCAAAAGTTCTTCAGTTTGTTATTGCTCTCTTTGCCCAGCACAAAACCCTTGCAGCAATCCTGAGACTGGCATCTCTGATCATGAACCTTCTCTTAAAGAAATCATCCTGGTTTCCCTGCACAGCTGGTTCTTCTAATGCCATTTTTCAGTCTGCCCTAATACCCAGGCTCTTCCAGCATCTTGACATGTGTATTTGTGGTTTTGGAGATCTGCATTATTTGTTGCGACCCCAGTAAGAGTCTGGGTCATACTTTGGGTTTTAAGCATTCTCTGTTCAGTGTATTGAAGTTTCTCATAAGCCCAAAAGCGTCCCACCTTAGAATGGAAAAAATGTTATTTAAGATTGTGGGGATAAAAATGTTTTAATAGGAGAAGTTGCCTGGAATACCAAGAAATCAGGGAACCAGTTCATTTCCATCTGCCAGCTCATGTTCCATGTGCCAGCTTGCTCCCTGGTCTTCCTTTTTTACCATTCCTTAAAGAATTTGGCCCTGATTTCTTGCTGCCTCTAGGGGAATCAGGAGCCAGCAGTGTTGTGGCTTCCCAAGCACTCCACTTTTCTATCATCCATCAGTGGCTGCTCCTGAGGATTGCTCCGGGTTTGATACTGTGGGTTGAACACATTTAATCCTGACAAACACAGTCCTTGTTTTAAAAAATGCTGTCAGTATTAAAGTAAGTTGCATGTTGATGGAAATGACAAATTAATCCAGCAAAGAAATACACAATAATAAGGAGATTCCATTTATATTATATTTCTCTTTCTTCCTACACGTTGATTCTTTAAAATCAATTTTTAAAAATACCTTTTTTTTCTTTTTAGAGTGGGACTTTTTTTCTCTCTTTCAATGAGTTTTGTGAATCCCTTTTCACCTCCATTGGTGGTTGTCATGTCTGGAGAAACATGCTAAATTCAGCTATAGCAGGCCTGATCATGTTGTCTACTCAGGAGGGATTTTTCCATTTAAACCAGGATAGCTTGGAACAGTGTAGGACTAGGAATTGCTGCTAAGGAGTAAGGAAACAACAAACTTCAAATTCTTTTGAAGGCCATGAGGGAAACAGACAAGAAAATCTTTTAAACCCTTCCAGTGAACCTACCTCATATATATCTATAGATTTTCAACAGCCACTATCCAGCTCTATCTTCATTTGAGAAGTACTTGGACAGACGGATGTCAGAACAGTAGGGGACTAATAAACTGTTTCAAGGTTCCCAGATTAGGTCTGCTTGGAAATTAAAAATAGATTTATAGATACTAGCATCCAATCTGAATGTTGTCCCTGATTTCCATGGTTCCAGTGGTATCTGGCTCCTAACACAAACACAAATGTCATAATTTGTTTTCCATCCTCTCTGATGTCAATGTAAACAATCTTTTGGATGGGTCTGGATGTTTCTCTGCAAGAAGATGAAGCCTATCTCTGCAGAATCGTATGAGTTTATGAGAAACAGAAGGGCAATCTGACAAGCTTGGTGACGTTGTCCAAGCTAACTGAAACACAGAGAATGTCTTACACAAGGAGAAGCACACTAGAGTTAGAGATATTTGCTACATTCCTTGTTTCAGTGTTCTTTGGAAGACAACCAGGTCAAGACTTGAGTTAAAATGACCAAAGCAAAGGCCAAGGCAAAAAGCATAGGAATGGCCAATGTTTCACACAATTCACTATCTCCTGAAGTTATTAACAGGTTCTGTCATGATATTCTCTTTTTTTTTCAAAGATTTGTGAGGCAAGTCAGTTCATACAGGGCCATGTAAAAACTCAAGGAAAGCAAGAGTCACCCCATTCTTTCCTATTTGTTTCTATTTCTTTCCCATCTATTCCTATTCCTTTTAAAAATAACCTGGTGCTTCTTTCCTGGAACACACACACACACACACATATATATATATACGTATATATATATACATATGTAGTCTTGGTTCTTGTCTTGCAATTTGAATTTGAATCCCATCAACTGCATTTCCCAAGAAAGTCTTGCATTCAGACCAAAGTTACCAAAAGCATTTGTTTATTGCTTGCAAACAATCATTATCTGTTGACAGAGGACTGGAAGGCCCTTCCTAAATAGACATACTGGAAATATTTTAGGGCTTATTTTTTGGAAAGACTTCAGGCAAGCAAATGAATGTGAATGAGTACAGCCTGTCCTGCTTTTCCAAGAGCTGCACTTGGAGTGGGAATTCAGGGGTCAGTGCACCCCAGAACGAGGGATGCTGGAGCTCACCACAGGCACTGTGGTGTTCCCACTCTTGCCTGCACACCTGGCTCTTCATTTGGAAGTCCAGTCACTCTGTGCTGGGCTAACAGTGTTGTTTACCACAAGGGGTTCAGCAAAAACTACTGCTAAAATTGCTCTGTGGTCAGTTATGTTTCTGGAAATTAATTTCCAGGCTGCTGTGAGGAGGTTTATGGCAGACTGTCTCTCCTCACTGCCAGAAGTTGCCCAGGACCTTTTCATGCACAAGCAGCGGGTTTTAAAATATGCACTTGCTTAGGCACATTATTATTCTAAACATCTCAAAGTTATGTTCTCCCTCCTTGTCACCATAGAAATGATTATACAATTACGTTCCCATTTCTCCATGCAAGGGCTGCCTGCGTGTCTGGGTAGGGACACAATGGCTCTCCAAGGCACTGAGGAATTACTTCACTGCAAGGCAGACAGCTTCCCTTCACTTCCCAGGACATGGCAGGGAAGGAGCAGCTGCCATCCAGGCTGACCAGACCTATTTTGAGAGGAGCAGGCAAGGCAGGCTGTGGGCACGTTCCCTCCTGCCTGCAGCCACACACCTGCCTCATCTTTGAGGTAACTCCTACCTCACTTCATAACACACTTTGTATTCTCCCATTTTAAATCTCTTTCAGGTTAAATTTTTATTTCTGCCCCACTCTTCTCTTTGGCAGTGCTTCTTTCCTATAGAAACAATCTTTTATGGATCTTGAGTTCAGTGTCCAAGTTCCCAACAAGTCCTAAGAATTCCCTTCTGTGAGAAGTACATTCTTCAAGGACTCTCACTAAAGAGAGTCCTTTTCAAATTCCAGACTGTACTAAGGCTGGTTTGTTCCTTCACGTCCAGAAAAAATGACACTGAAACATTACATAAAATATTCTGCTGTGGTTTGACATCTTGTTCTGAAGGCATCATTCTGAAAAAAGTATTGACAAACAGAGGTAATTTTAGAGAAGGAGCAAAGCAGAATGTCCAGATGCCGATGTGAGAGGATTTATGTTTTTATATATATACAGTAAAAATAGCTTGGTTAAAAGGCAACCATGAGGGTTTGGCAAGGTCCCAGTATTTAGAGGCCATGAGAATACAAACACAAATCGCTTTTACCAGTCAATTCAGGGATATTGCAGCTGACTCCAGTAGGAGCTTCCTGAGGGAAAGATGGATCCTTGGGGCTTACACAGAATAGCTGACTGCAGAGAAAATGGCATAACTAGGCAAACTGTGTGGAAATCAATAATATACATAAGTCATTGAAATAAAGGGAAAACTCCTCACAGTGAACGTCCGACAATGTTCTCAAAGGAAATGGTGAGTAGCTCATCCATCAGAACATTTACATCTCATTTGGATAAAAACTGGATTTTTTTCTACATGGATTCCCCTGGTCTCTGCCAATTCCTTGAAAGCTTGTGGGAGCCTCAGTGGGGTTTGGTTACACCTCAGCAGAAGATGAGCCCTTATCCACCCAGTACAGAAATATTTCTCCTGGCCATCTGCCACCAGAAACCAGACCTCAGTGTTCATCTTGGTCCTTTTCTTTGCATTTCTTGTTCACTGTCTCTCCTTTCCCTCTGTTTCTGGTGCCTTTTGCCCTGCAGGTGCCATGCCCCACCAAACCCCATCCCAGGAACTCCGCTCCCCACTGCTCCACCCTGCAGCTGGAAGTGTTCCTGCATGGGAGCATCCTGCACTCTCTGACTGTGCAAAGTTGATTCTATTTTGACTCATCTCACCTGGTAAGGGCAGATTTGCTCATGCAAGCTGCCAATTTGTTTATCTCTTGTTCAACAGTTAAGTACTGGAAGCTTCAAACCTAAAAATCCCCAGCTTTCCTAAGACCTTTCAAGTCAACTTTCAAAGGCAGTCTTTCATTGCTGGGTTATAAAACCCTTTACATAGAGAAAACTTCAAGTCTGAATATTGAAGTAAAGTGTTTAAAGTTCCTTTTTGGATCTTGAACCTATTATTAAGGCAGGATGGAAACCAGTTTGCAGCTTGTCTTCTACACGGAACATCCACAATGCCAGAGTCCAAAGTGAAGTCACTTTTTTGGATTAGGCACCAACCACAGAAGGCTTAGAAATGCCACTTGTAATTAAAAACATTGTGCCTGTATCCTTCTGTCTTTATTGAGGTGAAATGGCCACTGGAAGCAATACAAGTAGAGGCTGAAGAACAACAGCAAGCTCTTGTCCTCTGTTCTCTAATATATTTAACTGTTTATGGATGCTGGGGAAGCTTTGTACATTCTGTACGTTTCAACAGTAAAATGGATGCAATTTCCTCCAGCTTTGATAGTGACTGTAATAACAGTTAGTGCTCTGTGAGGCCAAGCAGAGCCACCTCTCCTCATCCCCTTCTCTGCCCCATGTGAGATGACTGCCAGCCCCTCAACTTGCAAAAACCTGCGAGCTGCTGTCCCGGCTTTCTTTTGTTTTTTCAGCTTTATCTCTTGTATTTCTACTAATGCCTTGTCTACTTTATGGATCAGAGACTTTTCTCTACCCGTCTGGAAGGGCTTAACACAACTCAGCCATGATCCTGCCTGAGCAATCCAACACCAGCACTAATTGCACAGCACTTTAATTCTTCTAAGTGTTGTGTAAACTGGATGGGATCAATTTGTGGTGGTACCCAAAAAAAAAGGGTTTGGGTAAGATATCCCCTGCTAGCTCCTGGCAGTGGATGCCAGGGTCCCCTCCTGGGGGTGGACCTGGGAAGCCACAGAGGTGTTTGTTTCCCTGTCACAAACAGTCTCAGCATCACTGAACTCTTTGCAATCACATCTTTTCAGGGGGACCCCCACTTTGCCATAAGTCTTCCATGCCCAGATTTAGATTTCTTTCTTATAAGGGCTCCCAAAAGTGCTGAATTTGGCACGAAGTTGTTTTGTGCACTCAGCAGACCACAAAGTGGAGGAGAAATGCCAGCAGCTCATTAACCCTTGCATCCCCTCCTTTTACCATGTTCATTATATCATTTACCAATCCAGAGAAGTACCACAGGCACTGTCAGAAAAGACTTGAGGGTCAAGTGTAGCATTCCAGCATCCCAGAGCTGCCTGAGTGAGTAGCAACAGGGAAATTCATCTGCTAGGATGCAATACCTGTACTACCACGCCAATCCGTGATGCATCCCGCTTAAACAGCAACCTTTAATTGTTACATTATTTTTCTGAAATGCATCTGTAAATCTGGATGTCACACTCCTCACTGAGTTTTCCATAGCAGAATCCCAGCCCACAGACAGGAGTGAAGTTGTGGGTAAGAAGCTGGTGGTGGTTTCTGCTCCGGCGTGGTCAGCGAGCAGCGCCCGTGACGTTCAGCCCCTGTCACCATGAGAGGAGTCTGGGAATATTGCAGCCTGCAACAGGGATGGGAGGGCCGTGAACAGTTCTGATATGGTACAATTTAATTCTGGCTTTGCCCATGAATCAGCAGGATCTGGAGAGCTGTAAATCCTGGTGGTTCTTGCTCCCTGCCTGCTGACGGTGCAGGACGGTGCTGTGCTCTGTGCTGGGGACGTGTTGAGCCAGGACTTTGCTGGAAGAGCTCTGGATCACTGCCATCCCAGCCAGGGTCAACAAAAACTCCTTGGCAAGGTAAAATCTGATGTGACATCATGTGCAGGGTGTGTCTGGGTGTGTGGCAGTGGCCAGCAGTGTGACAACACAGGTGCCTGACTTCTCTGGGGGTGCTGCAAAGGTGTCCATGTCTTGGTTTTGCCCTGTGTGTCTCAATCAGAAGTACAGGTTTTTTAGTCAGTTTTAACTGAATGTGAAGGTTTCTCTGCTGGCTTTTGTAGTGCAGGATGGAGAAAAGGAAAGTACTAAAAGCAGGTATTAACTGAGTCCCTGTTGTCTCCAGACAGGTAGGGCAGAAATCACAAAGGAAATCTGTGTGTTATTAACCAGCTTGGTTAACAAAACATTAATGCGGTTGACACATTTAACAGTTTAAATATGTCTTAGAACATTTTACTGGCAAAATCTGAAAGCCATAGGTATTTCTGCACTGAGCCAAGGAGCTGTGAAGGAGTTGTCTCATGACGCTTTGTGAGTAAAATATGTCAAGAAGGGGAAAAAAGGTATGGCAAATAATGGGGGAAAAATCCCTGGATAGCTGGTAATTCTTTGTAGAAGCACTTATACTTGCAAACAGATGGACACACTCTTTGCTCAAGACTGTTTTGTGCTACAGGAGTAGGGTAGGATGAAGCTGGGAGAACAGGCCTGGAATGCAGCAGCTCTCAGAGGACAGAGAGAGGAGAGCACAAAGTCAAGGACACTGCCAGGTGTGGAGCTGAGAAGGAGATGCTACAATAAACACACGGGAGTGCAAGAAGGGTGATCTTATGTTCTGTGTTATGCTTGGAAGGAGGAGGTGGCCCCAAGGCACATGTCCAACTTCTTCCCAAGGCTGCTCCCAAAGGTGACACCAGCACATGGCCAAGGGGAAAAAGGATCAGGTTCTCTATCCAGCACTGCTAGTGTGCAGGCAATAATTCCTGATGGGTCAGGAGGAGTGTGTAGGGCTGGAGACTGAACTCACACAGAAATAAATGCTCACCATCATCCAGTGGGAATGTTAATACAACCTGCACCACCTCACCAGAAAGGGGCTGAAGAACAGCTTGAGAGTCACTCATAAATTATAGCCTGTCTCCTGACACAGGCACTGCCTTAGCATCTGAAGGGGATGATAGGAATCTGTCCTTTATGATTGCTGACCTTCAAACAGGAGGGGGAAGAAAACCAGGCCCAGCTTGACAATATCTTCTCTGAAGAAAAAAAACAAACCAAACCAAAAAACCCACCCAAACAAACCCCAAACAAAACCCCCTATATTTAACTGGATTCTCATGAAAGATCACATGTGCCACAAGAGGATAAATTTGGAGCATTCTCGGTTTCAGAGTGAATATTTTATATAAACAGACTAAACAGCATAGGAAAAATACAGTGCTGTGGACAACAGCAATGCTCAGTGAGCTAAAAAACCAGACTGGGCCAGATCTTAGTGATAATTCCCAGTGCAACCTATTCTTGAGTCTGAAGTCTCCTGAGAGATACCTTACATAACAGGAAATTGTGGATAATCACAGAAAATACATCAAAGCCATTTCAGATATTTCTATCACAACATGTACTAAATGTTATTGGGGGGGGAGGGGGTTGGAAATAAATATGCAGATTATCATTTAGGGTTGTTGGTTTTTCTTTTTTATTTTGAATTGGTTGGAATATTTCTTCCAGGAACAGGGGCTGAGAGATTTTCCAGGGCGTGGAGTTCTGACCGGCCTGTGTGTTCCATCCTGCCCGTGTGATCTCCACAGGAGAGCACAGGGAGGGAACAGGCACGGAGGATCAGAGGCAGTCAGGGAACATTAACTGCATACATGCATAATTATTACTACAGTGACCTGATGGAAATTTTGCAGGGATTTCAAAATGCGTGTGAGGAGCAAAACCTTCCCTGAGCCCTTTTTTGTGTTTTCCCTCACATGCTGACAAAACAGGAATGGTAAATAATATCATGGGTAGGTGTTAATTCACCACAGACCCTGGAATTGCAGCAGGGGTTTTCAAGAGAGGGTAACTGAGTACTTTGAAAATGGTGGAAGACTGCATCAAATTGGGTGTTATATCCATCCATTCCATATGGGAATATACAAGGAAGAAAATGCCAGAGTCAGTCTGGCTGCCACCATCCATACAGCCTTCACCATGGATCCATCCACCCATCTCTCTCTCTGTGTTGATTTTCTGTGTTAAGGAAGTATTATGATAATGAAAAGGTGGAAAAATTCAAATTTGCCTTTTGTTTTTCTTTGTTTTTCTTTTTTTTTGGTGGGTTTTCATTTTCTCAAGGCAACTTGTGTTGAACACTGCATGCTAACTCAGCCAGAGCTGGAGACTGTGGGTTGTGGAGTTTCAAAATATGCTGGAATTAATGACACAGAATCCACTGTTCCATGGTTTTATACCAGCCTGTCTCAGTCTAAGGTCAAACTGGAAAAGTTTCCTGACAAGAGCTGTAGGTCTGACTCTCTGCCTCGCAGCTGACTGAGCTGGGTAGCTGCATAAGTATAATATAACCCGAAAAAATCCTCTAACAGAGGGGAGGTTGGCG
>JANPWX010019221.1:435793-446778 GCA_024734555.1 Trochalopteron elliotii
GTACGTCGTCGGTGGGGAGATGGGGGGCGAGAATTTCTCTGCCAAGGCAGATTTCTGCGTTTTAAGGCATAAACAGGGACAGTGCAAAGCCCTGCCTGTCACCCTCAAGGTGAGGTGGGCAGCACCTCGCTCCTCCCGCGGGGGTGGGTGTTTCTCTCTGCTGGGTGTTGAGGGTGGCCCTGCCCATATAAAGAGTGAAAATTAATAAAAACCAGCCACTCTCAGCAGTACTCCTAAGCACTTGGATTTTTTTTTTTCACGTCTTTCCCAGCTGTGAGGGATAGGGCTGCCCACCACCCATGGGCTTGCTGGGTACGCGTACATTGTGTTTGAACACTACCTAATTTCAGCCGTGCTCCCTTCCTGATCCCTGGTCTATTCACGGCTTCATTTTATTTTGGGGAGCAAAATTTTCTCTTGATTACTTCTTTCTAAAAATGAGTGCCACCTTCTTCTGCATTTTTACAGTTTAATTCAGTTGTTGATAGAAGCCACCAGGTAATATTCCTGTACCCAAGGGGCAGACCTGTATTTTCAGAAAGTCACCTCCATGTTTGTGTGAAGCACCTGCCAATTAATATGCTTAAAAATATCACTGGAGTTATGTAAGATCTTTAAAAATCCTTCTGCTTCTTGACTCTGCGGCACTTCACCTATGACTAAAAGTCATCAAGCTTCAATGTGCTTTAAAATAAACTCAAAACCCAAGCAGCCCTAATTTAATAGAAACAAGAAATTATTAACTCCTTCCTCTTGTGCAGGATTATTCAAACCTGTCCATATGGAACACTGACTGATCTTGGAGTAATGATCTTGGGGATCTGTGTCCCTCTTCTGGCACCCCCCAACCACGGCGCCTTAATATATGACATTCTTTTATATATATGTAAAAGTTTGTATCATTCTTCATTAATTATATATATAAACTGTGACACAACATTTTATTGGCATTGAAACGGTTATGGCTGGGTAAACTCCAGCCTCAACACACCAAACACACTGCCCAGGGTAATTCTGATTCCCAAATCTTTTATGTTTCTAATTTTTTTTTTAAGAAAAGGCTATATGGAAATGAACCTCCAAGGGCAAGTTGCGGCAAATGGATTTTCTTCTGGTGCAGTTTTGAAGATGGGAGATTTGATTTTGGGTGACAAAGGCTGTGAGGAGTTACAAACACATCCAAGCACCAACAAACATCAGGGCTGAGTAAACGTGCTGCTTATGGCACCTTTAAACATATTTAAACACAGTGGGATTTGTGTAATATAAATATTAAATCCTTCATAGCACTGTTTCATATACAGGGTGTTAGAAGTCATAAAGGTTTTTTGGTTTAAAATTATAGAAGATACTGAAAGTGATACATGGTGTTTTCTCTTTCAGGAGCTGATTTGGGCTGCTGACATTAATGAGAATTTTTCCTTTGTGAGCTGTGGATGAGGCTTTAAGCAAGACTTATAAATAAATCAACAAATAGATAGATAAAGCCTGTCCTTTCTAATTTGCTGCCCATTTAGAGTTTTTTGGGGCTGGGGCTATTGTTGTTCGCCAGGTACCAAGAGCTGGGCAGTGCCTGCTCTTCCTGCAGCTCTTCCTTGCAACTCCAGTAACCCCAAATATATTTAGACTGATGACTCGATTCCCTCATCAGAAAGATATGTGAGTAGGAATTGTTGTCTATATTGTAAAAACAGTGCCACACTTGTGCATGCATGTGTGGGGCTGTTAAAGGTTTTACAAGGTACACGGGAATGCGTGGCTGCTTATCCCGGGTGAGGAGGGAGCCCAAAACCCCTCCCTGGCCTGCCCAGTCCCAGCTCGGGGCTCCCTCCGAGGCACAGAACTCTCACACCCTACACCCGGAGGTGAACACTCCGTTCAGGTCAGGAGGGAAGATTTAGGAGCAAACTCTACTTCCATTTACATCATTAAAATCCTAATGAGGCTGTAAATCAGGGTAAGAGTATGGTTGAGGTCGATAGGGTTGGGTGGGTTTAAATGGCTGGAGAATTTCTCTGTTTTAGGTGGAAATAAAGACCAGACAAGCCAAAGCAGAGTTGAAAAAGAAAAGGTTTCATGTTCTTATTAAGATCTGAAGGGAATAACAACTATCAATTTTGAGTCAGATTGTTTCGCTTCCTTCTGAAAGAAGGTATTAGTGGAAATGTTTACTGTCCTAAATCAGAGTGGCCAATAACAAATACATTAAACTGGGCCAAAATTACTTACAAAAGTTTGAATAGTTTTTCTGATATATGCTTAATAGGGTAGTAATTAGAACTACTTTTGTATACTTCAGTTTACAATTTTCTTCCAACTTTTAACAAAATCTGATATATTTCCCAAATACACCAACACGATTACATTTTCCATTACTTCCCTTTTTAAAGTAAGCTTCAATATTTCAAATATTACATAACGTGGAATGATCTGGAAATGCATATATTCACTGGGAGTTTTGGGTTGAATTTGGAGTTCTAATTAATGTGTTTAGTAAGTGCTTCAGTGTAATAGGAGACATTTTAAAAGCTGAAAAAGGCAGCCCACCCTGTACACCCAGTGCAGACCACTGGTTTCAGTGGAATTCTCCAACTAGCACAGCCGTGGAAGCAGCCTCTCCTCTGAGCTGCAGCCAACTTGTTTTTCTGTTCCTTAAACAGTCCTGCAGCACTTGCCAGGAAATGCAAGAAAATAAAATGACTCACTGAAACAGTAGTTGTTTCCATTGGAAATTATTAAAACAAATGGTAATGTTATCATATATTAACTATAATATTAACGTTCTGCAGCACAATTGTTTCTGATGATGAGTGACAGCATCACAACAAGGACCATTTTGTCTTAAAAATAATATTAATGTGAGCTGATGCAAGTGGTGAGGTTGCCTAATGCAGTAGTGCTGACACAAGACATGGAATGACAATCTGTGGACCATGGAAAAAACCCACTGTCTGCTGAGCCAAGCTCACATCTTCAACCTGCACAGCAGCAAATCTGTGATTTAATTGTGAAGCTCTTTAATTCCATATACCACCACTGGTCATTTTGTTTATGTTATAGACAGACAGGATTATTTTTTTTTTCCAAAATGTGAGGGGAGTGGCTCTGAAAGACAAAATTCTAGATAAGATATCAAGGCTGCAATAGAGAATTTGCACATAAAGGATTGCACTAAGCAGACTAACATTGTAATTATTACAGGTTTTTCCTCTGTCACAGTCCGAGTCCAAATTTCTCTGTTTTCTTTGAAAACAGTGCAAGATCTATCTTCCTGCATTGTTTGATCTCCCCAACAATATCACAACACTTCCCAGCAGTTGGAATACAGACCTTGGGAGCAGCATATGCAAAGGGCAGCATCCCAAAGAATGGAAAGATCTGGGTACGTTTTTGTATTGCTGAAAATGCTTAATATCTGGAACTGCTGAGAGTGATGGGGGTGATTTCTGGTGCCCTCTGAGCAGTTGTTGTTTAACCAGGAGCTGGTAGCTCCTAACTAAACATAAACCCAGGTGTGCGTAGACACCCTTCCTGACGTCATGATTGCGTAATAAAACATACATAAAAAACAGCAAGGCTTGTAATTAGGGTTCTGGTGAGAACATTTGCGTCTGACAGTCTAAAATATACGTGAAATTTTTGAATTATTTGCTTAAATTGTGTGGTTTCTGTAAACAATCCCAACAGTAAACCTATTAGCTGAAATATTCACACAAAGTAAACAAAAGGAGCACAAACATAGCCAAGTCAAATTCAACTTTCTGTCTTAGTAAACACTTGTTGGAGTGTTTTTAGAAGCACATTTCTAGCTCTGCCTCGGTTTCTCAGAACTTCCAAATACTGGTCTTTACAGAATTAATGAAAGTATATAAAAGTATATAAAAGTACATTTTCTCCCAAACAACAGCAGAACTTCTATAAAAATAAAAGGATGCAAAGCAACGAAGTCAAGCATGAGTCTTGCCCCTTGTACCTGGACCCAAACTATCAGCTTTCAACCCCAACTCATTTTTGGCTGCTTTCTCCCCCAGAGTTGCCCACAGTAGAGAGAGGTGTACGAGTATTCCTTGTGCAGGTTACCTGAGCTGGTTTGCTCCAGGGTGTACCTGGAAACACATCTTGTGTCCACTCAGATAGGTTGACTATGGGAGCCCTACAGACTAAACTTCACCTCACTCCTTTACTGGACGCATCAGAAATTGGAATTATTGGGTAAATGTATGGCTGGAGCATCAGGAAGGTGTTTTCATCACCAAACTGCCATTTTATAGCAGCTGATGGAAGACGATGAAGGGATGGATGAGAAGGCACACAAAGAACTCGTCATGGGAGGCACTTTTTGGTGCCAAAAATCTCGATTTTCCCCGGCTCTGGTGTGTGAGGGAGGACACCTCCAATGGCAGATTGCCTCCTAGTGCCACTCTCAGGAAATGACTGAGAGGCCAGAAACCACCAGGGCAGGTATTTCATCACGGATCCCACACTTCAGTGACGTTTAATGCCTGCCTTTATGAATAGATCGTAATTTTCAAATAGAGTGTAAAATTATCTTAAGTCTAGTTAAAAAAAGAAAAAAAATCCTAAAAATGATTTGATAAGGTAAATGGACTGTTTCTAATAGTGTGGTTTTGCCCACCACAAAAAAAAAAGCTGTTTCTGGTTTCTATCAAGAGTTAGAAAAACACCTGTTTTATGAAGTTTGTACCAGGGACATTCTGCATGGTTTTTTCTTACTTCAAAATCTAGTTTAGTTCTATCAACCATTTGTTTTAGTTTTTGGTGCAACAAATCATTACTGTCTGCAACACATAGAGAATGAGAAAAGAAAGAAAATATTTGTCCTAATTACTTTCCTTTGTCTCCCGAGGATGTCTTTTGGAACCACAACTCCTCCATCCTCGTCCCAGAGATGAGATCCATCATCTTTGCTTCTCCTTGCTCTCTTGCCAGGAGTAAAACCATTTTTTTTTTAATCTCCCACCCTTCCAAATCTTCCAGTGAGAACAGTCGAGCGAATTTCACACCTCACACAATTGCAAAGGCATTACAGGCAGGCTGACAACGCCCTTCTCAATTTGCTTCCAGGACGACGTATTTTTGGTAAGGAGTAGAATTTACAGGATATCAAACATATCGTTGGGAGCGAAATGGAGCAGCAGAAGGGAACATTTTTATATATTCCATTCCCAGCAGACACTCGAGGAAACAGCAGAGGATGCCCATGTTCTCCATCAGCCTTGGGCAGGGGATGGAGTGCCTGGGGCAGGGCTGGGAGGTGGGCGCAGATCAAAGGGGGCACAACCAAGGCGTCACCCACCGAGACCTCCTTGGCTGGCACAGAAGCAGCCTCACCTGGAGCAGCCTCACCTGGAGCTCTCCCTCTGGCCGGCCGCAGGGACAGCTGCCCCCACACCTCGCACACATTGATGCCTTTCCGGAGCCTCCTTCCCCGGGAAGCGCCGTGCGGGTCCGCGACGAGGGCGAGGAGGAGGCAACCTGGAGTGGAAAGGAAAGCAGGAATGCTAGATGTTAAAACCCTAACTGAGCTGACTTGCAGAAATTGCTGGAATACCTTCTTCTGTTCTGACCACTCCGTGTGTCCAAATTCCTCTGAGATCTCTCAGAAGTGGCGCTTCCTGCACAAGCTGCAGTGGAAAGGTCTGAGGCGACGCACCACCAAAGAAGAACATTTTTACCAAGAGTGCAATTTTGCTCTGGGCAGACCCTGAACAGATCAAACCCCTCTGTTTGTGAAGCCTGACACAACACAAGAAGCAATGGGAACCTCGAGTGTCCATAGGAATTCATGTTTATCTTCGGAAGGTCAAAACCTAACCCAGTTTCAGTTTTCAACTGAACATAGGGAGGGAATTGCTAAGGTTCAGCTCTTCAAAAAAACTGTAATAAAATTGTCTGGCAGAAGAAGTTTGACTCGCTCCTGCAGGATTCATTACTTCCCCAATAAATGCAACATGGCATTTCAACATGTTTGTATTGTGACTTCACTAGCTTTTGTTATGTATTTGAAATATAATAATATTCGATAATAGTTCATGGCAGAGTTATTTTTAAAATGTATAATAGTGACAGCATTCAGACATATTACAGACTTCATTTGAATGAGAAAAAGTTTATGATTCACTTGCCTTACAGAAATTGTATTTTACTGTCATTATCAAAATTACATTATTTAAGTACCGCACGATTTTCATACCAAATTATCTTTTCACAGAAAAAAAAATCACTGCGGTAAATTACAGTGTATTAAAATTCTGTACACCATTTTCATATTACATTACAAACATTCTTTGTGCATTGTTTCTTCACTGTAGCTTTGCTCTTTCATCAGATAGAACCCAACATGAGATGCACAAAACTGGACGGAATTGAGAAGAATATAGAGGAGATGCTGGTGCTGGGATCTGTTACGCTAAATGTAAATGTTAATCATCTGTGTTCCATTATGCTTATCTTTCCATGGATTTTTGGCTAATTTTCCAGGTCCAGGATATTACCAGTGTTTTGTGGTATGCATGGATTAGGTTATTGTGTTAGGGTTGGAATGGCTGAGAGGGTGAAACCAAAGAAATGCAGTAAAAAGCTGTTGTTTGTGGAGCTGTAAATCGTTTCCAGCAGAAATGTCTCTGCCTACTCTGCTCAGCCCCAAAGCCTGGGGAAGGGGACTGGTTTGTTTGCTTGAACTCAGAGGTGGGTCTTACTGCTCCAGGTCAGTTATTAATGAGGAAAAGAAGGCTAATGGCAAGAGGAGGTGCTGACATCCCATCTTTTATACTGTGAAACCATTCAACATCAGATAAAAACAGTACTAATGTCACACTGACTGCAAAACCAGCAGTTGTTCAAACATACCTGAATCTAACCAGAGTTTTTTAATATATATCACAAAAGACTGTGGCTGGAATAAATGGTAGTTAGTCACCTAATGGTTAACATGACAGTCTGATTTCAGTGGCCATAATTAATGATTAATTAATTAATTAATTTAGAGGTGACTGAACAGCCCAGCTGAACAAGTCACCTCTGCCCTCCTCACATGGGATAGCTCAGCTTGAGGGGAGAATTTCACCCCCATTCTCTTTCTTGGTTCTGTGCTGGACTCTGGGACAAGCACTCCTCCTTAAATGCTGATTATTTGTCTAATTTGTTTTATTGGAAAAGCTTCACCCTGAGTCAAAGAAAGATCAGGTGAAATAACCAGGGACTGGGGTGGAAAAGATGCAGTCTAAGGGCAATACAGGACTGGTCTCTGAAACAGGGGACTGCAGCTGTGACCCCATGAGAGCAGCACAAGGAGGGCTGACATCCACAATGAATTTTGCGAGGTTTCATTCAAAAACAAGGCCAAGTCTGGTCCCATGACGGGAATGCTGTCTTGAAACAGGTTGGATGGGCTCATAGGCTGTTGAATACACTGAATTTCACAGCAGCAATTCCATAGCTGCACAAACATCAGAGTGTTCTTGGTCTCTCTCATCAAAGGAGCAGCTCTGAAGTCACTGGAGAGCCATAGCTCCATTTGCCACGAGCCAGCACAACATTAGTATGGGCAGGGCAAAACAGGGCATGGACACGCAGCAGCAATAACATCTTGCATTTTTATCTTAATGTATGTGATGTCTGGGCAGGTACTGAGAAATGAATGTAACTGATAGCAAGGGGAATGCACAGGTAAACCTGCAACGACTGGTCATTGAGGAGGCCTAAAAAATGGTGACATCTAGCATTTAGAGGGGAAAAAAGGTGGCTTGCCATCAGGGAAAGCCCTAACTGGAAAAATCACGTCCTCACTAGGGAGGGCAACATGTTAATGCTGGAGGAATTAATGCCATTTCCTCAGAGCAGAGGGGGCAAGCACATGGCGTTGGGGATGGGAACACATTTTGGATTATTCTATACATAGAATAGAATATTCTGTATAATAGAATATTCTGTATTGTCCACACACTTTTCCTTTTACCTGGTATTATTTTATTACTGTAAATACTATAAATTAAATAAATTCAATATATAGTGTTATTGTACTGCCCCAAAATCCTCATCACTCCATGCTCAGTGCTGTGAAATTACAGATAAAAACAGGACTCTTGTCCCAACACCATGGGAGATATGTCATGATTCTAAAAAAAACCCGAGTTTTAATACAATTATATAGGAATATATAATTTTTTAGCATGTATTAAAAAGGATTTACCTTCTGGTAATTTAGAATGCATTCCAATCCAACTATCCAGAAAGGCCAAATTATACATAATAAATGATTGTCAAGGAAGAGGTATCACGTTATCTGTCTTGTCCACAGCAAATTATAAAGCTATTCTAAACCACAAATGTTGAGTTCTTAATCAAAGAAAACTACTTCCAATAATTTTGCTGCAGGTTTTTATATAGCTGTGAAGACGTACGTCAGTCGGAAAGATGATAAAATGTTTTTAGAGGATCAAATGTTATTTAAAAATTCATATTGCTTTATGTCTTGGGATTGTACTAGCAGGTCTTTTCATTTTCCTCCAGCATGGCCATAGGCTCAGCTCCGTGGTCTTTGCAGCCAGAAATAAAAACACAGAGATGTGTTTTTTTACCTGAATGATGACATCACGGGGGGCGTAGCAGCAGCCTCTGAATAGCGAAAGTGACAGTGAGATCCCGCTTCCTTCATCCCAGCCAAGGCAAAGCTGGCTTGGGGAAGGGGGTTAGGATTGGGTCCCTGGAAAAAGGAGATAACGAGCCATAAGTAGGGATAATGGGGTGATCTGAAGACTTGGAAAACGCAGGTTGAATATCATTAAAATCTTCCTGACAGTGAGCTCTATTGTGCCGGGGAATAATCTCTTCGGCTTCAACGGGAGTGCTGCCAGGGGAAGGTCTCAGGAACAGCCCTGGTGCTGATCCACAGCCCACGGAGCTCGGAGGGGACATTTCCTCACCCTTCAGAGGAGTCTGGGCCTGGCCCGGGGCAAGCACTGCAGGTGAATTTGCCTGCACAATTCCCAGAGATTTTCCCAAAACTACAGTGAATGGTTGTGAGAGGCTTCTCCACACAGGCAGCACATGGTGCTCCTGCTCACTGCAGCACAGCTGAACCCCACCAGCCCAAGAGGCATCTTCCACGTGGTGCAAACGTAAAAAAGCTGTAAAAATTACCGACTGTGGTTGAACAGTCAGGTAATTTTAACAGTGGAGGCCGCTGTCAGGAGCAGGGTTGCGGAACAAGGCCACACTGGGTGCTCTTTTAGCCCAGGGATGGTGGAGGTGGCATTAGAAATCCCAGATTTCTGTTTTCCTGCCATGGGCAGAAAGTCAGGGGAGCTGCGAGCAAGGGAGCATCAGGCACAGCATCACATACTTGAAACAAGTGAGAAAACAGCTTTTTTTTTTCCCCCATGAATGCTGTCTATACCCTTGGTAAATAAACTGGACCACGTGGGAGTTGACAGCCCTTGCATCTGTTCTCTCCTGACAGACAAAACTTGTAGGATTATCAACTTTAGCTGCTACCTGGCTCCAGAAGGGCAGCAAGACTAAATATTGGTGGGAAGTGCCTCTGCACAAATAATCTCTCTCATATGTTGCTTGGTAGGCACCAGTGATTAAATGCATTTTAATCCCAAATCTCAGTAAAGTACCCCAAATGCCAAATATTAAAAATCACATTTTCCCGACAACAAACACGCTTTTGCCCTTGTGTGAATGCACTGCACCTGGGTATCTTTTTTAGCACCTCTTCCAGCCCTATTCATATGTTTTATATTCTGCCACACACTGGCAGATGCTGGTGTGAAAGTTTCTGTCTCCCAGTAAAGTTTCTGTAGCTCACGGGTTGAGCTGCTGGTGGGAGAGAGAAGGGGCTCATCCATTTTTATTCATTACTACATGTACCACAGTCAATGAGATGTAGAGATCTGCAGCACTCATCTGAGGCTAATAAAACCAGATTAAATAAAGTTCCTGTGGTTTTTTAGGTAAATTTATTGAAACCTCAAGATCTGTGTGTGGGGAAAAATAACTACACACCTCCTCAGTTTTTAACTTGCAGCACTTGCTGGTCTGTTGGAGAGGCCTTATACAGTTATTACAGCACTTTGTGATTATATTAGTTTAATCCAAAGCAGAATGACACAGTGAAAGGAGTTTCACAACTACTTTTTGGCATTTGAAGTCTTGTGCTATGCTTCTCTACACCTTATCCTCTGTATCCCTGAATAGTGTCCACCTCTTTTTACAGCACTCTGATGGTTTTGAGGTTTTTTTCACTTCGGGTTTCCACAGCTCCAGCACAAAGTCTGTCCCCACCCTATGTATTTTCTCGGGGTGTAATTTTGAGTTTACTAATTGAATTTCAACCTGATTTTCAGAGTTTTTCCAATTTTCAACAAAATTCTGAATTATCACCCTGCCCTTGAACATGACCTCCACTTGCTGTTGTCTTCAGAGGAGAGAAACTTTTTGTATTAAATTAACTAAGCCATTGCTAAAAACTGCTGTACAGTATTGGACTGGAGAAGAACCCCCAGTGTGAAATCCCATTTGATAATCTGTTTCTACTTTGATAATGTGACACCTGTGCTCTCCAAACACATTTTCAGTAAGCTGATTAGTAATTTCATGTTTCCCTACCTTGCACACAAGAGTTTTGTGACACAGTGACACAAACCCACTGAAGCCAAAATTGTACCATGTCCATGGCTTCCTCCTGCTCCTGATGCCAGTGACTCTGTCATGGAACAAAATTTGTTTGTTTTGACATGATCTGCTCTTGACAAATGTGTCTTGGCTGCTGCTTGTCTCTTTGTTGTCTTCTAGAAGACTATAAATATTTTAATTAATTGGTCTACAACTTTCTCCCTTGATTTTCTTCTTCACAGTACAATGCTTTTGAAATGCCTAGTTGTATTTAATTTTTTTTTGTCCTGGCCTACCTTTTTTTTTTTTTTTTTTTTTTTTTTTTTTTTTTTTTTTTTTTTTTT
>JANPWX010019230.1:0-25296 GCA_024734555.1 Trochalopteron elliotii
ATTTCCAGAGGGGCTGTGTGGGATCTTATCAACCACAATACAGTAGAGGGACTGTCCCATCTCTCTGGCTGGGCAGCAGCACACTCACCTGGCAGAACAGGCGTTACTGGAGCTCTTCTCACAGGTAGTAAAATCCTTTTTCTTTAGGAAACAGTGGATCAACTCTTCATGCTCTGCGGTGCTTGGAAGGGCAGTATGGTGATCAGTGGGCTTCCTTCACTGTGCTGCTAATCCATTCTGGTAAATTCAGTGTTATTTGTTTTGCTCTAAAATAATACCCTTTTTTTCTGCCTTAAAAGAATAAAATGGCAGAGGAGCCGGAGTTCCATAATTCAGTTCTTTGAGAAAAGTAACCCACGTGTCTGATCATTTGAAATTAGATTGGTGCTTGCAGGATGTTACTGTCATTTCTCCTCAGCACTGAAGTTGCTCAGTCAGTGAGAAGGATGTGATTCACAGGTGTGATTTAAGTTTCTGCTTTGAAACATCCATTTAAGGAGCACAGCCCTCCCTCAGGGGACCTTGGGCTCCTCATGGACAGGCTGAATACTTGCCTTCTTATCCACTGAGTCAGGCCACTTCCAGATGTGGGAGAACATCAGTTCTGCAGTGGAGAAAGAAACTAAGTGATAACAAGTGTTGTGACCAAACCTCTGCCTTTTTGACTCTTCTCTGGCTTAAAGTTCCCATCAGGAATGTGGGGGTTCTCCTCCAGGCAAAAAGCAGGTATCGTTTGCTTTCTCTCCTCCTGTGCAGACTCCAAAATGCCAAGGCCACCAGTCTGTGCTGTGCCCAGCACGGCTCCGCTTCCCCTCGGGAGCAGCCGACTGCCAGCTGAGCTCTGAGAGCGCAGGATTCGCCCGGGGCCACCAAGAGGCACCCAGGGCCGGGCTGCTGCCTCTAGCAGCTTCAAGGGCCTCGTTCCAGCCTGCCTCTGCCCAGGCTCAGGCTGCTCCAGGCTCTGCCAGGGCTCTGCTGGGGCTCCAGCCTGGCCAAGGCGGGGCCTGGTCTCCCCTCGCAGCCGCTGACAGCTCTGCACCAGCTCTGCACCTTTCCGAGCAGCCTCCCTGACCTTTGTGCTTTGCTCACTTGGGCAAAACTCTCCTCCAGACAAAGAGACTGCACTTAGGGATACAAATCCAAGTGGCAGGAACCCAAATGCTCTCCAGTCATTGCTCAAGGCCTTCATCTGCACGGGGTATTTGGGCTGCCCCACTTGTCCTTTGGTTCTGCCTGCAAATGGCACTGCCCTTTCTGCCTCAAACACAAGTGCCACAGCTGAGTAAAACCCAGCCAGTGGGCCATATTCCAAAGGCACTGTGGTCTGGAGAGGATGACTGAAGAAGAGCCTTCCTCACTTTCCAACTGTTCCAAAAAAGCCACCAATGTCACTTTCCACCTCTAAGAAAAACTGACAGTTCAGAAGGTAATGTTGAGCTATCTCACTGACTCAGAAGGAGGGGAATCTTTGAAAGGAGTTGAGGTTTCACAAACTTTATTTGTTTATAATCCTATGCTACAATCCTAGCTATAATCCTATTCTAAAATCCTAGCTACAATCCTAATCTAAAATCCTGCTCTAAACTGGTGACAGACGAAAACGGTCTAAAGTTGTTGTCTCATTCCTCTCTTCTCCTTCCACTACTTCACTGAAATGATCAGTGGCACCAGGCTGGATGTAGGCTTGGCTGATGTTACCAATGGATGCTGCACAAAGGAAAAAAAGCAACAAGGAACCATTACTTTTCCAAGCTAAGAGCCTCAAAGGCAGGGTAATATTTTTTAAATGAAAAGGGGATTGAGTCAGAGTAGGTCTAAGGAGCAACAGTGGGGCAACAGTGGCACAGCTTGCTGCAAGAGCTGCTAAGTGCCCCAGCCCTGGAAATATTTCAGGTCTGAGCATCCTGGTCTCTTTAAAGATGTCCCTGCTCATTGCAGGGCACTTGGACCAGATGACCTTTACAGGTCCCTGCCAGCCCAGCCTAGTCCAGGATTCCTGACTGTTTTCATTTGAACAGCAGCAAGAGTGGAGGTGAGGAGGAGGGGGCTCATCTGATGCCTTGGACTGCAGTGGAGGAGGAGCCCATCCCTGGGACACAGTTTCCCTGCAGCCCCTTGGCATTTTACCTGCAGGAGCTCCTTGGCAGACCAGCGCTGCGCCTCGTCTGTCTGCAGGCAGCAGCTCAGGAAGTGACGCAGCAAACGGGAGAGGAGCTTGGGCTGCCACAGCTCTGGGGTCCCTTTGGTGGCTGTCAGGAGTTGAACCTGGAGAAAAAGGAAACACGAGTCTCTCAGCTGCTTCTTTCACGTCTGGAACTGCTCTCCCAGACCCCATTGTTGAAGCTGCACTCTGCAGTGACAGTTTCTGCCGTGGCACAGAGGCAGAGATGACTTTCCTGGACCAACAAAAAACCCAAAGCCCGATGCAGCCACAGCTTTTCCAACATCCAGCAGGTCTTGCCTTGGCAGCTGATTTCATTGACTGACCTTGTTAGTGGAAACTACATCAGCAAAAGCACATTTGCTTCTGTGAGGATTCACCTGACCAGCTTGACAGGCTATTTGGAAGAGGGACTTTGCTCTGCTAACTCACTCTACTATTTCCAAGGATCATTACATGAAAAGCATCTCTGCAGTGCTTGTTGGTCCCTAAAGCACAGCTGCCATCAAACAAAAATTCATCAAGCTTTTTGCTTGGTTCTTGAAAACAATGGTAATTGCAAATAAAGAAAGGAAATCCCTCAGTTGTTCCTCAGGTAAGGAAACAAACATTTGGAATCTCATCTTCAACACAGACACATGAAGATGCATGCACAAATGTCTTGGGATGAAAATGCCTGTTTGGGCACACAGGAAACACCTGCAGCTCTGTCTCTCAGCAGATTGCAAATTTCAGCTTCCCTTTGGTGGCAAAATGAAAATTTTGGTGGTCAAATCAGAAGAGGGAGAAATGCCATCCCTATGGTAGCCCCTCTGCTCATTTAGATCCTCAAGTCAAGGCATTAATGGTATGGCCATCCTAGGAAGTGCCAGGGAACAAAGGGATGGTTTTGGAAGGCTCTCCCCATCACCAGGCTTCAGCTTGGTGACATGGAGAAGGTGGTTTGAGTTAGGAAAGAAATATGGTCACTAAGTGTTTCAACACCACTGCACAAGAAGCACAAGAGACTCTGTGTCTTTCATACCCTCATGTCCAGGTTTCAGGCAAGTTTCCCTGTGAGAAGAATGGAGGTGCACTTCTTCTCTCCAAACCACTTGTTTAGAAACTTTATTGGGTTTGGGTTTCTTTCCTTCATTTCAGGAAAGATAACACCAGTTCTAAGATGCTTGTTTCCTGTTCTTAGGGCCATCTACACAGCCAGAAGAGCTGGAGCCACCTCTAAGCCAAAGCCAAATGTTGCCTGAGAAGGGTGATTGTTTGCGTGGGTTAAGGCTTGAGTTCCCCCACTGATGCATCCAAAACTCCAGCAGATGCTGATGTGCTGCAGGGACATTTTCAGAAAGGGACCGTGGTGGAAGCAGTTCCAGCAGATGGCAATGGGATTTTGTCCAATGGCACACAGAAGGTGGGATAGGGGAGAAAGGCAGGGGGATCAGAGAGTATTTACACCTTACCGAGAGAGGACTTTCATTCCAGTAAGGTGGTTCTTGCTCCACCATTTCAATGGCCACAATTCCCAAGGACCATATGTCCACTTTGGGGCCATATGGGTGACCTTTCACCACCTCAGGTGTCCTCCACCAAGGAGTCCCGACCACCAAGCTCCGTCTACTCTGCTCAGGGGTCAGTTGAGCTGAGAGGCCAAAATCAGCTGGGGAGCAAGCAAAAGACTGGTTTTATTTGAATCCTGTGCAATTAGGAAGGCAAGCAAAAGAATTGCCCAGTAGAAGTTTGAGAATGTGCTGTTGAATCTCCTGGACAAGTGTCCCTGCTCAGTTTCCTCAGGACTTTAGCCAAGGAAGTATGCCATTGGCTACTTCAAAAATCCCCACGTTTTTTTACACTGCCTCCAGCAGTGGCTTTTGTTCCCCTGAAGCTTTAGACTTGTAGCTCCCTCCCTCTGGCGGGGACACACACAGAGCAATGCCACTCTGGACTGTTTGTTCCTTGACATAGGTCTGTGCATGTTGCCATCGTGTGGTCAGCTCACAGCAGGGCTCCCTGCACTGCCACCAGCACCATTTCCGGGGGGCTGGCACTCACTCAAAAGCAGCCCCACACCCCCCATATACCTGGAATGCTGCACCTGACCAAGAATATACTGACCTAGCTTGACAGAGCCATCAGTTCTCAGAAGGATGTTGAGGCTCTTCAAATCTCGATGCATCACATGGTGGGAATGAAGATAATCCAGTCCGTGCAGGCACTGAGAGAGAAACCAGAAACAGTAGGGCAAAAATCAGTGATGTGATTCCATCACACAAGAAAGGAAACAGCTCTCAAAGATTCCCTCTCCAGGGGAATGGGGGAGTAATGGCAGAGCACAGTGCCATTGAGAGGAAGAGCTTGCTGCTCCAACACTGGCAGAGCAGCACCTTTCTAAAGAAAGGCATGTCAGCTTTTCAAAGAGCACCAGCAACTGCTGGTGTAGACTCTGCCCTGCAAAACAGCCAGGATGACTGCTGTGCAGTGGATGTGCTCAGAAGTCAAGAGCATTTTGGCTGCACTGCGAACCTTTTCAGCTGAGGACTGAGAGAAATTATTCTCTCTTTTTGCTTTGCTGTTTGTTTCAAATGCTGCTACCACCACCTTTGCGTTTACAAGCAAAGAATGCAGTGCAGACAGGCCAAAGTTTAGAGAGGCAAGATGGAGAACAGCAAATACAAGAGGCAGAGTGAGAATGCAACAGCAGGAGAGAAGAGGACAAGAACAGAGTCCAGTGAGTGCAGGGGCACTGGCAGGCAGTTCACTTGGGATGTTCTTGCTTGCCCAGAGCATTCCAGCGACACAGAAACAAAGCCTGGCACATGGACTGGCTCCTGTTCTGAGCCCCTTTCCCAGACAATCCTGCCCAAGCCCTGGGAAGCACAGCTGGGATCCCTGACTGACCTCCCGACTGACGACAGCGATCTCGTCTTCCGTCATGTCAGTCTCACTGATGGCGTCGTACAGAGTGCCTCCATCCATGTACTCCATCACCAGCCAGAGTTCCTCACGCACAAGGTAGCTGAAAGAAGGAAACAAGGCCATGCAGATCAACATGCATACATTGGTTTCTTTGCTTGATTCTTGTTTCTGGGTCTCTTTGTGACAAGGACAGAATTCAAAGAATAGACATTCCCTCCAGGCTGTGCATTGTTTGCAGTCTGTGCAGTCTCAAGGAGAACGGCACATCTGTGAAAAAGGAGATGTCTCTGATGGCCAGCAAGCAAAAAGTGCAGTTTAGTAACAGCCAAGATGAAAAACCTGTCACACGTGGTATTTCTGGAAATAAGCACCTAGTGTTCCGAGCATGGACAGTCATGGAAAAGAGGGGCAGCAATCCAAGGAAATCCTCTCTAGGAAGCTTCATCAGAGTTGAAGAAACCTTAAAAAATCAATCCTGAGACAACATGGAGGCAGTGAGCTTACAGGGTACTGACTTACTATGGTAGGGTTGATGCAGGTTTTTGAACAATTTTCCAACTATGTGTTTGAAAGCTAGGGGAGACTCATGCAGACAAAATGCACTCTCTTCCCATCCATTGGAGATGAGTAGAGAAATAATAATTAACCAACAATTACCAGCTCTCTTTTCTGCCAGTGTCCAAAGTGGGATTTTAACCTCTCATGCTTTTAGTATGTAAACCTTCATGGGATGAGACCATGATCACTCACCTGTCTAAATAATTCACAACATGGGGACTCGTATTTCTCTTCATGACTGTGATTTCACTAACAATATCTAGCATCACGCTGAGTCCTTGAAGGTTTATTTTCTTGATGGCCACCTGGAATGACATAGAAAATCAGGAACTTTAGAAGTTGGTGGCACAAGACCACAACACACATGGGACGAGTGATTTTTCAATGACACAGGTGAGGCGTGCCAAAGTGCCTTGTGATTAGACAAAGGAGTGATTAGGAACTTGTAGCAGAGTTTTTGAAGATAGTGAATATTTGGACTGTGAGTGAATCACCTAGCCTGGGCCTCAGATGAAGGCCTGTAAGGCCTCAGTGGTGCAGGTGGAAATTCAGCTGCCAAGTCTGTGGCGCCGTGAGAATTACCCCTTAAGGTGTTAACAAGGAACAGGAGTTTTCTAGTAGTTAGCAGGTGCAGTGGTTGGTGTGGATGCAGTAGCTGCCTTAAGAGTTTGGTCAACAATAAGTGTTTGGATTCTTCTCTCTGCTGTATGCCAATGAAAAGCCACTGTAATTGTAAACTATATAGAAATGTATATAAGCAGCCATCTTAGCCGAAATAAAGCAGAACGTAGTTGTTAACCACATTGGCTTGATCTGCGTTCTCTCTATATACTCCACCTTCCTTTTTATCTCAGGCCAACCCTGGCAATAGGAACTGACATTCCAACAGCTCATTTCTCTGCTCGTTTGGGGGCCAGTTACAGGACACGTGGCCACTGATGTTTTGCCTTGTCCACTTGTTAACAATGGTGTCTCAACTATCACCCCCAAAGCTCTGAGCACACTCTCTGTTTCTCTGTACTTCAGGAGAAGTAATGTGTGCCTTGGTACTCTGTGGATAAATCTTGGGCTATAGGCAGGGCTTGGGGCTTTTAGGGACAACTTTGCAGATCTCTCCCTCCATGCAGTTCCCAAGTGCAGCACTGCAGGTGTCTAAGGAACTGCCAGGAACATTCAGATGTATTTGCTGGCAGCCAGAAATGAGAATTCAGGACTCTGAAGCCATAGCCCCAGAGAGCAGTGAGATGCTCTAAGGCACCACCTTTGTTTGAGCAATTGAGAGCCAGGGAGAGCTGTAGCAACGTGTTTCAGGTTTTTGAATTTGTACTGTATTTGTTATTTGTCTATATTTGGTGTGTTCCTTCCACCCCCACCATTCCTACCCCTATGGGTCCTCCTGATGTAACCCCTCCCCCTTCCATTCCCCATTGGGTGGGTGTTTCCCCGCCCAGGGCTGCCCTGGTGAAAAGGGGACACACCACGCCCACTCGCTCTCTCTCTCTCCTCACCCTCTCCATGCTACCAGCATGGTGAGAAGGGGCTCTGGAAAAACCCCTTCCACCTGGCTGCACTGAATAAACATCCTTATTAACCCAAGAGAGAGCATGATTCCTTCTTCCAAGCCTGACCCACGCAGCAGCGGCTGAGCTGATGGACCCAGCACGAGAGGTTTCTGTGGTCTGGAGGGATTCACTGCTAGCCGTAGCAGCCCCCACCACGAGAGAAACCACAACAGAGAGCATCCTTCTCTGAAAGGAACCGCTGCCCTCCTTGCTTTTCTTCTGGCAGCTGAGCAGGACAAAGACTGTCCCAAATGCACTTGGCAGGCTGGCACCAGTCTGTGCTTCTTGTACCTTTGCAGCACAGCTCTACCCAAAGCTCCAGCTACAGCTGACACAAGTGAGGAAAGCCCTGGAGAGCAGCAGAATCTGCAGGGGCTGTTGACATTTATCTCTCCTCCTGTGGCAGTGTCGACCGCTCTGCAGACATCTCCAAAACTCCTAGAAACAAAACAGCAGCAAAGAAAGGAGAAGCCATTTAGATCTTGGAGTGAAAGCCAGCCCAGACAGGAGATGTCTGTTGTAAATGCCTCAAACCTGCAGCATGCAGGAGAGCTATGCCAGAAGGCATATGATGCATTTTCCTCTCCAATGCATGGGCACTGAGCCTGTTCCTGAAGCATTGGGGTTTAGCGCCTCAGCTCAAAAGGCCAGGTGATTCTTTTATCTTGGAATTCAGTTTCTAAACTGGGCAGTTTTTATCCTGACCACAGACTATTTCCATCAGCAAACTCTTGGGAAGAAATGTTCCTGAGAGCTGTTATCTCACTGCTATGATGGGGGGTAGGTTGCTGTTTCTGGCAATGAAATAGAAGTGTCTTTGACAATGCCTTCTGAGCACACTTACAAATTTTGGCCGGTACTGAGACATGGGGCAGACTAATCCCCGTGTCTGAATATGTTTGCAGCTTGCCTGACTTCACACTTGGTAGATATTCCAGCAGCAAATCACCTGCCTCATGACTGTGTAGAAGTAACTGTGGTTGGACTCGCCCGCTGTCAAGATTTTCCCGTTGAATGTATCTCCTCAGGGGATTTTCCAGGCTCACCATTTGCCCTGAGGGAAACAAAATGCAAGATGCTCACTTGAAAGCAGAGATCCCACCATCCAAGAGATACAAAAGGCAGCTCCAGTGGAGCTGTACAGTCTGGGCTTGTGAGTCCTTTGTGGTCAGCTGGGAAACAACAACACCAACAACTGCAACAAGACAGACAGCTCTGCAGTACAAGCAGGCCAGCACAGAGACTGATTTTCTACAGTCCTTTGAAGAGATCTCTTGACAGAAAATAAAGCAAAGGGAGATGCATTCCCAGGAGAGGAGGGCATCTTCTCCTGTTGCCCCGACTTTTCAGCCTTCTGATGTTTTTACATTTCTGTACTGGAGTTCTCACGCTTGTAACATAAACAAAGACTGGTGTTTTGTAAATAATGCATTCCTTTCCAGGGGGAAGGACAAATTGATGGACTTCTAGTTTGACCAGTGGGGTCAGAGAGGTGTTAACCTCATGCCCCAATCACTGATCAAACTCCAAAAGATATATAAGTCAGAATCCCAAAATAAACTTCCTTCTTTTTTGCCCTGATGCTGACTTGGTGAGTGTCCTTCTTTTCGTGTCCATCTAGTGACATTCTCCACCTTGCAGCAGTTTGCCAAAAGAATGCCTTTCCCTTTGTAAACCAAAGCAGCTCATGCTATAACTAATCCCCAGGGGTCCTTCATCAGCAGGACCCTCACCCTTGGTGAGCAGGCTGAGCTGGAAGATGCCCTTGCCCGTGCCCCACGTGAAGAACCACACTGCTTCTCCCCGTGACAGCAGGGATCAGTCCCTGCCATTGCACTCACCCTCTCAGCCCTGCACACGTGCCCATCCTCCCCCAGCAGGCAAGGGCAGCAGGGACAGCAGTGCTCCTCAGGTTGGACATGGACAGCTGCCCACAGGAGACGCTGCCCCTCTGTGAGCCCAGCCCGGGCCATGCAGGAGCTGGCCCAGAGCAGGGGCTGCTGCCTTGGGGCAGCTCCGTGCTGCAGCGGCCGGGCAGCAGCGGGACTCTCCCAGCTAAGGAAGGCTCCAGCCTCTGCAATCACAGCAGCCCTCAGGGCCAGGGCAGCCACCACAACAAAGCTGCCAAAGCCCAAGCACCAGCACTGACAAGCAATGGCAAGAAGGCACAGCCAGACCCAGCTCCTTCCAAGCTGGTGACCCCATTCAGGACACAGCAGGACTGGCTTAGAGATCAGACACACCCAGGTGCAGATCAATGCCCTTTTTGTGCCAACAGGTGATGGGAGACACAGAGTCAACTGGGCTCTGTCCTCAGCCCCACCAGGTCTTGTCTGAGAGCACAGTACTGGCAGCTGTTCTGGGCAAGAAGCAGATTAAATGACTTGTGCTGCAGAATCACAGAGGGCTTGATGTGTGTTCCTAGAGACTGATCTGGGCAGGGCTTGGGTCAATGGGTAGCATTCTAACAGTCATGGGAATGACTGGGAATCAGGAATGAAAACGTGCCCTGGATCTGAGGAATACACAGCAGAGGGACTGGAGGCTCACTCCTGAGAAATGCCCACAGTGCACTGTGATCTGATCACATCCCAGGTACGTCTCTCTTGGACACATCTTTCTAAGAACAAAACCAGGCTACTAAATACAGATTGTGATTAAAGTATCTGTTTTTTCATTGGGGGCACAAGAAAAACACCTCTTACTTGCTAGGGATCATGACTGGTGAGAAGTCAGGAATCTAAGGAGAATTTAGGAAGCTAACCATTCTATCCAGTTTGGCCACGAGCACACAGGACTTGCCCAGATCATTTGCTAGGTCACAGCCTTCTGCTGATGCAAGAACAATCCCTGCTTCTGCCTTTAGCAGACAGGGAAGCTCAGGCAATCCCAGCACGTCCAAGCTGCCCTCAGAGGCAGCAGGAACACCCAGAGCACTCTCATGCTGCCTTGGAGCACAGCATTTCCTGTGGGGAGCCCTAAATGACCCTGGGACACCAAAGTGAGGAGGATCATTTGGTGCAGCTCTGCTGACACGTGCACACAATACACTGTCCCTCAGAGAAGAAAGACACCAGACGTGCTCAGGAGCTCCAGGGAGTCATCCTCCATCTCCTGTTGCTGAGCAGCAGCTGCGTCATTGCTGGAGATGAACAAACTGCCCAGGCTCCACTTCTTAGCTGGGGCAGCACAGGCTCCTTTAGGTGACACTGCTGCTGCTGCTGCTGCTGCAGCAGGTTCAATAGAAGAGCCTGGGTAGATCTAAGACAACAAAGGAGTTTGTGTCAGAAAAGTGGCTGGCAGAGATTAGCCCCAGATCCCATTTGAAATGCAAGCCCTTAGTAAGGTGCTGTCAGCCACATGCAGGGCTCTGCCATGGGTTTTTTTTCTGATGTCCACTTCTCAAACTGGATGGGTGAAACCCAAAGGCTGGTTTTACTCGAGTGTATGGCCAGATTCATTTTCCTTTTCCTCCAAAATCCATTTGCGTGGATTTTCTGAAGGATGACTGCCAAAATGACCATTCCACTTTCTCCCAAGGACTTTTTTCCCCCTCCAAGGACTGCAGACACACTTGCAGCTCCTTGTTCAAATGTTCTACCTCCTGCCATGGAGTCCTCTTTTCCTCCACCATCTTCAGAACGTGCCCAACTGGCAGCATTTCTGCTCTGGACAGTTTCTGTGCCTCACAGGAATCTGGGGGCTCCTCGTTGCCAGTCACTCGCTGGAGATGTTTGCAGGCCGCCAGGCCAGATGTCAACACTGCCGCCTGGAGTCCAAGAGAACAAAGCAGTCAGAGAGTCCAGCTTGTCCCTGTCAGCCAAGAGTAATTGACTGTGAGGAAAGGGAGAGACCAGATTCACAACGGATACAGACGGCTTGTTTCAAAATCCATCTGGGTCACCGTGTTCGCCTGCAGGAACACCTCAAGAAAGAGGGAGAGCAGGCACAGGCCAGCAGTAATGCATTCAGATGACTGCTGGCCAACAGGCCAAAGCACTAGTGCCACTGTCCAGGGCAGCAGCTGAGATTCAGCAGAGCAGGGAGTGTCCTTCAGAGTGGCTAGGATAGACACTAGAGCAGGATGGCATTCAGAGGCATCACCCCACCCCCATGCTGCTCTGCAGGGGAAAGGCAAGAAGGGCAGAAAGCACCAGGTTGGTCACTCACTGTTTTTTCTAGAGCCTCTTGCTCCTCAAGGAGATGAATTTTCTCTTCTCTTTCTCTTGGAATTTTCACAGAAATTTTCATTTCTTCCTCCAGCCTCTTTTCCATTGCCTTGACCCTAGCCTGAAGTTGTTGCAGCTCTGCCTGCAGCTTCTCAACCAAGTTCTGTGAAGAAGAAGAGACAGAAACTTTCATGAGTGGAGTGGCTTCCACTCTTTCACTTACCTGGTTTTGTTGATTGTGCCTCTGCCAATAGATATTCCAGTGGTTTTGAATTCTTCTCATGTCTTCACTGTTTCTCTTCTTCACTACCATCATGTCACTGGGAACTTTGGGCAGCTTTGCTTGTGCCTCTGCCTCCATGTTCTGTAGACACAAATGCAGAGCAAGTGACTGGGAGATGCTGGCCCCTAGCAGAATCCCAGCAAGCTGAGGCCTAAACAGGACAGCTCAAAGCCCATTTTCCAGGGGTCACTGGCTGAGGGGAATGGCTGGGTCCTGGCAGGACTCCAGCACTCAGCATCCTCAGCCACCAACAGCAAGAGCTGGCTGCTCAGAAACTTGCAGCTCTGCCTTGCACTAAGGACAGCACCCTCCAGAACTGGCACTTATTGTCTGGGAAGGTTCAGGCTGCGGTGTGGTCACAGCTGGAGCCTGGTGGTCATTTGGCTCCTCTTTGACCTCTTCTCCAGGAGCACAGGGAGCCAGAGGAGAATCTGCTCTTGGTTCTGTGCTCTGTGGACAGACAGGAGTGTGAGACACAGGCCATTACCTGTCATTTATAGCTTTATTTCTGTTCAGCTCTAGAACCAGCTCTACTAAGCACAAATCATCAGCTTTGATAGCAATGGGATTCTAAGTCACTCAGACTAAATTCAAATGGGCTGATTCAAGTGTACTGCAAATTGCTCTGAATTTGATATTCCCCTCTGGCTACTCTCAGGAAGCAACGCTCTCTCTGCAAATGTGGGCTTTTGGTTCTTTTAAAACTCTGAAATGGAAAATGAGGAAATTGAAAATTAGGAAATAGCCAGTGATGCCTTTGCTCTTGCTGCTG
The DNA here is from genome assembly GCA_024734555.1 of Trochalopteron elliotii. Taxonomy (NCBI): domain Eukaryota; kingdom Metazoa; phylum Chordata; class Aves; order Passeriformes; family Leiothrichidae; genus Trochalopteron; species Trochalopteron elliotii. The sequence continues at coordinate 12,413 of JANPWX010019230.1, forward strand.
CAGACATGGAAATGGGTTTTCTTGCAGCCTACTCAGCTGGCCCTCTATACTCTAGTGCCACAGGCCAAGCTCAGAACTTGCTGCGCAGTTCTTAAACACCAGGAACATCAACTGTTCCTTTCTCACTCACCTCAGGATCGGCCCCTCTGAAGACCTGGCTCAGGTGACCTGCAGTGGGCAAGGGAAAATGAACCAGATTCTTTGAGGAAACTGGAAACAACTGGAGCATTTTTAGAAGACCTTCCAAGAAGGTCCACATTTTCAAAGTTGTCCTGCTTGATCCAGCAAAGGGAGGAAAGGACAGACTCTGCTGCCACAGACTCTCCCATGGAGGGAACACAACCCCTGCAGATTCCCTTGCAAATGCTGCCCGCACAGCTCTGGCTACAGACACCCCCTTTTGAGCTGAACGTGTTGACAGCAGCTTTACCCAGGTGGCATCCAAATGGTCTTTCTGTTTCCAAATCAACTCAGTCACTAAGAAAGAGCAGGAAGACACAAAAACCAGGTTAGGTGACACCCAGGGAAAACCTCTACTTACATGCCAGGTTAGTCAGGAAATACCGGGAATATCCAATGTCATAAGCAGTGAAAACTGCAGCAGTGATTTGCCCAATCATTGTGGCAACTGCTGTGCAAGTTTGCACTGTGCTCTTACACTGGAAAGAAACAAGTCTCCTGTCAGTGTGCAGCTGTCCACTGACAAAAGCCTCAAGCACAGGAGGACGCTCCTGCACTGAGCAAGCCCAAGAGCTGCTCTGACACCCCTGAGGCCTTCCATGCACCAAGGCAAACTTGCGATGTCACCACGACCACGTGGCAACCGTGCCCTGATATCACAAAGCAAACTCTCTGTGATGGTCTGTGAATTGATGCAGATGGATGGACTGATGTTTGTGTAGGCCTAGGCTGCATTTTTACCTCTATTCCCCCTCGGCTGCCTTTTTCCCCTCTTGTTTTTCCCCCTGTGCCCCCTGTGTCCCTGTGGCTGTGCTGGGTCCCAGCTGGCGGCTGGGCCAGGCGGAGCAGCAGTTCCAGCCCCGGGTGTCTCTGGAGCGCCGGGAGCTGCCGGTGGCCCCAGGCACTGTCTGTCCCCTGAGGAGCTGCTGGAGGACGGGGACACACAGGGGGCTGAGGGGGCTGAGGAGGCCCTGACGCTGCAGGGATGGTGACCTTGAGCTGCTGGGGGCACTGAGGGCTGTGGGGGAGCAGAGGGCCATGGTGGCACTGAGGTGACAGGGAAGTGGCACAGGCTGAGGGGGGTGGTGGCTCTAAGGGGACGGGATGGATCAGAAGGGATTGAGTGGGGTGAGAGGACTGTGAGGGGCTGAAGAAACCAAAGGGGGCCAGGGGTTTGCCCAGGGGACGGTGGGGCTGAGAGGATGGAGGGGCCAGCAGGGAGCACAGAGGGCTCCGGGCCTGCAACTCTGCCAGGCCTTGGAACCAATTCCAGAGGCTCCACTTCTGGCCACAGCTGCCCTGCAGACCTTGAGGACAGGCAGAGACTGACAGGAGGCAGCAGGGAGAAGCTGGAGGCCACCAGCTCCAGCAGTGACCAGGGAGCTGCTGCTGCCAGCTCAGAGCCCGGGTGAGGCCACAGGGCCAGTGAGGCAGGGTGGGGGTGAGGGTGGACTGGGTTTTGGCTGTGGGCTTTGGCCAAACTTTTTCTCTCTCACGCTCCTGGGGAGGCACTGCGATTTGCCCTTCCCTGACTGAAGGGCAGGTGCTGCCAAGGGAAACATCCTGATCCTGACTCAGTGTTCCCTTTGCTTCCCACATGCTCCATCTGCTGTCCCTGTCCAGGAGAGCTGCTCTGCACGGGGGGAAGAGACTGAGGGAGAGCCTGGGAACTTGGGCAGCTGCACCGTGCTGATGGAGTTGGAGTTAGAGATGGTTACAGCTGGACTGAGAGAGTTAGAAGTTGGTGGTTATTTACCGATGTAGACTGATATTTGTACAAGTATATATGTATGTATATTGTTCTCTTGACGCATGTATATTGATGTGTTTACATCTGTATTTATATTGACATACCTGTTCAGTTGTATAGCTCTATGTTGATGGGGTTGTAAGCATTCTTATATTGGTATATTGATATTTGTATACTTATGGATAGGTTTGTTATGTGTGTATTTATATATGTCTTGCCTTAATCCTAGGAAATATGAATTATAGATTTACATCTGTATATTGTATAGTTGTGTGTGTACAAATATTTAAATATGTCTTGAGTTGTGTGGTTATACAGTTCTATTTCTTTAGTACTGGGTCTGGGATTCTTTAGAGAGGGATACTGATATTTTTGTATTTGTAAACAGGCTGTACAGTTGGAATAATATGTAATACATTAAATTGCTACATTTCAATAGATATTTGTATATAGTGAGTGGTTGTAGAGGGTTGCAATAAAATAATTTTTTTAACTGAAGTTTATAATTGTATTTATTTACATAGCACAATTGTAACAATAAACTAGTTTTCTAAACTTTGATATTTGTATGTTTCTATACTGGCAGTGTGGGTGTAGCAATTTAAAATAAATTTCATTTTTAAACCGAAGGTGATTTTTGTGTATTTGTACATTAGTATTGCAGATGCAATGATCTACAAGCAATTCAATGTTTCCACTAAAAGAAGTGTAGATTTGTGCTATCCAGAGCAATGAGCAGATGTGAAGGTGATGATGGGGGAGGATTTTGTCCATGGAATTCTCCAGCCATGCCCAGCACATGCCCCACTTGCACTCAGGCTGGGCAAGGCAGGCACAGATTTGGGATGGCAGCAGAGCCATACTTTGGCCAAGAACTCGCTGCAAAGGCTGCTGAGAAAGCTCTGGGAGTGCTCAGAGTGTCCAACTCCAACCAGAGCCACCCAGGAAGGACAAATCCACCCCCCACACCACAGGCAGCTCTTCAGGGAGCGTTCCAAGTGTCCCTCTGAAGGTCACCCTGGAGCCCAGGAGCCAACAGGGATCCTGAACCAGCTGCGCTGCCTTTGGCAGCACTTTGGGAAATGAGCTGCAGCAAGGGGGAGGCAACAGGGACTGTGACTGCTGCAGGCTGGGGGTGAAGGAAGGGCCATGGACACTTGTGCTGACATGCTCCAGAATCCACAAGGATGGTGGAGAACTGGGAAGCAACAAGTTCTCCCAGCCACAATGATTGAAGCCCTTGGTGTGAAGTTCCCTGGAGGAACTCCCAGGGGAGTTGCTGCTCAGATCAGCAGCAGCAGAAGCCAGCAGGATCTGCTCCTTTTCCTGGCTCTGTGTGCAGAGCCCCTGCTGTTGTGATGGCCCCTGCTGTTGTTTTTCATCTTCTTTTCTGCTAGAGTCAGAATTAAATGCTTGAGAGACATTGTTTTGTGTTCAGACTCAGATGTTTATTAATTCTTATTTATGTTACAGTCTCACAAGCTGTTAGTTCTAGCTAACAAAGTGGGAAATGGCTTGTTCTTTATCTCTTCACAAGGCCTTTTAAGGATAAACTGTCCAATTATGAAATGACACCTAAATTATTTTTGCTTTTGACCCAATAACAATCCACCTGTTGTCTGGAATGCGGATTGTTCTACCCAGTTACAAAATATCACCCAGACCCATGAAGAAGAAGGTGAAAAAGAAGAACTTAGCCTACGTCTTAAAACCTCCTTGCTTTATAGATACAGCTATATTCTAAAACCTTAAACTCTAAGTTTTCCACTATGTCATATTGCACACTTCTATTCAAACTACACACCCATAATCCCTGTGCTATCACTCAATTTTGGAAGCCATTTCTAAGGCCTCAGGTCAAATGCAGTGTTTTCTTGGGGGTCAGTGCCTGTCAGCACAGAAAGTCTAAAATTCTCAGTGCTCAGGGTTCCAACACCCTGCTCCCACAAAGCCCCTGCCCATGGAGGCTGCAGGGTCAAAGCAGTCCCATTGCAAAGAGAGGCTTTGCAGCTGAAGTCCACTGCCCTTGTGTTTCGGGCTAGAATGGCTCTCATGCCAAAGCACAGCAAGTAACCAGGGCGTGGGGAGGCAGAGCCTTTAGAGGGAAAGAGAGATCAGGCCCTCATATGCCTGAAACTCCTTCAGCTCTCTTCTTTTGTAGAATGAGAAAGAAGAAAGCTGGGGAGAGGCACATGCAGTCCTTTGAAAAAACATGGTGTCTAATAAGTCCTGTGGGAGAAGAAAAACAGGTAGCAACCTTGCCTTGTTTTCATAGCCTGTGTCTTCGGCAGAGGAGACAATGGGATGTACAGGAGGGAAGGGGAGGAATAGCTGTGATAACCCAGTCTGCCTTGCTGTGGACTGATATACTTTGTAGCAGTGTACACTATAAGTAATGCCAGATTCTTATTTAGCATCATGACAGGCTGCTGCTTCATTGCAAAACTGTCTCAGCATGGAGAAAATCAGCTTAATTTCTTGTCACTTTAAGTAGATGTGGTGAGAAACACTGACAAGGATTTAAACAGGTTTTCTAACCTCCTCATCCAGAGGTTAGAGGGAAAATCCAGAGGGAATTTTGTGCTGGGTTTTCTTCATTGTATGCACAGCATTTCTGAATTGTTCCATATCCTTCAGGGAGGTATCCACTGGTGACCAAAAAAAAAAAAAAAAAAAAAAAAAAAAAAAAAGCATCCATTCTCTTTTAACACATATTTGCACTAAGCTGTAGCTTCAACTCAGTAAGGAAAAGGATAGAATTTCTTTAGTCATGCAGTGTGAAATAAATGGTGTAGGAACAGCCACAATCCCAGCTGTAAGAACAGTGTGTTCTTGGTCTTAACAGGACATTGTGTACAAGAAAGCACCACAACCTTCATGATTCACCTCTCAGGTAAAACCAGAATGGTTCCATGGTGTCAAACTAACAGGTGAGGGCAATAACAAATGTCCCCGGGCTGGGGCAGAAGCCTGGGAGTCAAAGGCTTGGAAAAAGAGAGCTGGCAAAGGCAGCCCAAGGTGCAGGCAGGTGTTTGGCTCAAGGCAAGAGGGAGCTTGTGCTGCCAGCACGGGAAGGGTCTCCAGGCACAGGAGCTGGCCGGCGGCAGGAGCAGCTCCTGCTGTCACTGCCAGGGAAGGACTGGCAGCACGCAGGAGCAGCGGGCACATTGCTGATGGACAGCTGGCAAGTTGGAGAGGGCCAAGCGAGGAACAAGAGAGGTGCTGCTTGTTGGAAAAGTCGTTTATGACATGGCTGGATCCGTCTCACCAAGGTCAGAGTGTTACAGTCCATGCCATTATGCAAAATGCCTTCTAGCATGGAGTCCCCATGTCCCAAGGAGAAGCAGCAGCAGCACCCTCGTTACAATAATGCATTCTATTCCTAAATCATCCAACCAGCTACAAACAAGAAGCTATTCCTGTCTTTTTGCACCTTTCCTGGTCTAACACAGTTGTGTGACAATGGTCATCATTTCTTACACAAGGCCTATGCCTACAGCCTGTCTATTCTGTCTAGCAATGTCAGCAATGCTATGGTATGTTTATGTTGTGTCTAGGACTTTCAGTTAACTTTGTAAAAGGTAATGCTGCTGAACTTTAAACTGGACTTTGGGGCTTTTCTATCAACTAATACAGTCTCTTATTTGCTTAAGGCACTAAAGGCATATTTTTACTCACCTAAAACTAAAACTTACATTCCCACTTCATGTCTGTGTGACTTTATGGATCTCAGTTTCTCCAAGGGTTTCAAACCAACCCCTGCATTCTTTTCTGCCTCTAAGCCTCTGTGCACGGGGTCCTGGGAGATTTCTATCTGGTTTCCAACAGGGCTGGGACGCAACTCCATGGGACCCTTCTCTTCTCATTCCCAGGTCTCCACATGGTGCAGGTGGTTTCCAGCTGTGGCCTCCTGTCCCACAGAGAATCCATGGATCCCACCGCCACAGCTATGATGGGTAGAATTTCATCTCCTTCCAGGTGGGATTTGAGAGCTTTGCAGTGTCCCACGGTGCCACCTGGATCACCCAGAGGTGCTGGGAATCCAAAGGGATCATGGTGGAGCAGATGAAGCATTACCTGGGACACACCTGTGTGGAAGGGCCCCCAAAAGACATCAGATATGGTCAGGAGGCTCTGGGGCACAAGGGTGAGTGTGGGAGGGGAAAGGCAATTCCTATGGGAATGTGGAATTCAGAAATCAGGGACTTGGGAATGAAGGAATTCCCATGGAATTTCCATGACTGGATCTCACTCTCATCCAAGTCAGGTGAGAATTGCATGGATGGATCTCCCCCCAACCCACTGCCATGGGAATTCCATGGGGAAATTATTTGAATTGATGTCCAATGAAATGACAGCAGTGAGATGAGAAGCAATCCCTGCTGGGATTCCATGGGCCATAAATGCCAGTCCTGTCCCCAGGCCAGCTCTATTGTGCCCGTAGCAGTGCCAGGGCAGTGCCCTGTCCCTGCCCTGAGCCCAGCACGAGCCTTTCTTTGGCTGTTCTCTGCCCTGCCTGAGGCAGGAGGGCACTGCCAGAGTGGTTTTGGTGGCCCCAGGCACCCGGCCAGGCTCCAGCCACTGCAGGTGGCTCCTTGGGAATGTTCCAAGGCAAAGCTGAAAGGCAACAACAGTTTCTGGAGGGGATTCTACCCCCTTGGCCTGTGCTGGGCTTTTGTGGCTCTTGGGGGCATTCCTTGTGCTGGGAGGGGGCTTGGGGGTCTTTTGGGGTTGTTATAAAGGAGTTTTGGGGATGTGGCAGGGCTGCATGTCTTGGGAGAGAATTAGGGTGGGTCTTGGGGGAGATGTGAAGGAGGTTTTGTGGATTTTGGGGCCATTTTTGTTGCAAGGAGTGGTTGGGGATGTCCTGGGCAGGAGCTGTGAGGTGGTTTGAGGAGTCTGGGAGTGGCTGTGATGCTGGGAGGGGATTTTGGGGCAGTTGTGACTCCCCGAGACCCACAAACCTGCTACTAGACCCTGCCCCAAAGATGCTGCCCCCAGCCCCTGCTGCCACCGGGAGGGAATTTGAGGAGGGGACAGAGTTCTGTACAGGGACAGGGACAGAGGACGAGGACACGGAGACAGGGGGACAGGGACACAGGGACACCAATGGGGACAGGGGGACAGGGGACAGGGACACAGATAGGGACAGGGGACAGGGGCATATGGGGACACTGACAGGGACACAGATAGGGACAGGGACCGGCAGGGGATGACCCCAGCCCAGCCCCTTTGTTCAGCACCAAGCTGGGCTTGGGGCCACAGGAGGAGGAGGCCCAGGGGAAGCAGATCCTGCAGGTGGGAGAGGGCTTGGGCCTCAGCAGAGATCCTGCAGGTGTGACCCTGCCCCAGGAAGGGAGCAGGACATTCCCATCCCCACGGATCAGGGCTGGGAGCAGCACTTGGACCACAGACATGGAAATACTGGGAGTGACTGGGACCACACTGAGGGCTACTGGGAGTGACTGGGAATGACTGGTGCATGCTGGGGGTAACTGGGATATACTGGGAATGAGTGAGATCATGCTGGGTGTAACTGGAACCATACTGGAGACACTGGGGTGACTGGGAATGAGCATGCTGGGGAAAACTGGGATATACTGGGGGTGTCTGGAGCAATTCTGGAGGGGACAACACTGGGAAGAACTGGGACCATGATGGGAACAACTGGGAGCAACTGGGAGTGACTGTGTCTGTACTGAGATCATACTGGCAGTGACTGGGACTATACTAGGGGCAACTGGGTGTGACTGGGATCATACTGGGTGGAACTGGGACAACACTAAAGGGGGACTGGGATCATACTGGGTGTGACCAGGAGCATGCTGAGGGCAGTTTGGACTATTTTTGGGGCAACTGGGATATAGTGGGAGCAACTGGAACTGTCCTGAGGGTGACTTGGAGTTGCTGTGGGCTACTGGAATCATGCTGGAAGCAGCTGGGAGGAAGTGGGAGTGACTGGGAGCATGCCGGAGCAACTGGGATGTACTGAGAGAGACTGGGAGTCACTGGAACCATACTGGGAGTGACTGGAACCATGGCAATGGCCTGGGCTGGGTGCTGTGGGGCCTCAGGGTGCACAGGGAGCACTGTGACCCTGCGGGGCCTGCTGGAACCAAGGGGACATTGTGACACTGTGGGCCAGCCCTGCCCGTGGGGTGTTCCAGGAGCCCCGGCGTGCCCAGGGCAGCAGAGCAGAGCCCCTGGCTCAGGGGCTGTTTCCTCAGAACTGGAGCCAAGGGAAGATGCAAGTGGCCCCTTAAAGAAACCCTTGAGTTTCATGCAGTGGCTTCCATTTATTCCCTGGAAGTTTTCCATTGGAACGCCGTCCCTCTGGAAGGGACACACACAAACCAAAGCCCCTCCTGACATCCCTCTCTGGCCCTCTGGGCACGGGCCAGCTGCCCTCAGCTGGCAGCAGGGCTCCCTGCACTCCCACAAGCTCCACTCCTGGGGAACTGGCACCAGGCAGCAGCAGCCCCAGACCCCACAGCCCGGGAATGCTGCCCCTGACCAGAAACACCCACCCAACCTGACAGATCCATCCATGCCCAGGAGGATGCTGGAGCCTTTGACCTCCCTGGGGATGGCCTGGCTGCAATGAAGGAAATTCATTGTGCTCTGATAGAGGACAAAGAAAGATGAGGGTCAAAATGAAAGACCTGAATTCATCCCATACAGAAAGGCAATGGCTCCAAGAGATTACCTGTCTTGGGGAATGGTGAGTATAACAGAACATGGTGTGGCCAAGAGGAAGAGCTGCTCCTCCAACACCATTGCAGTAGCATCTTTCTAAGTGAAGACAGATTAGGGGTTTTTTGTTCTTATCACCTGTTTACCAGGGCCAGCGTGTCCAGGGCATGGGAAGCACCAGACAGATCCCTCAGTGCCCAACTGACAGCTGCCATCTCTCCTTCAGCCACAACATCCTCTAAAGTGCCTCTGTCCATGTATTCCATAAGCAGCCACAGTTCCTCAAGGACAAGGTAGCTCAAAGAAGAAAAGAGTGGCATGGAGATCAATGTGCACAGCTAAATCACCTCCTGGAAAAGACTGCAGCTGAATCTTGTTCCCAGGTCACTTGTAAATGAAAACAGAATCAAATGGAGAGACATTCCTTAGAGGCCAAACAGTCTGAATGGGAAAGGGATATCCCTGAAAAAGGAGACGTCTTAGATGACAAGCAAGGGAGAAAGGCAGTTTACCAGCAGCAGAGATGAATCTGGCAGCAGGACATAGCCCATCAGCTGGGTCACCATCCTAACTCATCAATGACACCAGGAACTCCAGGAACAAGGCAAGGCAACTCTCACAGTTCTCCATGGGAGGGAGTGAGGGGCAGGCAAGGCAAGGCAGGGCATGGCCAGGGAGGAGAAGGCAAGGCAAGGGAGGGGGAGGCTGGGCAAGGCAAGGTCAGTGAGGGGCAGGCAGGGGCAAGGCAGAGAAGTCAAGGCAAGGGAGGAGTAGGCAAGGCAAGGCAAGGCAAGGGAGGTGTGTACAAGGCACGACAAGGCAGGATTATGCCAGGCAAGGCAAGGGAGAGCAAGGCTAGACCAGGCTAGGTCTGGGTAGAGCAGGCAAGGAGAGGCAGGGGTAGGCAAGACAAGGAAGTCAGTGGGGGCAGAGAAAGGGAGGGTGTGCAAGGGGAGAGAAATGAGAGGTGGGCAAAGCAAGGCAGGAGAGGGGAAAGGATAGGCAAGGCAAGGGGTGGGTCTGCAAGGCGAGGTAAGGGGGAGGGAGGCAGTGAAAGGCAAGGCTGATATTGGGACCCTTCTGGGTTTGGCTCCTCCAGAGCACACAGTGAGTCAGACCCTGGGCTGAGGGAAGGGATCCCATGTAAACCCAGCACAGGCATTGCTCTTTGGAGAGGGCATTCTGCAGGGAGAAAGGAGAAGAAGAGACTTTCCTGTCTCCTGAGATTCCCCTCCTCCTTCAGCAGCCATACCCCAATCAATCCGTAGGAGAGTTCATATGATCACTTCCATGCCAGGGAGCACAAGGCACTCAAAACTGAACCCTGCCAGAGCCCAGGCCTGCCTGTCCATTTTGAGGGTGTGAGGGAATGGAATTTCAGTAGGAGTTGACCTGCTGTGATACTTTGCCACTTGTGGGTTCCTCACAGCCTTAGAAGTTGTGTGAGATCTCTGTCCCAGCACTCCCTCACCTTTTAAATGCACACACGTGTCTGGGGACAGTTCAGGTTCCCAGCAGTGGTGGCTGCTTCCCTTTGAAACAGGAGCACAAAAACAAAGCACTTGATTGACTTCAGGGCCTGGCTGGAGAGCTCAGCCTGAGGAAAGAGCTGTTCCATATGCCTCTGTCCATGTCCAGCTCCTCACAGCTGAGTCCCTGAATACACTGGGTGGTTTACAGGGATTTATTTTGCCCTCTTGTTCACTTGAAGGTGATTTTGGGATCCTTTAGAGGAACATCTGAACAGCCCCTGCCCTGTTCCATTTTATTCTCTCCACTTTGGTGTTGTCCTGCTGGGTTTGACATGGAAACTGGTAGTGTCTCATTTTTCTTCCCTCCAGCCCTCATTTGTAACTTGTATTAAACACTGCAAATGGCCTCATTTGTGTGATGGGGAAGATGTGAGGAGGAGAAAGTTAATAGGATTTGTTTTCATGAACCTTGTGATAGTAAAGAAAAATGAGGTTTGTCATTTTGGTGTGGTGCTTGGTGTTGGAATTTGGGAGTTTATTTCTTGTTCTTGTTCTTATTATTTATTAGTATTACTTTTCATTGGTGAGACTTTTAAGTCTTAGATATTATTAACAGTGGCTGGATGTCACTCACTGGGAAAATTCCCTTGCTTTTCCCACGGGGATTAAACTGTACAGTCGACTCCAAGTTTCTAGTGGATTCTAAAGATGGAAAATCCTGTTAATGGTGGGTTTGGTGTGGTTTGGAGCTGGGGAAGGGTCTCATCCCCTCCCGTGGGTGCCCCAAGCCCCCTCTGCTGCCACGTCAGCACTCGTGGCCCCTCACGGCTGCCCTGCGCTGGGGACATGGTGGGACCCCCCTGCTGCCAGGGCTGAGACTCCTCATGGCTCCTCACAGCCCTTCATGGCCCCACAGAACCTCTCATGGCCCCTCACTGCTTCTCACAGCCCTTCATGGCTCTTCATTTCCCTTCACTGCCCCTCATGGCCCCTGTTATAAATGAATATTAGCCAATCTGATAAAGAGAATTAATTTTATTTTTCCATTTTCAAAAATCTATCTGGGACAGCCACAAAACAACATTTGAATGTTGGGTGAAACAGGCGACCAACAGCAAGGGTGCAATCCTGCCCTGTTCCACGATTTGGAGGGGTTTAAGTCTGAGTTTTTATACTGTATTTTGTGCCTGGCGGCGGGTGTATTGTGTCTTCAGATTCAAACATAGTCTTTGCACCCGGTGATGAATCCTAAACAGATTTCCCGAACTGGGGTATGTCTGAAGGGATTTTCCTGGAATCTTCTTTTGGGATGTTGATTTCTCCAAACTCGGGGTCCACCCTCAAGATTACCATGATGTCTCGATGGCCCAGGTGTACAGGGTCTGATTTACTCAAGGAGCAACATCCTGGTGAGCTACTCCCTTTTCTCGGGCAAATTGGGGTGTTAATCTGTCACTTCACAGTTCGCAAAATATGTTCTGGTATTTGGAAATGCCTTCTCCATTCCAGGAACCAGAACTTACTTTTGTATTTACAGGGTTACAAATTATAACATTTCTAATACATTCTATCATTTACTACATTTACTATATTTCCCATATTTTATTACACGAATTTACCATCATATCCATTACAGCCCCTCACAGCCCCTCATGGCCCCTCACGGCCCCTCACAGCCCCTCATGGCCCCTCACAGCCCCAGGCGTGGGGCTCCTCCCAAAGGAGAAGGGGTCGGGCCCTGCTTGTTCTCCTTTCATTTCGGTCCTTTTGCAGCCATGAGGAAAGAAAGGCTGAAATGGAGCCTTTCCCCAGCGGTTCCCTCTGGGTTCATTGTGGCTGAAGCTCTGTGCTGGCGCTGGCCCGAGCACCAACATCCCTGCAGCCCCGCAGGCCTTTGGTGTCCCCCCGTGTCCATTCCCTGTCCCCGAGTCCCGCCCGGCTCTGGCAGCAGCAGGAGCCGCAGCGCAGCGGGCGCTGGCCCGGCCCGCCCGGGGCTCCCGGGCACGAGCAGCAGCAGCACCGGCCCCTTCCCACCTGCTCCTGCCTCGCCTTCCAAGGCCTTTGTCCAGCTGGATTCTGCACTAGAGCAACAATCACCCACCAACAGCCCTGATTCCTCAGGGCCCGCCTGTGCTGCCCTGACCAAGCCTCCAGAGAAAGAAAGGATCTGGTTCCAGTGCTGTTTTCAACAGAAACCAGACAAAGTTCAACAAGTCATTGCCTGGATTTGTCCTTTTCAGATTCTTTCAGTTATCTCCTCAGAGAGATTGAGCTTGTTCTGGTGCTTATCATGAACTGACTGTACTCTTGATTTATATTAATGCATGAGATGTAGAATCATTTAAACTGAACACAGAAACAAACTCCCTCTGTCAGCCCATTTTCATGTTCTAGTTCACTTTTAAGATGTGCATGGAGATGTCAGAATGATTATCACACAACTCTCCACTCCTGGCTGCAGCCTCTGCAGATTTTTTCTCTGCATTCAGCCAGCCTTGTATTCCCTAACAATTCCTGATACCCCGTCATGTTTTCTTAGGGTAGAACAGCAACAATGAAATCCTTACCAATGGCACAACTCCCCAGTCCACAAGGAAAAGAAAGGTGTCCTGGTTTAGGGCAAATTTGGGAGGAAATCTCCAAATGGGGTTCCTCTGAAAAGCAAATCCAAACAGCCCCTCCCCGCAGCCGGTCCGGGGAAATAACTCCCCAGAGAAGAGTGGAAAAAAAAGCCTTATTTATTTAACAAACAAAATGCCCACAAGCATAAAGAATGAATAATAATAATA
>JANPWX010019231.1:0-13228 GCA_024734555.1 Trochalopteron elliotii
AAGAAGAAATATGAGAAGGAGAAGGACAAAAACAAGAGTTTAAAGAATGTCATCCAGCACCTGGAGCTGGAGCTGAACAGGTGGAGGAATGGTAGGTGCCAAAAAAATTGGGGAGCTGGATGTGGTTGGGTTGAAACCTTGCCCTAAATCAAAATTTAATTAATTATGTCTGATCACTAACTCACATTTTGTAATAATAATGAAAGGTGAAGAAGGAAAAATCAGGTGAACCAGCAGCCATTTGTAGGAGAAAACAGTGAAAATGCCAAAATTGGTGATTTCAGGGTAGGGAAACACAGGAGGCATCACTAATTTTAATATTAAATTAAGATATTATTGTTAATGATATCATTGTTAATGATAGTAATAAAAAAAGAAAAATGTTACTATATTTGGGTTTTTTTTTTAATAACTCTGCTGCACAGGCATAAGAATCCTTGTGCTTTAAGGTAATTGGACCTTGGATTTAGGTATTTTTTTATAATTGAATTTCACATTAGAATAATTAGTCCTTTAGTGCAATGACAGGGAGTGGCATCTGCTTAGAAGAATCACCATTTGTCTGCTGCTGTGGCTTCTAAATGAATTTTTTGTTGGGAACAGCCAATTTTCTGCTGAGAGATGTGGGGGAATTGCTGTCCAGGGCAGGTTGTAACATCAGCTGTAGGGTGGTACAGGAGGCAGAATGTGGATACACACAAATGAAATAATTTTCCTTGAAAAATCCTAAATTAAATTTTAAAAATTGAATTTAATCTGGAGCGCTGGCAAATAATTTTAGCAAACCAGCCTTAGTTTGAATTGTTTATTTCACATTTGAAAAATCAACCCCCAACCTCCAAACCAACCAACAAAAAAAAATTCCAATCCAAAGCCCATTTATTTTTTTAAAGCCTGGATGGATCCTTTTTGTTTAAATATCCTCATCCCCTCCCTCAGTGCTGCTTTTCCACCACTGTCACCCAGCAATGCATTCAAAAGATTATTGATTTCTTGTCTGACCTTCTGCAATCACATCCCCTGGAAGGATGGAGGCTTCTCACAAAGGGAACTGTCACAGCAATCACATCTAGGATAATATTCCAGGAAAATGAGGGATTTATCCTACAAAAGAAAAGGGCAGCAGGAAAAGGCTGAGTTTGGTTCTCACTGAGCATTTCAGCTCCCAGGTGCCCAATTTTTCTGTGTTTTCCAAGGCAGGAGGTTCTCACCCAATGAATGAGAAATTAAAAATTCTTTTTGGGAAGCGGCTGGTGGATTCTCCACAGCCTGAGGAACATTTTTTGTGTGAATTCTAACCAAACCCACCTTTCCTTCTCTCCTCCAGTGAAACCCAACAGTGAAAAATCAATTCACATTTTCCCTCATCAATAATATAAAATACCACCAGGCCTTCAGAAACAGGGCAGAAAATATTTGGAGTGAAGTACTTTTGATAGAGGTGATGCTGCTTGATTTCAAATTCCACTTTTTCGTGCTTTAAGCTGAGAAAAAAAAAAATCCCAAAACATCTGCTCAGTTGGTTGTGTTTTTTCTTGCCCTCTTCGTTTTGTTTTGGGGTTTGATAGATTGGTCCTGTTGACCTGTTCCCCTGCCAGTGAGGTAAATTGGCAAGAGGAATGGCTGATAAAGCTAAAATATTGGAGTTTTTCCTGAAAAAAGGGAAAAAAACCTGTAACCTTCCCAGCCCCTGAGCAACCTGTGCAGTATCCAGGGGCTCTCAGAGCTTTCCCCAGCCCTTTTTTTAGGGTGGATTTAATTTCTGCCCTGAGCAGCTCACCCACCCCTCATCCCTGAGGGTATAATTGTAACCCAGAGCTGTTCCTGAAGGAAATATTCCTCAGGGACAGGGATTTTGTAGGAAATGTGTCTGCAGTGCACAGGCAACCTCTGGAAGTTGGTGTTTGTGCTGGAATTTACAAGGCAAATATTAAATATTGTTTTAAACACTGGCTGTGCTGGGGCTCTCCTGCTCCATCCTGGAGCTGGAAATCCCTGGAGGAAGGGATATTTAAATTCCAGCAGATTTTAGGCAGGAATTAGGGGGTTTCCCTCCTTTTTTACACCTCTGGTAATCCATGGAGCCAATCCTGACCGTCAAGGGAGTGAAAGGAGAGCTGGGAGTTCTGTGCTGTTGCTGTTCAACCTGCTGCTGGTTTTTCTGGGGTCACTGAGGTTGGAAAAGACCTCCAAGGCCCCATGGAGTTTGCATTTCCATGGGATCATCACACTCACCTCCTTCCCACACCTTTTCCTGGTCATTTGTATCCCTGGAAGTGGCACAAAACCTTTTTTTTTATTTATTTATTTAAATTTTTGCCTCCCCTGAGCCCCTCAGTGACTGGGATTTTATCCATGGATTTGGGATTTGGGGATTTTAATGAGCTGTGTCCCTGCAGGAGAAGCTGTCCCCGAGGAGGAGCAGATCAGTGCCAAGGACCAGAAGAACCTGGAGCCTTGTGATAACACCCCAATAATTGATAACATCACCCCCGTGGTGGCCAGCATCTCCACGGAGGAGAAGCAGAAATATGATGAGGAGATCGCCAGCCTCTACAGGCAGCTGGATGATAAGGTGGGAATGGTTCATTCCAGGTGGAAATCCAAAATTTTCCTCAATTCCTCAAGTGTTGTGAACTGGAAAATGTTGGGGAATTCTAAATAGTGAATAAAAGCAGCTCTCCACCCCATTTTCCCTGTGCAGGCAGTTGTTTGGGAGAAGTCTCCAGGAAATCACAGCTAGGTTTTCTGTTAATTTTAACTTTCCCTTTCCTTCAGTGATTTGTGTAAAATACTTCAGCAAACTGTAGCAACACCCTGGGGGGGGCGGGAAAGAAAAAAGAAGAAAAGAAAAAAGAGAAAAAAAAGAAAAAAAGAAAGGAAAAAGAAAAAAAAGAAAAAAAGAAAGGAAAAAGAAAAAAAGAGAAAAGGGAAAAAAGGGAAAAAAAGAAAGAAAAAAGAAAGAAAAAAGAAAAAAATAAAAAATAAAAAGAAGGAAAAAAGAAAAAAGAAAGAAAGAAGGAAAAGGAAAAAGGGAAAAAATAGAAAAAAGAAAAAAAAAAGGGAAAAATGAAAAAAAAAGAAAAAAGGGAAAAAAGGGAAAAAATATAAAGAAAGAAAAAAGAAAAAAAGAAAGAAGAAAAAAAAAGGAAAAAGGGAAAAAATAAAGAAAAAAGGAAAAAAGAAAAAAAAAGAAAAAAGGGAAAAAAAAAGAAAGAAAAAAGGGGGCGACTGTCCTTAATAATCCCAGTTATTAAAATTTCAAGGAAAACACATCCCCCATCCCCTTTTTATTTGTGTGGTTGGAGCTGCAGACACAGCCCAAAGTGCAGGTGGCTCATTTATTTATTTCTCTGCACATCAGTGGCATCACTTAAAGCTCTCAGCAATTCTCTTCCCCAGCCATTAAAAGCTTTGGCTTGTGGGAAAATGAAAAGAAAAAAGGCCCAGAAAAAGCCATTCAGCACCCTGGATGAGAGCAGCAAAAAAAGCTGCCTGGAAAAAAAGGGCAGCTCCCATCAGGAATCAATATTCACTTTTAAAATTCAGATGTAATTAGCAGGAAAATAGCAGAAAAAAACAAAACAAGCCCATTGTGTCCTTGCCTGTTAATATCAAGGTTTGGCTGTTTGTGGACACAAAGGAACTGGGTTTAAATCTTGATTTTTGGTCTCTCTGCACAGTCTGGTTGTGCACAGCAGTGTTGTGGCACTGAAAAGAGAAATTTTCTGGAAGGAATGACAGATTTCTCTGATTGCACCCCCAGCAGCAATCTCCAGCTTTTACACATTGAGCAGGAGAAGGAAAAAACCAAAAATTCAGTCATTCTTTCACTTTGCTCATCAAAAGCAGCAAAGCCTATTAAATTATTCTGGAGGGAAGTGGCAGCAGGTTTGAATTTTTCCCTAGAAAACATGGGAAATTTTTCCCTAGAAAACAAGCATAATATGGCACAGGACTGTAGGAAATGAGAAGATATTTGATCCCAAACCCAAAATATCACCATTTATACCAGTGTTGCCAGCTTTTACTGCAGAGCTCTGTGTGGTTTTATTTCTTTTATTTATGGTATATTTATATATATTTATTTATGCATATGTATTTATGCATATTTATTTATGTATTTATGTATATTTATTTTTCCCTCTTCTCGTACCACTCACGAAGTTTGCTGCATTATTCCCCCCCTTTTTTTTTTTTCTACAAAAGGGGGGGATAAAAAGGGATCAAATGAGATCCTGTGAAAAGAAATTAAAAAATCTCCACCCCTGTTTCATTGCAGGATGATGAAATCAACCAGCAGAGCCAGTTGGCTGAAAAATTAAAGCAGCAAATGTTGGATCAAGAGGAGGTAAGAAACTAAAATAAATAAACCAACCCAAAAAAAACCCTTTACATTTTGCTCCTGAGCCCTTTGTTTAATGATTCTGTCCCAGCTGTTCATATGAACTGGCTAAAATTCAAGTGGAAAAAAGTCTCAGCCAGGTTTAAACTTGAAATTTCATAATTTTCTCCCTAAGCCTGGCTAAACCTCCTGGAAATAACAATCCCTCCTGCTGGGAAGTGATGCTGGAGCCCCAAGGGAGGAGTGGGGCCAGGATTTTTCACTCCAAATGTGATTTTTTTGATGTGTCTGTGGCCATTCAGGTATCCAGGCACTGTGGATTGCAGGGAGTTAGAGATTTCCTGATATTAAATTACTAATCACCATTATTTGGGCAATTAGAGGCAGCAATCTGTGGGATGGAGAAACCTGAGGACTGGTGCTGATAACTGGATTTGCTGCAAAATCTCTGATTGCTCCCTTCAAACATTTGACTGCAGCATTTCTGTCCCTAAAATGAAAATTTTGGTGGGTTTAGGATGGGGAACATCATCACTAAACTCAGCCAAGCCTTTCCCTCCTGTGAGGAGTTCTGAGGATGCAAAATGAGGCAGTAACACCAAGTTCCCCAAATGTTGCTGTGATATTTTGTAGGAATTAATTTTATTGTGTTTCCAGGTCCTCAGAAAGGGTTTCCAAGGTGTTATTAGAGAAAAAACAATTTATGAGCACGTCTTTTATTCAGCACTCAGGGTTCACTTTATTTTATTTTATTTTAATTTTATTTTATTTTATGCCAAGATGAAGCTCCTCATTCTCTTACCACAGCTTGATTGGATTGCCCTGCACTGCACAGTGCTGCCTGTGCAAAATAGAATAATAAAAATACTACTATTAAATAATATTATTAAATATTATAATTATATATTTTATATATTATATATAATATATATTATATATTATATATTTATATATTTTATTATATTATATTATATATAATATATGTTGTATTATAAAATTATAATACAACACTATGATGATGATGATGATGATGATAATAATAATAATAATAATAATAATAATAATAATAATAATAATAATAATAATAATAATAATAATAATAATTGCACTTTATGCCTGCCCAGCCCATTATCTCCTGATGTGTGTTATGAGTTTATTTGTCACCTCTCTTCTCTTCTCCCATCTTTTTTACATCCCTCTTCTCACCTGAGGCTGATTTTTCCTCACAGCTGTGCCCTGATTTTGGGGTGCTGAGCATTTCTCCCATTTGGGAGCAGCTGACACGATTATTCCTCACCCCTGCAAGATAAATCAGGATTTCAATGCCCATTTTTCCCCCTTGTTTTTTGGCAAATTCCTCATCCAGCCTTGCTAAAATTCAAAATCTCAGCAGCTGATGTTGTTCAGAGCCTTTTTCTGCCTCCTCTCAGCTCTTGCCTGTGAGGGAGAAGGTGATATTTTATTATCCAAGGTGTTTTTCCCCAGTCAGCTGTCCCTGCTCTCCCCCGGAGATGTGATGAGCTCACTGATCCACCAGCAGCTGCCTCACTCTGCTCCCCCCCACCCCTAATTAACCAGCCCTTATTGCTGCTTGATTAAGCCAGCAGGTTAATTAGAAACCTGAGGCCTGCTGCAGATGAGGCTGATTTTGAGGGGGGAGGTTTTGGTACCTTTTCACCTCTGGCTGCTGCTCAAGGTGGGTGTTTTGGGGGGATTCTGAATATTCCATCCCCACGTGGGACAGATCCATGAAATGCTGCAGCCCTGGGCCTTTCCCCTTTATTTACAGATCATTTTTATATTTATTTTTTTTTGGTGGCTTTTTGCTCCATTTTTTCCACACAACATCAGCCAGAATCTCCTTGTTTATGCTGTAGGTGATGCACAACCACTCCTGACGTTCACACAGCGAAATTTCTTAAGTAAATGTAAATAATAGTTCCATCTGTGTTGAGCAGGGAGATAATTTGAAGCTATTTTGTTGTTTAAATATTTACATGCCATCTGGCTCTGGCAATGCAATGGCTTTTTCCATAACGTGAGTGCACTTCTGAGGCTGCAGCATTAAGCAGGGAGATAAATTTCCCTTTTTTTCCCCTTACATCTGAATCCTCTCTGGGCACGTGCCAGCCTCCAGAGCTTGCCTGCCTGCTTTCCTGCCTGCTTTCCTATTTTCCACCAGCACTCTGAGCCAAAAAAAGAAGAAAAAAAAATGCCATTTCTTCTGGGATATTCTGCTTTTTTGGGTGGTCTTTTTTTTTTTTTGCTGGGGGGTCTCACTCAGCTGCTTGGTGGGCAGATCAGGAGAAATCCACCCAAAACACTTCAGCAGGGAAGGTTTTATTTCAATATTATTCCAATATTATACCAATCCATGATCCAGATTTCTTGGGGAGGAGTGAATTCTGTGAATGGATGTCCAGCCTTTGCTGTTAGGATGAGCATGAGGCCCTCTCAGATCTGGTTTTATCTGTTTGATAATTCCCCGTTTGATGTTTTTTACGCCGTGTCAAGCCCTGGTTTTGTTATTATTCCTGAAAGTGCAGTTTTAGCAGTAAATGTTAGGTGTCACTTTTATTTATTTTCACATCATCCTGCAGTGCAGGGCTGGACTTGTGCTGAGGACACCAGAGAGCTGAATTTTCAAGGCTTTACCATCCCACTGAGCTTTGGTTCAAGGGCAAGGGACAGGACTAAGCCAGCGACCTCCCACAATCACTAAAACCTCAAAATCACTGAAAGAGGAAATTTAATAAGTTTTCCAGCTTGGAAACACTCACTAGAGAGAGTGTGTGTGTGTGTGAAGTCAGTATTTTCTTCTGAGATTAGATTTTTTTCCCTCAGCAAACAGGAGCAGCTGATCTGTCCCCAGCATCATCCTTCAGATGATAACTGGGGATAATCGTCTTAGGTTTGCTTATCAAAATCTTTCTGTAAAGCCACGAGCTCTTTGAGGCTGCCTCACAGAGTCTTTTTCCCTCAGCTCAGTTCAAAGCCCTCAGCCTCTGCTCAAACATTTTATTTTGTGGCATTTTTTGGGGGGGCTGAGCTGCAGCACTGGATTGAGGGCAGAAAATGTCTTTGGAGCTCTGATGCTGTTTAAAATCAGTTTCTCTGCCTCAGTCTTGGGTCATAATAGGATTTGGTGAAGATTTTTCTTGTTGTTGAAGTTCAGAGCTTTTTTTTTTTTTTTTTTTTTTGTCCTTCCTTCAAATGCTTTGTGCTGGAACTGGTGATGGTTTCAGGATTTCTCCCCTCCTGCACACACGATTTGTGCTCACTCTTTTTTCCCCTTCTTTGCCTGTTTTTCTCCTTTTCAATATTGCTTTTTGAAGGAGGTTTTGGGTCACTTAGTGTCATTGTAGACATACAGTATCAAGTTTTCAGAAGGCTCTTTATTATGGCTCCATGCTGTCCTTTATACAGTTTTTACAAACCTCATGGGCAACTTTAATTGGTTAACAGCTTTTTTTTTTTGTTAATTATTCTCTTGGTTAGTAAAAGGTATTTTACTTATCCATCAAATCTCTCTATTCTCAGATTTCTTACATATTTTCTTCACTGATTCTCATGGGACAAATCCCTTATTATTACAGGTGGATTTATTTTTCACCCTCAGAATGGATTGTTGTGCTAAAGGAACTTCTCATTCTTAAAACAGCTTTATATGGGAACTTTCAAATTGCTTGTTAGCTTATGACAAATTGAAAATTTCTTGTTAACTGCACTTAGAAGAAATGAGAGGCCAGCTATGGCTCTGTCCACACCTTAGTGCTGCTGTGTTGTTTGTGCCCAGCTTCTGGCCTCCACGAGGAGGGATTATGAGAAGATCCAGGAGGAGCTGACCCGACTCCAGATCGAGAATGAGGCAGCCAAGGACGAGGTGAAGGAGGTGCTCCAAGCCCTGGAAGAGCTGGCTGTCAATTATGACCAGAAATCCCAGGAAGTGGAGGACAAAACCAGGACCAACGAGCAGCTGGCAGATGAGCTGGCACAGAAAAGTGTAAGAGCAACTTGTTCATGCTGTTGGTTCTCTCTTTGCTCCCTAAGCCTTCCCAAAAACCCTCTCTTCTCTGTCTTAATTAATGAAATTAAGGTAATTCAGAAGCTGCTCCGTGGAAGTTGGTGGCAGATTGTGGCTCTTGCAGCAAGGAATGGGATGTGAGAAGTGGCCATCCTGTGTTTTGGGTATTTAAAACCTGTGTTTTGCCAAGAAAGCTGTGAAAATCTGCCTCGTTGCAAATGGCAGCAGTTTGTGGTTTTTCTGGACTCTGTGCTGTGGGATTTTTACAGGGAGCCAGGGGATCTCAAGGAAGGAATCAGGAAAAAAAAAATTAATCAGCTTTTTCAGCTGATGTGTCCTGATCTTCAGGAAAAAAAGGGAAATCAAGATTGGTTTAGTAGCTTAAATCATCCTTTTCCCTTAATTCATTACAGCAACTTAAGGAGCCGTTGTTAACAGATCTGTTTCATTAAAGACTTTGTTATCTCCCCCAGTAAAACAGATTACCACCAAATCCTTGGGAAAAAATTGAATTTTCTATCCCTCCCTACCTATTTCACTGTGATTAACCTCCTTTGATGTATTATGCAAATCAGACTCTTGGAGGATTTGCTACATTTAATAGATCCAAAGTAGCCTTTGGTGGCAAGTGAGTTGTGAAAGTGGATTATGCCAAGGTGGAACTGGATGTGTCACGACATTGTGCCAGCAGGAATGAGGAAAATACCCCGTGGAAACTGCTCAGCCTGCAGAGGGGAGGGTAAATTCTTGTTTTTCAACCTTTCCAGAGTGCCCTGACAGCCACCCAGAGGGAGCTGGGCCAGCTGCAGGAGCTCAGCAACCACCAGAAGAAGAGAGCCACAGAAATCCTGAACCTGCTGCTGAAGGATCTGGGGGAGATCGGGGGAATCATCGGCACCAACGACGTGAAAACCGTGCGTGGCCTTGGTGCTTTCTTCCCCCAGCTCCTCCTGCAGGGAAAACACCCAGAAAATCAGGGAATCCCAGAGAAGTTTGGCTTGGAAGGGGCTTAAAGCTCTTCTGGTGCCAAATTCCCTGCCAGGGGCAGGGACAGCTCCCACTGTCCCAGGGTCATCCAAGCCTCAATGTTCAACCTGGCCCTGGACACTTCCAAGGATTCAAGGGCAGCTACAGCAAATCTGGGAATTCCAGCCCAGCCAGGAATTCCCAATTCCCAATCTCCCACCCAGCCCTGCCCTCTGGCACTGGCACAGCCATTCCCTGTGTCCTGTCCCTGCAGCCCTTGTCCCCAGTCCCTCTGCAGCTCTCCTGGAGCCCCTTCAGGCCCTGCCAGGGGCTCTGAGCTCTCCCTGGAGCCTTCTCCTCTCCAGGGGAACATTCCCAGCTCTCCCAGCCTGGCTCCAGCCCTGGGAGCATCAGTAGATGTGGGATATGTGGATGCAGCAGTCCTTCTCCCAGGATATTCTGTGTAAGTCCTGGCTGAGCACACAGGAGGACACTGCAGAGCTCTTTGGCTGGGAGAGGCTCTGTGTCTGGGCTCACAATTATTCCCAGCTCAGTTTTTGGGGTCAGAGCCCATCTGGGAGTGGCTGAACTGATTAATGGGGGCTCTGAATTCCCCCCAAAACAACACACAGGTAGCCCAACTCCCTCCTCAGCCAGCACGATGCAGAATTCCCAGAATATGAAAATACTGGCTTCTGAGGTGGCCAATTATTGATCTGAAGTTTGGTGCAAATTTTGGTCAGCCCTGCTTTGAGGTTTGCCTTTGTGTGCCTCTTGGGGTTTGGGGATACAGTAGAGGAGGTGGCTGCTCACTTTGTCACATTTGTAGAAGAACAAAATGCTGATTTCAGAGCAAATATTTCCATGGTCATTGCTAAATGGCAGAGATGGAAACTTTCCATGGCCTGCAAAATCTCCTTGGTGGTGTTAATGCCATCTCTGTCTATTTAAAACCACAGGGAAAACAGCAGTGGTTAAAACTGGCTGAGTTCATTTTTGAGACGTATGAAAATTCCTTGCAACACATTTTTGTTACTTTTAGTTGACTTTTTGTTGATGTCCTGCCAAGGCTCTCTCAGGTCAGCAGGGGCTGCAGCCTGTCCTGCTGCAGAGGACACAATCCCTGCTGTCCCTGTGCTGCTGCAGATTCCAGCCTTTGGAGATGTCACAGCAGCCTCTGGTGGCCAGAGGAGCAGGGACTGGGAGAGGAAATCCTTGCAAATGGAGGCAGAGGCACTTTGGTACAAGTTTTTGTGGGAAATGAGATGTCAGCACTTCAGGGGACAGCTGTCAGTGGAAATAAGGCCAGACTGAGGAGAGCAGTTTCAAATTTGTTGGCAATCAGTGTCTTCTCCAAGTGTGTCTGATCTCAGAGCAGACTGAAAATTTTGGAAGAAGCCTCATTTTTCAGGATTTTTGGGAGAAGGAGCAGCACATGTTCCCTTCCCCTTGGCAGTGCTGGGGAAAAAAGGGGAAGCAGATGACGTTGAGCTGTGTTTTTGCTCAGGGAGAACCTGCACAGCTCCTCAGTGGAATCTCCTGAGCTGGAGATCCACAGGGTCACCCCAAAATCCCACCCTGGGCATCCCTGGGAGTGGTGTCCAAAAAACTCCTGGAGCTCTGGCAGCCTTGGGAATGTGATCATTCCCAGGGGAGCCTGGGCAGTGCCCAGCACCCTCTGGGGGATGAGCCTTTCCCTGAGATCCAGCCTAATACCTGGAGGTGATATCCCTGTATGATATCCCTTCACACAAATGTGAAATATACAAAATAAACAAAAATAAAATGTACTACATAAAGAAAAATAAAACATACAAGAGAAAAGGACAAATCAAACCAAAAGTTCTGAAAGAAGATGTCTCCTTAATACAATTAGCTCTCTTTGCTTTGTGAAAAGATCCCCATTCTGATTTCTTTTGTCCTCCAAAAATGAGTTTTAAGTTTTCAGAAACAATTCATACTCTTCTCCAACCTCTCTTTCTAAAATGCCCCCTGACCTGTAAACCCACCCCAAACCCCAGAACAAGCCTCTGGAGCTGTTCCCAGAGCAGGAGAAGCTCTGGGGCAATCCCTGTGTGCAATCCCCCTGTGCTCAGCTGGCACATGTCAACGGGGTGATGGAGGAGGAGTTCACCATGGCCAAGCTCTACATCCCAATTCTCATTTCTTTTGTCCTCCAAATATGAGTTTAAAGTTTACAGAAATAATTCATGCTCTTCCCCAACCTCTCTCTCTAAAATGACCCCTGTAAAACCACCCCAGAACAAGCCTCCAGAGCTGTTCCCAGAGCAGGAGAAGCTCTGGGGCAATCCCTGTGTGCAATCCCCCTGTGCTCAGCTGGCAGATGTCAACGGGGTGATCGAGGAGGAGTTCACCATGGCCAGGCTGTACATCAGCAAGATGAAGTCGGAGGTGAAGTCGCTGGTGAACCGCAGCAAGCAGCTGGAGAGTGCCCAGATGGACTCCAACAGGAAGATGAACGCCAGTGAAAGGGAGCTGGCGGCCTGCCAGCTCCTCATCTCCCAGGTGGGTCTTGCTCCTGCCTCCTCCCAGCTTTTGGTGGCCTTCCCAGCCTTGTAGGAATGCATCTTTTTTATCTGAGAGGCAAAAAATCCAGGCAGCGTCTTCAGTTTTTTTATCCTCGGATGGGAATATTTTAAACTCCGTTTTGAGCATTTTCGCTGCAAACTTCGCCGGTTTTTTCTTTCAACAACACGTTTCTTGTTGGCAAGAAGCAAACCATCAGGATGGCTGGGGAGAGCCCACACCATCAGGGTGGCTGGGGAGAGCCCAGACCATCAGGGTGGCTGGGGAGAGCCCAGACCATCAGGATGGCTGGGGAGAGACCACACCATCAGGATGGCTGGGGAGAGCCCACACCATCAGGATGGCTGGGGAGAGCCCAGCTGAGCTTCTGCAGGTTGAAGATCCCAAAGCCACCTCAAGGCTGGTGTCCAGCTGCTTTTAAAAAGCTGCTGCTCTTGGTTTGACACCAAGTTTAACACCATCCCAGGGATGTTTTGGGATTACTGTCTGAATTCCAAATTGGGCTGCTAAGTGTGACCTCCAAAAGCACAGCCTGCTTTGACCTCTCAGCTCCTTCCCAGACATTTTGCTGTGAGTTCTCCGAGGCATCACCTCTGGATGTGGAAATCCTTTCTGTTTTCCCTCCTTTACTGTGGGACAATTTTCCCTGAATTCCTCCTCCCACCTCACTGCTGTTCCTTGCCTTTAAAGCACGAAGCAAAGATCAAATCCCTGACAGACTACATGCAGAACATGGAGCAGAAGAGGAGGCAGCTGGAGGAGTCCCAGGACTCCCTCAACGAGGAGCTGGCCAAGTTACGTGCTCAAGGTACAGCTCTGGGTCTGGTGCTCCTCATTTCTGTCCTGGAAGACTCATTTTTGTCTTAATAACGTGAAAAATTATAAAAACCCCCACACAGATCCTTTATCAAACAGCACCGATCAGTCTTGCTAAATATTCTGTAAAATTCTGGGATTTAATGAGGATTAATCTAAATTTCAGTTGTCCCTCTGCAAAATCCCTGCCCCATTCCAAACAGAGGTGCACAAGTTGTGTTTTTACCTGCTGGCTTCATTTTTAAGGTTTGCTTCGTTTTCCCCTTCCAATTTAATGTGGAAAATGTGCAGGTATCAAAAGAAGTTCTTGTAGCTTTGCTAAGCTCCTGGGTTATATAAATTTATAACTTTGCAGCCTTAAAATCATTCTGAATTTCTGCACGAGGGATTTTTCCCTCTCTGAGGTGGGGATGAGACTTTTTATTTTTTTTATTTTTAATTTTTTTTATCCTCTCCTGCATTCTTAGGACAGAATCTGTATTGCATCTCCTGGAATAAATTAATTTTATTTTCAAATCTGAAATTTAAAT
>JANPWX010019231.1:18510-29140 GCA_024734555.1 Trochalopteron elliotii
CTCTCTCTGCTTTTATTCTTTCCTTGCCTTTCTGGACCTTTTCCCTTTCTTTTTTTTTCTCCTAATTACTCCTCTATGTGATTTAATTCCAAAAAAATCTTCCTTTGTAAATTCAGATATTGATATATCTCTGAGGCACAATGTAATACGTGCACACAACAGAGGAATGGGGCAATTCCTGGAATGGTTTGTTGGGATTGCTAAAGGAGAATGGTTTAGATGGAGATGACAATATTGGGATATTCAATCCTGAGGGAGAATCACACAGCATGAAGTATCACCTCCTGGATGTTTCCTCTTGTAAGAAGCCATCCAAGCTTTGTCTTGACATCTTCTGGAATGGTGTAAATTGGACATAAAAAGTGCCTCACTGCCCCACCAAGTCACTTCCCTCTGTTGTTAGACAGTCCATAATCTTTGCAGATCTAATGCATGGGAAGGTGGAAGGGCTCTGCCATCAGGAAAAAGGATCTGCCAGCAGGAAAAAGGATCTGCCAGCAGGAAAATGGGTATATTTGTTGTAGGCCAAGGCAGGGACTGATGTGTTCTGCACAGGTGGATTAGGAACCACACTGCCAAGCACAGCTCTGAGTTGGGAAAACAATGAGCTTTCCCTTGGAGGAGAAGGGGAGGTGGAAAGCTAAAATGTGAAAGCTGAAATGTCTTGTTTGGTGCCTTGTTTCCCTCTGCAGCCAAGCCCATCCGCCCTGGTCACTACCCAGCGTCTTCTCCGACGGCCGTCCACGCCATCCGAGGGGGAGGGATGTCCAACTCCAGCTACTACCACAACACCAAATAAACGAGAGGTAAGGCCAGAGTAACTTACTCATCCTCTTCTCAGCTCCCTTAGGTCTCATCTTACTTTTAGGAGACCCACAGCAATTTTTTTTCTATTTTTAGCAGTGGTTTGCTGATAGTTACAATACTCGTTAATTGAGTGCCTGTTAAGAGGCTTTGCCAGCTGCTGAGGAGAGGTTTTATTTTAATGACTTAGCACTTAAAAGTTTTTTAAAAGCTGCTCTGGTAAGTCTGGACTGAAATTCACACCTAGAGGTATGAAACTCATGTAGTAAAAATACAGTTCCAGAGGTTCCTTCTGCCAGCATCATCTGCCTTCTGTCCCATGGATGTGTTTCCATGTTGGGATATTCCAGCCTGGGATAGGGGTAGAGCAGCTGTCAGTGGCAGCAAGAGACAGCTCCAAATTTGAGTGTCACCATTTGGCACACTTCACACTCTTAGCTCTCCTCATGAAAAAAAAAAAAAAACTAAATATTTTACTTTAATTTCCAGGCCTTGAGGGTTTCTCCTAATCAAAAGATGAGCAGCATGTTCCCAGGAGACTGTTCCATGGACTTCATCCTCTCATTTCTCTTTTTAAATGCTCATCATTGGAGAGATTTTATATCTGCATTAGTTTAGATGATCACTGTATGCCACAGACATGCCAAGAGCCTGATGGCAGCAAGTGGCTGTGAAAAGCAGCCTGGGGACAGCAAACTTGTCCCTCCAAGTCTGGCTTTTCGCCCTCCCTGAGGATTAATTCTGTCTCACAACTCTCTTCATGGTCTGTGGTCTCCTCGAGGCATTCTTGGGTGTTTTGAGCATTTTTTTTTTTGGGCATGTTTCATGTCAGGCTTGCATGCCAAACATCCATCACGCCACACTCAAGCTGTTATTGTGCTGGGGGATTGTTCCTGCTCTTTGTGTTTGCCATGAGCTTCCAGCAACAAATATTTCCTGTGTGGATAAATTAGGGCAAGGCTTTGCTGAGTGGTTTTGTCCATTCTGGTCTGAAATTGGCTTTTCCACCTCATGAGTCAGGTGCCTCTGTCCATCTGCTTCATTGCATTCCCACCTCTGTGACCTGGCAAAGAGTGGGATACAGAGAGCCTTGTCAAAGATTTCTAAACATTTCTTGGAACAGCTACTCTGAGGGGAAAAAAGCTGCCACCTGCCTCAAATAAATGCACTTTTAATTCAGCAGCTGCAGTGAAATGAAGAGTCAGACTCAAACTGGCCACACATGTCAAGTGAACAAGTGTCGATTAATAAAAGTTATTAAAAAAATAACCACACTTCAAACTAGTTTGGTTTGTAATAACAACACAGGTCTGTGGAAGTCAAGAAAAAACAATCAGAAGGGATAAAATACCAGATATTTGAAATGCTGAGGTTTAGATTTGAGGGCTGTGGAGATGAGCAGGTTGCAGAGGAGCACCAGGGAAAATGAGGCTGGAGGAAAAGAAGATGGAAGATCTCGGGAGAAACTGGATAAAGTTACAGACTTGGAGTTTCTGGAAAAAATCAGGAAAAATCTGAAAACCAAATGGCAGCCCTAGAGGTTGGAGTGAAACCATTTCAACAGTGTATTCTAGATTTTTTGCTCATGTCCAGAAATAAGCCAGGAAGGCGTAGCCTGGGAAGGCTGGGAAGTGATTGGAGAAGGTCAAGTCTCCTTAGTTTTGGTCCTTTGGTGGAGAAATTTATTGGCAAGTTCCAACTATTTGGCTGCCAAAATTGGGAATATCAATTATTTGGGAGTATTTGAGTAATCTGAATTCTGAGCTTGGATTGAAACCCAGGGGTCTGAGTAAGGGTGTTAGGAAAGGTGCTGCCAGTGCAGGGAAAACTTCATCCAGATTATTTCCTGATTATGGTTGAGACATTCCTGTGCTCTGCAGAAAGTGCTTTGGAATGGTGCAGCTCTACCCAGCTGGAATTAGAACAAAACTTTCTTTTATAGTCATTCAACAGCAGAGAAATAAAAATTGAGGTTCCCATTTCAGCATTTGCTGAGGAGAGATTTATCTTGTGTTCATTCATTATTCACCATAAAGATAAAAGACACTTAGTGCTGTTAGACTGGTCAGAGTTATGATTGATTAACCCAGCAGATGGAAGAGAAGGAAATGTGGGTTTTAATAAAATGTGCTTGTCTAATGTGCATATATGACATTATAAAGTATATTTTTATAGTATTGTCATGATACTATATATAAAATATTTTAGATATTTCTGTTAACACTTATTTTATGTATGTGTGTATATATATCAGGAAAAGATCTCTGTCAGGAGACAGAGAACAGAAGGATTGGTTTGAATTTGTATTTTTTCATCCTTTTGATTTATAATTTTCAAACTCTGCTGCTGTTACTTTCCCCCCTTATTACATGAGATAAACACACACCAGCTCTTCAGCACATCTGTCGCTGCAGGACACAAAAGAAAGATGAGAGACTCCAAATATTTCAGAAGGCAAAGAGCATAGAAAAAAACTTTTATTGTCTAATTCTTACTACCTTTTATAAGGTGTTCTGATACAGACTTAACATGCTTGGTGAATAGGAACAACACCTCTTTAATCCCATTGGTTAAACTGGAGAAACAGCACAACACCACCTGGAGAAAGATTGTTTTGAGAAAAGATAGTTGTTTTCCAAGGTTGTTTTGAGAAGAATTTTTTCCTTGGAAAAAAGTTAGCAGCTGCTAGCAGGCTAAAACCTCTCAGACCCAGAAATATCAGACCCACACACATCCAATGAGCCAAGAGAAAAATCCCATTAAAGGAACAGAAAATTAAAGGTGGGAAAAAAAAAAAGTTAGACCTTTAGATGGTGTTTGGGTGAGACATAATTCCAGGCTACAGGTGGCAGAGAGCAAATTCCATCAGGAGAATTGGCTCATTTTGTGAGACCCAAATTCCATCATTTTTTTAACATGACTTTCCATCATTTTTTTAACGTGGCTGCGGATTCATCTCATTGGTTGCTGCCCATCCCATTTGGGTTTCTGATCCCCCCAACTCCACTGATTTTCCTTCCCTTTCTCTCTCTCTCTCTCTCTCTGGCAGGTCAGTTCCACTTTGGCATGTTAAGGGCTGTCATTAAGTCACGATAATTTCTTTTTTTTGCATGACTTTCCATCATTTTTTTAACGTGACCACGGATTCATCTCATTAATTACTGCCCATCCCATCTGGGTGCTCTGCTTTCTAATCCTCCCAACTCCACTGATTTTCCTTCCCTTTCTCTCTCTCTCTCTCTGGCAGGTCAGTTCCACTTTGGCATGTTAAGGACAGTCATTAAGTCATGATAGTTTCTTTTTTTTGCGTAACTTTCCATCATTTTTTTTAACGTGGCTGCAGAGTCATCTCATTGGTTGCTGCCCATCCCATTTGCATTTCTGATCCCCCCAAAACCACTGATTTTCCTTCCCTTTCTCTTTCTCTCTCTCTCTCTCTCTCTCTCTCTCTGGCAGGTCAGTTCCACTTTAGCATGTTAAGGACAGTCATTAAGTCATGATAGTTTTTTTTTTTTGTGTAACTTCCCATCATTTTTTTTAACATGGCTGCAGAGTCATCTCATTGGTTGCTGCCCATCCCATTTGCATTTCTGATCCCCCCAAAACCACTGATTTTCCTTCCCTTTCTCCCTCTCTCTCTCTCTGGCAGGTCAGTTCCACTTTGGCATGTTAAGGACTGTCATTAAGTCATGATAGTTTTTTTTTTTGTGTAACTTTCCATCATTTTTTTCACATGGCTGCAGATTCATCTCATTGGTTGCTGCCCATCCCATTTGCATTTCTGATCCCCCCAAAACCACTGATTTTCCTTCCCTTTCTCCCTCTCTCTCTCTCTGGCAGGTCAGTTCCACTTTGGCATGTTAAGGACAGTCATTAAGTCACGATAGTTTCTTTTTTTGCCCCCCTCCGAGCCGCTCCACGTCCCGCCCATCCCGCGCTCCCCACGGCCGTCGGCGATGCCCCGCTCCAGGTACTCCGAGCTTCGTAGGATCTCCACGTGTACAGAAGTGTCCAGCTCAGCTCCTCCAGACCCTCGTACAACGTCTGGAACATTCCCACCTCAGTAAAAGGATGATAGGGAGTCTGCCACTCCGAATTCCACGAGCCCTTGGCGCTGCTTAGGTTGGGGCTTCTCCACTCAGAGTGATGCTTTTTTTTTTGGGGTTTTGTTTTGGTTTTTTTTTTTCCGAGTCCTCCGTTGGCATCGGTAATTCCCGACTTGTGGCATCAAGGAATTAATTATTCAATGACCAAGTGCCATCAAAGGCAGGTGATTGTGCTCTGTCATGACTGATTTCCTGTATAATATACATATTATTTTATATTTTTAGGGGATGAAAATGTGCTGCTATGTGGTTTAATTTTACTGCTTAACATTTTCGGAAGGAAATTTCCCCAAAGAACCATTTGTAATTTCCTGATTTAAAAAAAAAAAAGAAAAAAAAAATCTTTGGACTGTATAAAATAACCTTTATCGCAGTACCTGGTAAAGAACAAACGGGATGCAGAGAAATCTGTTAGTATAGACCTAGGATTTGAAGTTTGGTAGTTCCATGAATTTATCTGTGTGACCTGTTTTAAAATTAAGCTCCTATTTCCTTGTAGTTCTCCCTACAGTGGTGGGTTTTCCTGGAGTGGGATGGCTTAGCCACATGTTTTGTAAGAGTTGTTCCCTAGGAATTTTATGAAGGATTTCAGAATGCTGTGGAAATCTTGCCTTGGAAAATCTGACAAGCATCTCCCCCCTCCCCCCTTTCCCCAGACAAGCCCCGATCTGTTCACACCGGAATTCAGATCCTGGAGAGAACAGTCCCCTCCCTACCAGAACAAAGGAAAATAAAATCCTCCAAACCCTTCCTTTAAAAAATCCAAAAGGAGGTGAGAGTTGTACACTCGAGCTATCCTTTGCAGACCAAATTTGGGATTTTTTTTTTTTTTTTTTTTTTGGCTGGGATGTGAGGAGCACATTGCCAAGGGAAAGGGAATGTCTTTCTAAGCCACTACATCCACTCATCCTATGGAAAGTCCGCTTGTGCTCCAGAGGGAAAGAAAAACCTTCCTTGGATCTCTCAGACAGCAAATTTCCATCTTCCCAGCAAGGGGGCACTGGAATTGCTCTGGGAATGTTCTGCTGGCAGGCAGAAGGTGCTGCTGCTCCTCCTCCTCCCTCCCTCCACATCTCCTGGGGCAGGTGGGACTCCAGGAAGCCGGGATTCCAGGAAGGCTCCGGGAAGCTGCAATTCCAGGAAGGCTCCGGCCAAGCGTAGCCCTCTGGTCTTCTTTTGCAGATGTTTGCTCTTCTTTAATTTGAGATTGATTGGGATTTTTTGGGGTTTTTTTTTTTAAATTTCTGAATGTGTAGGTGTAGAACCCTTCAGTTCCATAGAGCGTTTTGGAAGATTGTGAGTTGACTTTAGATATTTTTTTTTTTACTACTGAAATTAGGGTGTTGCAAAGTAAGTTGAACTTAATTTAACTGGTTTTGTTTTTTGGTTTTTTTGGTTTTTTTTTTTTTAATGTTGCACTATTTTGGGGGAGCATTTTGCTAAACATATTTAATGAAGTTGCAGATTTGCATGTATTTAATTTATTTTGTATTTTCCAAAGTTTTATATTTTCTTTCGTTACGTGCATGTGCACTGCCAGAAGAATGAACTGTGAAACTTGCCATATGCAATCTTTAATAAAATCACTAACTCAGAACTACTCTGTGCTATCTTACCAGCTGCTCAGAGCTGAGGTTTCTACTAGGAATTAATAATCCTCTTGGTTTTGGTTCTAGGAAAAGATCCCAAGCTTATTTGCTGTCGAAGATTTTTGTACTGTAGCCAACCTTTTGTTGTGTCTCTCGGAGTTTGGTATGGAATTCTGTTGTAAATGCAGCATTCATGACAACAAAAAGCTCTGGATTCCTCAAGGCATCACTAACCAGGAGTTTTTTTGGGGACAGCTCTGCCAGCTCCCTGCAGCTTGAGGGAGAAGTGAACTTGGACATCTCTTCCTCGTGCTGGTGCTGATCAGCCAGTCAGTGCCACCAGCAGCAAAACGATGAAGGTTCTCCAAGTTCCCTTTTACACCAGCGCTGCACGAGGACTTCCAGCAATGCCCCAAAGATGCCTTAGGCTAAAATCCTCCAAATTAAATACCTGAGAATATAGAGTAATTGGAAATGATGAATTCTCAGCTGAACATGCTCTGCTTGTATCGATTTTTATTTTTGAAGCCTATTTTAATTAGGCAACTTCAGTTTGTATCGCGTGCTGTATATTCGACTTTTGTACCATTTTTAAGGCTTTCACATTTTCTATCTGGAAAGGAAAAACCACACATCTGCTCTGCAGAGATCAGAACCTGTCTCTTGCTCTTTCCTGACCCCATCTTCCTTTCTTTGCTCTTTGAGTGTTGTGCTCTATTTATTCCAGGCTCATCTTTAAAATTGTGGTTTGTACAGCGCAACTGAAATTTCACATCTAAAAAATGTCATGCATGGGACAAATTCGGGTGGAAACATCATCCCCGAATGGAAAACGGATTTCAGATGGAACTAAAGTGCATATTGTTCTTTTTTGCTAGTAATTAAAAAGTATTTCTGGCTCACTTGAGCTTCTCTTAATGATATGTTCAAATATCTTGTGTTCGTCCTTGAGTTCATGTTTCATTGACTTGTTTTCTGGAAAGCAAGGAAAGTTTTAAGCTTGGAAAGACCTTGGCTGATGCATTTTTAAGTTTTGTATTAAACTCAGCAAGGGTGAGATTTAGATTATCCTGAAAACTTAAAAATAAGTTGCCACAAAAAAAACTTCGCTACAGCAATTGCTGCCCACAGAGCCTTGAGTAGCTTCTCAATTTCACTTTATGAAGCCTAGTGGACTAAGATGCACATTTGCCTGAAATCTTTATAAATTATAGGATCATGGAATGGTTTGGTTGGATTTTAAAGATCAGCTGATTCCACCTCCTGCCATGGGCAGGGATATCTTCCACCATCCCAGGGTGCTCCAAGCCCTGTCCAACCTGGCCTTGGACATTCCAAGGATCCAGGGACAGCCACAGCTTCTCCTGGGCAACCTGTGCCAGGGCCTCACTGCCCTCACAGGATTCCTTCCCAATACCCCATCTAACCCTGCCTTAAGGCTTGAAAACAAACAAAACCAGACCAGACAAAAAAAAAAAGAATTTTCATTTGAACGCGGTTTTATTCAAAGAATCGTTTAAATAACGGCGCTGCAGGTCCAAAAGCAAAGGGCTCATCAGCTTCCCATTGCTGGAGGAGAAATAACCTCACATAACTACGACTGAAGTACTCCTCCATGAGGGGAAAAAAGGGACAGGAACGGGCAGGATAATCTGAATGTCTCCTTGCTGTGACTTTAGTCCTCGCGGTGCCTGTAGGGACCATCCGCTGTGCGGGATGGCAGCAGCGCTCCCCCGCTGGCCGTGGGGGAGCCACGGGGCCTCGAGGCATTCTGTAGATTTAGCCCTGTCTAGTTTGTAAAGTGTGTAAACGTGTACTGCAGATGTGTATTCTCTGGGGCTCTATGTATCCTTACAGTAGTGTTCAATTTAGGAGAAAAAAAAAAAAAAAACAGCCAACAAACAAACGGAAAAAAAAAAGAGAAATAAATGGTGGACACGTTTTGCTGGTAACAAGGGGAATTTTTTTTAAAATTTTTTTTTTTGCCATTGCATCAGATGATGCTGAACTGTATTAAAGTCTTGATAGCAGACCTGAACCCTCCTCCTCCCCCCAGCCCGTGGAGAGAAGTCTTATCTTCGTGCTGAAGTTCTGTCGGAGATGGATGGATACACTGGCAGACTGCATGATGTATCATTTGAATACAGTGGAAAATAAAACTGAACTGAACTCTGCCGTGTGGGCCTGGTGTGACACGGGACAGGGCACTCCGTGCAGCAGTGACAGCTCCCTGTGACAGGGACAGGAGCCAGGGAATGCCTGGAGCTGTGACAAGGCGTGTTTAGGGTGGGTTTCAGGGCAAGGTTCTTCCCTCAGAGGGTGCTGGGCACTGCCCAGGCTCCCCAGGGAATGGGCACATTCCCAAGAGCTCCAGGAATGTTTGGACAGCACTCTCAGGGATGCCCAGGATGGGATTTTGGGGTGTCTGTGCAGGGCCAGGAGCTGGATCCATGATCCTGTGGGTCCCTTCCAGCTCAGGAGATTCCCTGAGTGACCCACTCAGTGGAGTCACACTCCACTCTGGGTTTCAACTTTTCTTCTAAACCTGTAGAAAGTCATTCATAAAATGATAAAATCCCAGACTGGTTGGGGTTCGAAGGACCTTAAAGCTCATCCCATCCTACCCCTGCCATGGGCAGGGACAATTTCCACTATCCCAGGCTGCTCCAAGCCCTGTCCAACCTGGCTTTGGACACTGCCAGGGATCCAGGAGCACTAATTAAAAAATTTGAGTGACTGGGGAATGAACACAGCAGAATTTTTGATTTTTTTAATAAATAATTCCACCATCTTACTGCCTCTCCATGGACATATGCTGTTTTCCTCCTCTTTTTTGTTAGCCTGGGGGATGACAGGGAGACTCTTCCACTTCCCTTGTGCGTGTATTTCCATTTTTATAGGAATATTCCACTCACTTTATGTAATGGAGTAGAAGTTCACGTGTCCTCACCACTTCCCTAAAGTCATACTCGGGAGCTTTAGAGACAGCTCATTTCCAGTAATTATTTCTCTGAGCATTTCCCAATTAAATCATTACTTTCCTCCTCAGCAATGCAAATCCTGGGCGCTCCAAGGTTTCTGTAGGAATGGATTGCTCTTTTTTTTTTTTTTTTTTTTTTTTTTTTTTTTTTTTTTTTTCTTTTTTTTTGCTGCTGAGTAGACTCCTAGTGAGGATTATGTGGGTTTTGCACCATAAAAACAGAAGCAGACTTGGAAATCAGTCCAGTAAAATTTGGNTTTTTTTTTTTTTTTTTTTTTTTTTTTTTTTTTTTTTTTTGCTGCTGAGTAGACTCCTAGTGAGGATTATGTGGGTTTTGCACCATAAAAACAGAAGCAGACTTGGAAATCAGTCCAGTAAAATTTGGAATTGATTATTAAAAAATACGAATAAATTTTGGATTGGGATAAATTTTGGGTTCAGTGCAAGTAAGAGGCACTTCCTCACCCTCTGAGAAGCTCCTGCAGGATGAGGATGGCTCCACCCGGGAAGAAGAGGCTCTCCAGCGTAGATGGTTTATATGAAGGAGAGCAGATGGGAAGTTCCAAACATTCCCCAAAAGTCCTGCAGAGGAAGGCAAACACTGCAGGGTGCCAGAGCTTTTTCCATGAGTCAAAAAATGTTCACCCTTCAAGATCTCCTCGATAAAGCTCATGCCTGGAGGATGAGCTCAATTAGAGAGCAGACTGTTTGTAAGCGTATCCCTACAATTTCGTTTTCGGAATGTGGGATTGCAGCAGTTAATTAACTCTCTGAAAACAGCACAAATTACCGTATCCATTTCCAAGATCCACCTTTCGCAAGAGCGCAGCGAAAACAAAGGAACGGGAGTCGCATCCCTAGAAAAACACTCACCTCAAGGCTGCTGCTATTCATTCAAACACTTCTTAGCTCAAACTGAAACACTTTGAATTTATCCTCCAGCAGAGCCGATCCCAAGGGAAGCTGTATTTACCCTAAAATCAGGATACTCGGTAGCTCGGCATCAAGGTGAACACCTTGATGCGCTCTGATGGAAAACTGGGTCCAGGGGCAGGGGGTGTCGCGGAGGTTTCACTTCCAAGGATCCCCGGGATGTTCGGGGGGATCCCGCAGCTGGTCGGGGGTCCCTCCCTGCCCGCAGGTGCCACCGC
>JANPWX010019231.1:29240-44044 GCA_024734555.1 Trochalopteron elliotii
TCCGCCCCGGCCCCTCCTCCGCCGGCGCCGCCCGCACGGCCAGGGGCGAACATCCCGCCGGGCTGCTGCTCCCGTGTCCTGCTGTCCCGGTGTCCCGGTTGTCCCAGTGTCCTGCTGCTCCCGTGTCTCGGTGTCCCGCTGTCTCGGTGTCCCGGTGTCCCGGTGTCCCGGCACGGAGGGTAAGTGCGGGGAAGGGGCCCGGGAGGGGAGCGCGGAGCGGGGCGGGCTCGGTCGGGGCTGCCGGTCCCGCTCTGCCGCCCCAGGGGATGCTGAGCCGCGTCCCGGCCCCGGAGGGAGAGGGCACAGGGAGGTGACACCGGAATCTGGGTGTCCCCAGCCTTACGGGGAGTGGGAGGTGGCACCGGAATCACGGTGTCCCCAGCCCCACCGGAGGGCGAAGTGGCACTGAAGTCTGGGTGTCCCCAGCCCCACGGGGAATGGGTGGTGGCACCAGAATCAGGGTGTCCTCAGCCCCACGGGGAGTGGGAGGTGGCACCGGAATCAGGATGTCCTCAGCTTCGTGGGGAGTGGGAGGTGGCACTGGAATCAGAGTGCCCCCAGCCCCACCGGAGGGCGAAGTGGCACCAAAATCTGGGTGTCCCCAGTCTTACGGGGAGTGGGAGGTGGCACCAAAATCAGGGTGTCCTCAGCCTCATGGGGAGTGGGAGGTGACACCAGAATCAGGGTGTCCTCAGCCTCATGGGGAGTGGGAGGTGACACCAGAATCAGGGTGTCCTCAGCCTCATGGGGAGTGGGAGGTGACACCAGAATCAGGGTGTCCTCAGCCTCATGGGGAGTGGGAGGTGGCACAGGAATCAGAGTGCCCCCAGCCCCACTGAAGACCGAAGTGGCACCAAAATATGGGTGTCCCCAGCTCCACGAGGAATGGGAGGTGACACCAGAATCAGGGTGTCCTTAGCCCCACCTGAGGGCAAAGTGGCACCGAAATCAGGGTGTCCCCAGCCCCAGTGGAGGGTGAAGTGGCACCAAATTCAGGGTGTCCCCAGCCCTACAGGGAGTGGAAAGTGTCACTGAAATCAGGATGTCTCCAGCCCCAGCGGTTTTGGGGAGTGGGAGGTGGCACCAAAAGAGGGTGTCCCCAGCCCTGCTGGTTTTGGGGAACAGGAAGGAGCACCAAAACCAGGGTGTCAACAGCTCTGGTGGTTTTGGGGAGAAGAAGGTGGCACTGAAAACAGATGTCTCCAGCCCAGGCAGTTTTGGGGAGCAGAACATGGCACTAAATCAAGGTGTCCCCAGCCACACAGGAGGTGTCACCACAGTCAGGGTGTCCCCAGCAGCTGTGGCACTGGCAGGAAGGGGCCAGGCTGTGAGAAGCACTGGGTGTGCAGCGTCAAGTGCCTGGGACCCAGTTCACAGCCCGTGTTTAACAGGTCCCTTGTAAAAGTGCAGTTATTACACATCTCCTGATGATTATAGAGCTGTAAAAAGAACTGGGCTCAGTGTTCCACAGGTGTGGACGCCAACCTCGGGCTCTTTACCAGTGGGGCTTTGCTGTAGGAAGTGACAGAACAGCATAAAAATGTACTTAGTGCAGCAAAAACTGTGAGTGAGAAATGCAAGCTGCCCACCGTGAAGGCTGCAGAGGGATTTTGGAGAAGGGCAGGAAAAAGAGGAATGGTTTCCCACTGCCAGAGGGCAGAGATGGGATTTTGGGAAGGAATTCTCCCCTGTGAGGGTGAGGAAGGGCTGGCAGAGGGTGCCCACAGAAGCTGTGGCTGCCCCTGGATCCCTGGAAGTGTCCAAGGCCAGGCTGGACAGGGCTTGGAGCAGCCTGGGATGGTGGAAAGCATCCCTGTCCGTGGCAGGGGTGGGACTGGGATGTGTTTAAGGTCCCCCCCAACCCAAACCATCCTGTGATCCTATAAAAGCAGGTGCTGGGCTGACTCTGGCAGGCTGGAAAAGCACTGCCTTTAGCGTGGTGTTTTACTTCAGGACAGACACAGGCTTCTGGTACCTATTCCCTATATCCAGCTGCACATCCTTGTGCTGAATGAGGCTGTAAATCCCTTGGAACAGCAACCAGCACTGTCGTGTGGATTGTGGAGATTGTGGGCACTGAGGGCTCAGTTCTGCACAGGGCCCTGAGTGCTCTGCTGATGCAGGGAATGAAAACAGTCCTGGGCTTGAGCAGTGCACATGGTTCACGCAGACAGGACTGGTTTGCAAGACCCAGCTGGTTGATTGCTGAGGGCAGCCTCAGGAAAATGGGATTGTGTGATTCCCCATCTGTCAGAGGGTAAGGCAGCGAAGCGCAAAGGCAGAGATCAGAGCAGTTGCAGAGCCATGTGCTGCAGCCTCCTCCAGAAATGCCCTGCTGGTAATCCCAGATGCTCAGAGAGTGAGTCAAGTTTCTCTCCCTCAATCAACATGTTTTTGTTTAAAATCACAGAATATTAAGTGTTGAGATCTCTCTTTCTCAGGTCACTTTTGAACCTCTAAGTTTTCAAGCTTCCTCCGTGACTTTGAACCTCCCCATTGTCACACCTCTGCTTGGGTGAGTTTTTAAGGAAAGGACAAAAAGATTAAAAGGTTTGTGATGACAAAGAATAAAGTTTGAGAACACACAGATCAGCTCGGAGAAGGAGAATTCAGAGCTGACTCTGTCCCTGTTTTGTGTGTCTGTGCCCCCTTGCCCAGCCAGGCCCTGTACCTGCAGTGCAGGTGAATTCCAGAGGTAATTGCAGAGGGATGTTTTATGGGACAGAGCAAGGGAGTTGTCCAGGTTGTTCTACAGCTTGGTGATTCATCAACCTTTGCATGGTGATGTTTTACTCTTCCAGCCAGCCCACAATTAACTCGTTTACCAGAGCTCCCCCTCTTCCCGCCGTGCCTTCCTTGCTTTAAGTCAATTAGTGCTTCCCAGCGTGATAATTGCTCTGCTCCCCGCCGGTCACATCCTCTCGGTGACATCCCTTCCAGAGGGGATAATCTGCAGCCTTTGGCCTGGCTCTGGCAGGGCTGTCTCTCTCTCTCTGAGGTTTGACATCGGGGTGATGTTGGCTGTCAGGAGCTGGGAGATCCCATAATCGGCTTTCACACGGGATGGATCCTGTGTGCTGATCCCCGGGACACTTGGGGATGAATTCCCTTTGTCTGGCAGGGGGAGGAGGAGGGAAAGCACTGCCAAGGAGGGGGAGATGTGGTCTCTGGGTCAGGGAGGTGATTGCCATTGGCACCTCGAGGTGCTGCAAGGAAAAAAAATCCATTTTAAAGGAACAGGCACCTTTTCCTGCACCCTTGGGTGCTCTGTAGGAGAGATACCTGTGCCTTGTTAACTCAAGGCTGTGAGGCAGGTTATCCCAATCCTTTCCTGCTTGGCTTTCCATTTTCCCAAGTTTCAGGTGTGAGAGAAGAGAGAGGAAATATTTCCTTTTATCCTGTTTATATGGTTGTGGTAATTACGTAGGAGAACCCTGGCTGGAATCAGGAGTTACAAACTTGGTTTACAAAGCAGAAGTCACCAAGTGGAAGATTCCCAACCCATGGAAGATTCCCAGCCAGTGGAAGACTCCCTGCCCCTGGAAGATTCCCTTCCCATGGTAGGGCCTTGGAACAAGATGAGCATTAAGGTCCCTTCCAACCCAAACCATTCTGTGATGAAAAACTAAAGCAGAATAATAATTTTGCTGCATGAATTTTGCTCCTTCTGAAAATTCCCCTCTTTTATTTTTTTTTTTTTCCCAAAGTCTGTGTTCCTCAAGACTTTAATCCCTTTCCTCCCATCTATTGGCTGGATCTTGTGGACTCAAAAGAAAGGAATGCTTCAGTTATTCCCGTGTGTGCCTCAAAGGCCTCCTGGGTGAGGTGCATGTCCAACACTTCAGGAGTGGTGAAAAGGCACCCATGGTAGCTCCATGCCAATAAACTTCAGAAGGAATTTCAGGTGGCAGCTTACCTGAAGGATTGAGGTGGATTGCATGATGCATGTGATGCTGGCAGGTATTTTTCCAGTAATTGCTGGGAGAATCTTTTAGCCCAAATAAGGAGGTTTCACCTGGGCTTTGCACGTGATTTGCACCAGGATGGTCATTCCCAGTGCCCAAATGTTGAAGGCCAGGTTGGACAGGGCTTGGAGCAACCTGGGATAGGGGAAGGTGCCCCTGCCCATGGCAGAGGGTGGAATGGGATGAGTTTAAGGTCCTTTCCAACCCAAACCAGTTGGGATTCCATGATTTTAGGTGAAGGCTCAGGACAACCATTGGCATTCCTTGTTTTCTTGCTGTGTCCATGAGCAGGGAGCACAAGCTACAATCCAACAAAACAAGATTGGGATTTCTTGCCTGGAGCCTGGGCCTTTTTAATGTGCCTGGGTTGAACTACAGGCTTTGGCTTGGGACCAAATTTGGGGTAAAATGGCTTTCATTTGGGTTTTGTCTGGGTTTTGCTTTGATCTTCAAACAAATCTGAACTGTTGCATGAGACCTGCTGGGAATAAACTTACAAACCCCAATGTTGATATCATCTTATAGGTCTGGACGTGGGGCTGTAAAGGATTAGAACCTGAGGTTTTGTGTTAAAAAAACCCCAGAGAATCATCCTGGAATGGTTTGGGTTGGAAGGGCCCCTAAAGCTCATCCCATTCCCAGAAATTCTCCTGGAGTTTGTACAGGTGGCAGAGGCAGAACCCAGTCCTGCCCTCATTGCTCTGCAGGGAAAATTGTGGTTTCTTAAATTTAATGTTTCCACTCCCCAGCTCTCAATACAGGGGAAGGTCCACTCTTATCCTTCATTTTCATCCTTCATTAGCCTGCATTTTTTTGTAACAGGAACACATCTTAAAAAACAAAGTGGGAAGAGATCCTTGCAGCAATGGGGTGAAAAATCAGGTCTATAAATAGATTGGACATTCTGCTTCTTCAGAATGTTAAAATAGAGTTGTTCTCACACTCTTAATTAGTTTTGCCCACAAATTAGCGTGTCTGTGAGAACAACTGTCTTTCCTATGTCAAAATGTCCATGTTTTCCTATAAAGAAATGTGGTTTTCTGCCTTGTAGCCCAGTTACACAATTATTTCCAAATGTTAGGGAAGCTAGGATTGAAATCCTTCAGCCTACCTTGATTTATATGGATGGAAAATTAACACCCATTGTAGGAGCAGTCTTGCCTTTAGGTTTAAGTGCAAAATCTTGTCATTTTTGTCTGTTCTTTCAAATTTAATGGGCTAAAAATTTGCACGAAACACCATCTTTAGTAGTATCATAACAATTCTTTCCATGGGGACTCCATGGAACCTTTCACCCCTTAAATCCCTGCCACAGAGTGCAGGGATGAAGTTGTTTGGGGTTGGAAGGAGCAAGCTGCCATCCCAGCCCGGCTCCTGCCTCTGGTGAATACCTGGTGCTCCAGGGCACTTCTTTGCCCTCCCTTCCTCACCTCCCCACGTCAAAAAGCAGCAAGACAGACACCAGATTATCTCCCCAGCCCCGGGGATGTGCCCTGGAGGGTGGTGATTACCCTGCTCAGGAGTTTAAACACGCAGACGGGAGCACTTAGCCCCGTCATCTAATCCCTTTTTTTTTTTTTTTTTTTTTTGGGAAAAATGCTGCCCTGGTTTTGTCCTGATGTGAAGGAACCTGTTGTGGCAAATTGCACTAATTCAGAGCTCAGCTTAATACACTGAAATGGAGCTAAAAGCTTTGGAGAGAAGCCTCATGTGTCTCCACAGTGCCTCAAACCTTCTTTCCAAGGGCTGGTTTGGTTTAAATGCCATTTCAGGCTGGGCTTGAGGCGTTTTGGTGCTTTGGATATGGAGAGTTTTGGTGTGTTAGGTGTGAGCTTGGAGAGTGTGGCTGTTCCTTCTTTCAGCTGAGAGCTAAGGAAATGCATTTTATGGAATATCCTGAGCCTCAAACCTTCTTTCCTGGGGCTGGTTTGGCTTAAATGTCATTTAAGGCTGGGCTTGAGGCGTTTTGGTGCTTTGGATATGGAGAGTTTTGGTGTGTTAGGTGTGAGCTTGGAGAGTGTGGATGTTCCTTCTTTCAGCTGGCAGCTAAAAAATCTATTTTATGGAATCTCCTGAGCTGGAAGGGACCCACAGGATTGTGGATCCAGCTCCTGGCCCTGCACAGACACCCCAAAATCCCATCCTGGGCATCCCTGAGAGTGCTGTCCAAACATTCCTGGAGCTCTTGGGAATGTGCCCATTCCCTGGGGAGCCTGGGCAGTGCCCAGCACCCTCTGAGGGAAGAACCTTGCCCTGAAATCCACCCTAAACCTTCCCTGGGTCGCAGAGAGCAGAGCTGTCCCTCAGGAGGAAGCTCCAGCCTGGGATGAGTCTCCCCTCCGTCTTTTCTCCAGGCTGGACACACCAAGTCACTTTGTGGGGTTTTTTATGGCCATATTTTTCTTGGCTTTTACTGTCAGAGCATCAGGTGTGTGTTCAGGTCCCAGCTTTTTTTTTTTTTTTTTTTCTCTGGCTGGAATCATCATTTTTCCTTGGAAGTTCACTGTGTCCATCTGTTGTGCCTGGCTGGAGTAATGAAGCATCTTGTTTCTGTAATTCCCAGCTCTTTGTGGGTTGAACTCTGTAGGATAATGCCCTCCTTGGCTGTTCCAGGACAGAGCATTATCAGCTGCTGGATCCCAGCTGTCCAGGCTCTAACATGAAGAAGAAAACAAGATAAAAACTTCACATCCAGGCAAACGTGGCTGCTCCAAAACTGGAGTTTGCTCCCAGGGCACATCCTGTGCCCATCCTTTAAAACTAAACCTACACATCAAAAATCCAAAAATTAAGATCACAGTGGCACCTCCCTCTTGGGAAATGTTCAGGGCATCTCATCAGCCTCACGTGGGTGCAGAGTCAAATCAGAGGGTGTTTATATAAACATATATAAATTAATTTCATGCTTAGTATTAAAACCCAAGAGCAGAGCTGCTGCAGAGGTCAAGGAGGCAGAATGTCCAAGCAAACCCAGGAGATGCTGGCACTGCAGCTGCTGCTCTGGGATATCAGTTTTTAGAGCACCATGTGGGTGTAAGGGCTGGGGCAGAGCTAATTCCAGCCTGGGGCTGCTTGTAATTATTTTATTTTTCTGAGATTATTGCAACACTGCCTGATATCAATCTAGTCTGATAACATTCAGAATCCACAGCACAGGAGGGGAAAATTCTTTCTGTTTCAGGAAGGACTTTTGCTGTAGGATTTATGTTTCATTTTCTTGTTTCTTTATTTCAACTTTTATTTATTTGTATGTGTGTATATATATATATATGTAAGCTGTCTCTACAATATTTGAGGATTGACTATTTGGCTTCATTTCTTCAAATGAAGAAACAGAAATCCCCCTCTTCCCTTCCCTATAATAATTCTCACATTTGGAGAGATTTGTGAGACTGTGGCTAAAAAACTGACACTGGCACCGATAATCTCTAGTGGAGAAAACCTTAAAATAGATGTTTATAATATTCAGGAGGTATCAAAGAGCTGCAGATTTACAGCTGATGTGCACAGACTTGAAAACCTCTTTTCTGTGAAGCAATAAATGAAGTTAATAATTACAGTACAATTAGAGCAGGAGAGTGATGTGTGGAGCAAGGTAGGATTTCTCCTTCACTGCTTACAGGAAATGAGAGATTTGGGGTGCAGGGCTGTGAGTGTCCTCTGACCTGCACTCTCTACTACAGCTGTGTAAAATACTCACAGTAGTAAGGTTTAGGTTGAACCAACCTGCTAATTTAGCTAAAATCTGTATTTTTTTTTTCCTTTAGGAGGCCAAGATGAAGGGCTGTCATTGCCTCCCTGCAGTGCCCCAGGCTCTGTGAACTCTGTGCTAAATCAAACTGGAATTTGGGGCATTCACCACCCATGAGTGGCCTGGGCTGGAAGGGACCTTAAAGATGATCCCATCCCACCCCTGCCATGAGCAGGGACACCTCCCACCATCCCAGATTGCTCCAACCTGGCCTTGGACCCTTCCAGGGATCCAGGGGCAGCCACAGCTGCTCTGGGAATTCCAACCCAACCAGGAATTTATCCCAAAATCCCATCCAGCCCTGCCCTCTGGCAGTGGGAATCCATTCCCTGTGTCCTGTCCCTCCATCCCTTG
This sequence comes from Trochalopteron elliotii, assembly GCA_024734555.1. Lineage (NCBI taxonomy): Eukaryota > Metazoa > Chordata > Aves > Passeriformes > Leiothrichidae > Trochalopteron > Trochalopteron elliotii. The sequence continues at coordinate 37,311 of JANPWX010019231.1, forward strand.
TAAATCTTCTCTCTCCATCTTTTCCTGCAGCTCCTTCAGGTGCTGGAAGGGCTCAGTGAGGTCACCCCAAAGCTTCTCCTCTCCAGGCTGAACATTCCCAACTCCCTCAGCCTTTCCTCATGGGATGGTCCTTGTGGGTCCCTTCCAGCTCAGGATATTGTAACCAAACAGATGAAATACTCAAAATCAGGACACGGCAGTTTCTGTTATTTATGGATTTGCCTTGTAGAGCATCAAGCCACAACTCCTGTGCTTTTATTGTTTTTTATCCCTTTGTATCCCAGCCAGCTGCAATCACTCCTGCCTGTGGCATTGATTGTTTTGTACCAACTCCTCAAATTTATTTTTCCCTCCCACCCAGCTGCCAGGACTGGGAGCCTCAGTTCCTGAGCTATTGTGAATTCCTCAGGGAATGCTGGAGTAGCCTCGACTCCCTTTCCTGAACCAGCCCTGAGTCAGAAATGCCCTGGTGGTTTGACAAATGATGGTTGGCTGGTGGCAAACTATTGTTTGGAGCCAGATTTCAGAGGTAGAGAAAAAACAGATCACTTAAAATTCCCAGGAGAGGAGGAAAAGGCCTTTGCTCATGTATTTCAGTGCCACAGGATTTATTTTTCACTGGCAGAACTTAGTGAGCCCACCAAGGGCAAGCTCTGGAGAAGGATAATAATGAGATGTGGATTTTTTGATACAGAGAAGTTTCTTTCCTCTTTTTTTACCAAAAGGCACACAGGGTAACTGAAGTCACATCAAATACTTGAAATGCGTTTTTGCTGGGTTATGTAACATATGAAAGGAGCAGAATTTGTCTCTCTGCATCAGGAATTTGTTTCTGTGGATTGACTGGAGCCAGCTGGGACAGCAGATCTGATCGGATCAAAGGCATTTTCCACTTCATTTCCATACCTCCTCGTGTCTTCCTCAGCAACAAAACCTGAGGGTTTGGTCTTTCCAAAGAGGGTTTTTTACTCAGGGAATGGTCAGGCCTTGATGTGCTGCTGGGAGAGGATGAGTGATTGCCTTTGCATCACTTATTAAACTGCCTTTTCTCTCTTTTTTATTTTTAAAAAAAAGCACTTTTTAAAAGTTGCACTCTGCAATGTCAGACATCCCATAATAATTGGTCACCTTGACCCTTTAGCTTTGCATTTAGGCTACTTTTGGCTTTTCAAACCTCAAATTCTCACCCCCTTCTTTGCTTTCAAGCCTTCAGGAATTGCAGCTGTAGGGTGGGACGCTCCTCCCCAAAAGGTGGATGACAAAACTCCCCTGGCACTGAAAGGAGCCGTGTTTTCCCTTCTTTTTTCAAAAAGCCCAGGGCAAACAGCAGCTCCTCTCATGCCTTAATTCCATAAAAAACACCCCAAGAGCTGCAGGTTTTAACCACAGGTCAGCAGCTGAAGGCTGAGCTTTGTAAAATCCGTGCAATATAATGGATGTATGATGGATATATAATGGATATGTAATGGATATATAATGGATATATAATGGATATAAGGACTATAATGGGAGTGGGAGCAGAGAATCAGAAAGGACCAGGACCCACTTGGTTTTAAGGGTTGTTATGCCTTGGAAAAAACCTGTCCTGTGGTGTCCAAACAGTGGAAAATGTCATTGGATGTTGGATCTAATATCTAATAACAGGACAGGGTAACAGAGATGTTCCACGAGTTTCTTATTTCATTGTCAGTCTCAGGGAAGGCAGAGACATTAAAGATGGTAAAACTCAGGCCACAACAACAGAAGCCAAAGTTCTCTTTTTTCCAAGGCCTTTTAAAAGTTTTTTAGCCAACAGACTAATTCTAAAAGTTTACAAGCATCTACTTAAGCCAATCACTAAACACTCCACATACAAATTACAGCACACAAGAGCTGCTTCTTCAATACTTTTTTGCAGCTCAAAAATTTTCTGTGCTCCAAATATTTCAAGGCCTAAAATCCAACTCTGTTCCAAACTTTTATCTATGTAAGCTCATTGCAAGGCTGTGAAAGTCCTCTGCTTTTTCAGTTCCCACAGTTGGACACATGAATTTATTTATGAACAACTGGACACGTGAATTTATTTATGAACACCCTTGCTGTGCCAGGGGAAGCACAATTTGGGACAGTCCTGATTTTTGAAGCTGAGTGGATGCATTTTGGGCAATGCAGAGGTGCTCAACAGATGATTTTTGGCAGCACAGAGGGAGGAGGAAATGTTTCCTCTCTTTTTTTTTTTTTTTGCTCGGGGCAGCCCTGCTTTAATTGTGGGACAGCTCTGAGAGGAGAATTCAGGAATGAGGGGGTAAAATTGTGTTTGGGGTTGACCTCAGGGCCTGGGGGACTTGGGAAGGATGAACTGTTGGTTGTCAGGTTATGTTGAACCCAAAAATCCAGGATATTTCAGGCTCTGGCTGGGTAATCCCTCAGACTCATACAGAATATTGCTAAACTGGTTTTTTTCTGATTTTATGAGTGGTGTTAATATTCCACCTGGGTATTTTATTTGTGGAATTCTGTGGATGCTTGATGACTTTTCAAAATAGATAATGTTATTTCTGGGGATTGGGGATTTTAAAACCATATCTCCATCTTCTTTAATATTGCCAAAAATGCAGTGTTGCCTCTGTAAGGATGAGAATGTCCAATTTGTAGTTCTCTTCCCACAGAAAGTTTCCTTTATTCTGTGTGGACAGAAACCAGTTTTTTTTTCTCAGTTAATATGCAGCAAACTGCATAGTATATCTTTATTAAAAATATATTTCTCTGTGTGGCATTGTGAGTAGTTTGGCCACCACAGTGAAGCAATTACATGATAAACTCTTTAAAAAAAAAAAAAAAGTTTAACTGCAAAAGGAATTTTTATTTGTGTGCTTAGCTGCCAAAATAAAGGGAACTGAGATCTTCTCTGCATTGTCAGGACTGTCTTAACTGGTTAAATCCATGTTTACAACCTTGCCTGTGGTTAACCACCCCTAGATAAGATCATGGACTGTCTCCCTGTGAGTGTAACAGGTGAGGGGTTGATGCTACAATTCACATTTAAATCGCTTCGTGCTTTATTTTATTTTATTTTTTCCTCTGTGGCTTTGAGAGGGACTTGCTGTGTGTGAGGAATGTTATCAGCTCGTGAAGTGTTTCTGGAGATAATCCCATTAATCGAGATAATCCCATCGTGGCTGGGGAGGGAATGATTTGCCTTCCCTGACACTGCACTGCCCCGTTTTCCTGCGGTGCTTCCATAAAAAAAAAAACAGAAAAGGCTCCAAAAGTGGTTGAGGATAATGTGTTAAACCACATGTCTGGACACATGCGAGAGGTGAAACCTGAAACTTGGCAGCTCAGACGCTTTTTAAGTCAACGCAGCTAAAAACAGCCACGGCACAACTCCTGAACTGCTCCTGTTTCTTAGTTATACAGAAAAGCAGAAAAAAAAAAATCTTTCAAGCACTGCTTTTACCCCAGCTGTTACTGCAAAGCTCCTTCAGTTTTCTCTGGAGTTTATCAGGTAAAAAAAAAAGAGATTTGAGCTGGAGCATTTGGGCTTTGTTACCAGGGTCATGTTTTAGTGCCAGTTGTTTTACACCAGAGGAATGACAGCGTGTAAATGTATGTCTGTGTCTACAGACTGAAAAATGGTTTAAAACTGATGTAGAAATATGGTATAAAAGCTGTTAAAAACTAATGATCAGCAATCAGATTGGGTAGACAGATGAGAAGTTTGTCCTGCACCAGAGTGGAGCCCTGCAGGTTGTTCTGCAGAAGAAATCTGAAAAATAATAAACTTTGTAAAGTAAGTTTGTAAAGGAGTAAAGTTCTGATGTATTTCCATTCGAAACTAGCATTTAAATCAAGGATTTTGTTCTGAGAACCTGGAGGATTTGATTATCCCCCCAAAGAAAGGCAGGAATAGGAATTGTGTGGATTGTGGCATCTTTCATTTTCATCTCTCCACTTGTAGCTTTTTGATGTTTTCTTGATGTACTTTGCCAGCTAATTTGATTCAGGCTGTGCACAGGATTTCCATTTCTTTGGTCAGCCTCAGCACCTGATTTCTAGACAGAGGAGGAACAGCTGGACTGGGATCTGTTCCAGAATCCCTGGCTGGAGAATGCTCCCTCCCATGGGAATGGGATAATAGTGGGATTGTCTTCGTTTTCAAAGGTGACCACTGGATTCTGCCCCACTGGAAACTCGAGGTTCAGACCTGCAGAAAATTGACTTATTTGAAGCTGATGAAGAAGGAGGTTCAGCTCTCCTGGCTGAAGCAAAATTCCTTTATTTCTGTATTAATATGGGATAAAGCAATACAAAAAAGCACAAATCTTGTGAGGAGCAGATGGGGGAGCTGAGAAGGGGCTGGAGAATTCCTGAGGGAGCTGGGAAAGGGCTGGAGAATTCCTGAGGGAGCTGGAAAGGGCTGGAGAAGTCCTGAGGGAGCTGGGAAGGGCTGGAGAACTCCTGAGGGAGATGGGAAAGGGCTGGAGAATTCCTGAGAGAGCTGGGAAGGGCTGGAGAATTCCTGAGGGAGATGGGAAAGGGGCTCAGCCTGGAGAAAAGGAGGATCCAGGAGGGAAAAGCTCTGCAGCAGAGCCCTCCACAAATCTCCCTCACTTTTTTTCCCCCTCACATTTTCTCCCACTTTTTGATTTTCCCCTCACAGCAAAGGAGACCCTGAGGGGCTGGAGCGTGGCCAGGGAAGGGAAGGGAGCTGGAAAAGGGCTGGAGAATTCCTGAGGGAGCTGGAAAGGGCTGGAGAATTCCTGAGGGAGCTGGGAAAGGGCTGGAGAATTCCTGAGGGAGCTGGGAAAGGGCTGGAGAATTCCTGAGGGAGATGGAAAGGGGTTGGAGAATTCCTGAGGGAGCTGGAAAGGGGCTGGAGAGTTGCTGAGGGAGCTGGAAAGGGGCTCAGCCTGGAGAAAAGGAGGATGCAGAGGGATCTTTTCCCTCTCTGGAATTCCGTGCCAGGAGGGGACAGCCGGGGGGGATTTGGGATCTGCTCCAGGGAACAGGGACAGGAGGAGAGGGAACGGCCTCAGGCTGGGCCAGGGGAGCTCAGGGTGGATATTTGGGACAATTCCTTCATGGAAAAGGTGCTCAGGTGGAGTCTCCATCCCTGCAGGGATTTCACAGCCCCTGTGGATGTGACACTTGGGGACATGGATCACTGGTGGCTTTGGCAGTGCTGGGGAATGGTTGGACTCGATGGTCTGAGAGGGATTTTCCATCCTTAACCATTCTAATCTTTATTCCACATTGCTAAAAATAGCCTGGATTTCCTGGAGCACCATTCCCTTGGTGGCTTCTCTGCTGTATCTTGTTCCCATCATATCTTATTTCTATCCAGGATGGATTTGCACCCAATCCTTGTGGGGTTTGGCTCCCTGATGGGAGATGCCTGGCAAATTCCCAGCTCCTGCTGTTCCCACAGACAACCTGGAAATGGGTGGGGCTGAGGAGAGGAGGAGCAGCAAAGGCAAAAAGCTGAGATTGCCTGCTGGAATGGCAGCTCATCAAAGGGCCAGGGAAATCTATAAAATGAACAATAAAGTTCCTTTGAAAGTTTCAGGTTTACTCATTTCACTGCTGCAGGAAGATGCTTGTAATGTAGATACACGTAAAACGTGGGTTTGTGTGGGGAATGTGGGGTTTATTCTTTGGAAAAGGAGAGAAGGGGAAATCCCTTCAGGATTTTTCTAACCACTGCGCTCCTACAAATGAGTTCTTTTCTTCTGGGAGAATTTTCAACTCTTGTTTATTTGGGTTTCTTTACCTGAATTGTTTCCTGTCTGTATCAAGCGTGCAGTAGTTAATCAACTTCTGACTCTGATGAGAGGAGGGTTAATTGTTAATCAGTGTCAGAAGTGCCTGAACTCATTTGGTGAAATGCATTTCCCCTGCATGTCTTCAACAATCTGCTCTGATGGGCATTGATTACCCGTGTGGCTGAATCCATGAAAACTCCCATGAGTTTTGAAAGCAGCCCTTAAAATAGCAGTGAAATGCAGGAAATGCCACGTGGAACCCTAAAATCAGTGGTTTGGGATTCTTTGCTCATAGGAGGGAATTCACAGCAGCTGTCAAGGGCCTCCATTCCACCTGTGGGAAGCTGCCTGGGGCTATGAAGAGGGAGGAGAGGGAAACAACTTTTAAAAACCACCACTCTCTTGGAAATAGGGAGCTTTATTCTGGTTTACCAGAGGCGTTGGTGTTCACTGAGAATGCAGATGTTTTCTGTGCCAAAGTCACCGGATAAAAGAGTTGATAAAGGGAAACAAAGCCTGGAATGCAGGTTTTCTTCCTCCCAGGTGATGCTGGGCTCTGTGTGTGAGTGTGGAGGCTTTTTTGGGGGTTTGTGGAGGCTTTTTTTCTGTGTGTGGCTTTTTTTTCCCTGTGTGTGTGTGTGTGTCTTTTTCAGTGAATGTGGTGTTTTTCTGTGTGTCTGGGAGTCTTTGTAGGAGTTTGTGTGTGAGTGTGGAATCTTTTTGGCGGTATGTGGAGCCTTTCTGTGTGTGTTTCTCTGGGTGTGTGTGTGATTTCTGGGAGTCTTCTGTGTGAGTGGGGAGTCTTTTTGTGGTCGTGTGAAGTGTGTGTGTGTGTTTGAGTGTGACTCTTTCAAAGTCTGTGTGTGTGTTTCTGTGTCAGTTTTTCTGCATGTGTGTCTTTGTGGGTCTTGCTCTGTGTGTCTGTGTCAGTTTTTCTGTGTGTATTTGTGAGTGTGTGGGTGTCTTTCTGTGTGATGGGGTCTTTTTGTG
>JANPWX010019231.1:61670-77812 GCA_024734555.1 Trochalopteron elliotii
TGTCTGGATTTGGAATGTCTGTCTGGATTTGGAATGTCTGTCTGGATTTGGAATGTTTGTCTGGATTTGGAATGTTTGTCTGGATTTGGAATGTCTGAATTCGGAATTTTGAATTTGGAATGTCTGAATTTGAATGTTTGAACTTGGAATGTTTGAATTTTTCATGTCAGTTGGAGAGTTATTCCTGGAGGAAATGCTGGGTTGGTGAAGAGTTTTGCTCCAGGAAGGTAAAGGACGTTTTTCTTGTCCTTTATGTAACAAAATAAAACCAGACAAATGTCACTTCCCTTTTCTCCCTCTCCTTTCTGCACAAAATGTGGGTTTGCATCAGCACAGACACGATCCCAAACCCTTCATAACTTGGGAAAGGACAGAGAACTGATTTTTTTTTTTGGTTTTTGCCTCAATTCTTCCTTCTAAACAGCTGAAAAAACCCCCTGAGGTCCCAAAGTAACAACCACGAGGAAAGAAGTGAATAATTGGGTTCAAAAAGCAGCTTTTCAGCTTTAGGAGCTCAGCTCTTGTCCCCTTAAATCTCAGTTTCAGCTGAAGGTGAAGAATGTTCTGTGTGATGCAGAACCTTCAGATTTCCCAATCCCAGGGGGCCCCTTCAGGCTCCAGCAGATTTTGGTGGATTTAGGATTTGAATTTTAGGATTTGAATTTTAGGATTTGAAGTAGCTCTGCCTGCCAACCCTCCCAGCAAATCCTCCTGGGGTTGTGGGTCTTGATCTTAAAATTGAATTTGGAAGGGAACGTGATGTTCCTTGGACAGGTGGAATTCGTGTGGGTTCTTGTTGGGGTTGTCTGGAATGGGAAATGGAATTCTGTGCCTGGGTACACTGGGCAGAGTTGGTTTTAAAAATCAGATTTCATTTGGAAAACCAGGCAGTAAAACCCAGGGATGTTTCTGAGGTTGAACTTAACTGCCTGAAAACTTTCATTTTCCATTAATTATAATTATGTATAGAAATATACATTATAATCTCTTGATTTTGTTGGAGCAGTGTTGTTTTGTCCCACCTTTTTCCTGTTGGAAAATACATCTGGAGTGTGCAGGAATATCTGGAGTATTGCTGAATATGAGTCACGTGGCAGGATGAAAGAGATCTTTTATTGATAGACTTGGAGAAGAAAAAACACTGAAAATCAGAATTTTCTCTCTTCTGTGTTGGGTGTTCTCTCACTGGTTACTAATGGTCAGATCCACGGAGGTATTTGACTAAATATTCTGTACATGTAATATTGCTAAATTTAAATATTCTGTAAATTTAATATTGTGAAACCAAGTCTCAGGGAAAGGGGAAGGAATGCTGCTTATTCCTGTAATAAGCAGGAATTTTGTAAATTTCTGTACTAAATTTTCTGTAAATTTAATATTGTGAGACCAAGTCTTAAGGAAAGGGAAAAAAAATGCCGCTTATTCCTGTAATAAGCAAGAATTCTGTAAATTTCTCTAATAAATATTCTGTAAATTTAATATTGTGAGACCAAGTCTTAAGGAAAGGGAAACAAAATGCTGCTTATTCCTGTAATGAGCAGGAATTCTGTAAATAAATGTAATAAATATTCTGTAAATTTAATATTGTGAAACCAAGTCTCAAGGAAANNNNCTTTACCTCTGTGGAGCTCTCATGTCCCCAAGTGCTATTTAACGAGCTTGAACAGGAGCAGTTTGCAATTATCCAACAGCAACCTGAAAATTGCCTGCTAAATGACAGCAGGAAGTTTTCATTTGCATTCCGTATCTGATGTTCAATCTGCTAATCCTCCCGGCTCAGCCTGCCAGGAACAACCATGTCGACAGACTGGAATTTTATTAAAATCAGAAGAGCAGGGACGTTGTTTTCCTACTTCTTGATGACGCCCTGTGAGGTTCCAACCTCCTGGAATATTTTCATTTTTTCAGCCCGTTGTGCTGCTGGTTGTTTTTTGGTTTTGTTTTTTTTTTTTTTTTTTGAGATGGGTTTTAGTCATAGAGGTTTTTTTATAGCACTCAGCCCTTCCCTTTTTTGGGGGGTTGTCTTCCCTCCCCTCAGGAAAGCTGGAGCTCCGTGTTTGCTCATGTTTATATAAGTTAATCTTCCGTGTTGTGACAATTTTCCCCCTTCATTAATGAGAGCTCCTAATTGGGCCTAATGAAACATTTACTCAACTGCTGCTAGACAATCTTATCTGCCAGCACAACAAGAGATGAGGCACGAAATAAGCTTTTGAAAGATTCTGGGCGAGGAAGATAAGCTTTTGAAAGATTCTGGGTGAGATATGAAAGCCATTTTTTTGGGGAATATTTTCCTGTTTGATTTGAGAACTGCCCTGGTGGTGCAGCTGTGTAACCAAGCCCAGGGCAAACAACATCCATTATTTATTGGCCTGCTCTGCAAACAAGGACACCTTTGACTGCATCGGTTTGGGAGGTCGATTTACTGAGCTTTTTTTTTTGTGTTTATATTCCCTAAAATTTTCCTTTTGGCACGAGGGAAAGCGATAGGAACTCGTGGGAGGGGAACAGGGGAGAGCCTGGGTCTGCAGAACGCTGGCACAAGTGGGATTGTGCCTTTTATTTGCTGCCCAGGTGCTTCAGATCCAGTTACAGCCCACGAAGGCAGAGTTCCCTTGAGCCAGCAGCAGATGCAGCACAAGGAGAGAAGCCTTGGGAATGTTGCAATGATTCAATCCCCTCCCTTCCTGCAGAGTAAAGTGGAAATAATTTTAAAACACGCTGGAATTTTGTGAAATCCTTGATCAAAACTGGGTTTGCCTGAGGTATTCCATGGATTTAAGCATCCCAGGCCAGGTTGGAAGGGCTTGGAGCAAGCTGAAGGTGTGGAAGTGGAAGGGAAGGTGGAACTGGGTGAGCTTTAAATTCCTTCCCAACCCAAACCACCCTGGAATTCCAGGATAAACAGTTATTTGCAAGGGATCCAGGAAGGAGAGCAATGACTTGAGGCACAAAAAGGACCCTTCTCATCTTGTTACCAACATCCCTCAGCTGGTGTGGCTGAAGGAGCCCTCTTGGAGTCAGGAAATCTGGATCCCTGATGGCAAATGGTCATTAGGATCAGGAACGTGCAGCTCTGGGAACTGTGGCCTGCTTGGAATTCCAGGACTTGCAACAACTCCACATCAACATTGGGAGGGACCTGTTGGTCCATCAGCCTCTAACTGGGAGCTTTTGCTCTCTCAGGTTCCCTTGCTGCTGATTTGGGCTTTTATTTTTGGGCAGGACTTGTGTGGAAAGTTATCTCTGGAGTATTGGGAATATTCACTCTTGTGGTCCCACCCGGAGGGTCATTCCCTCTGAGCCTCATTCTTTCACTTTTTTATCTTTTATTTGTCTTTTATGGCACTGGAAAGGAGGGCATTTCAATTTCTGCAGTGCCACAGCATTCAATAAGAACCATATTGAGTAGTTCAAATGCTTCTTTGGATATTTCGTTGTAAAAACCTAATTTTTTTATCTTAATTTAATGCTAATTTGTTTCTTCAAAGCAGAATTTTGATGATCTGTTGCTGTTTGTTCTCCACAGATTCTTCTCCCTAATCCTGCTTTAGATCCTGGGCTGCAGCCAGAAGAAATCTGGACCATCCTATGGAAAACAGTGTTGGAAGCACACAGGGAGCAGAGGTAGGCTGTCACTTTGGAATATCTCCTGGAATACATCCATAAAGCCAGGATTTAATGAGCAAATCTTAAGCAGTGTGGTTAAATTCACAATAAAATTCATGATTCCTGGAATTCTCTTGTTTGCTTGGTTGGCAAAACCACCTCCACTGGAAAAGGAAAAACCCAAAGCAATCCAAAAACTCAGGGGAAAGAAGGAAATTCCTCGATTTCTCTGCTGAGCAGAGTTGTCATCCTGGCCAGGGTGTGCCTGGAAATGTGGAGGGAATGCCTTGGGCTCTGGTTTGGCAGGAACCTCCACTCCAGCTCGTTTGTCCTGCTGGGAATTTGCACTGGGAGGAGTGAGGTTGGGATTTTTAATATCTGAACCAGGCTCCAGGGTCACCAGAATTTGCCACGATTCCCTGTGCTTGTCTGGAGGTGTGGAAATCTAAATACCAACCTGAGCAAAACATTCAGTTCTTCTCTCCAAAGCCTTGGCAGAGCACCCAGGGGGCCCCAAATAAATGTAATTTTGGGTGATTTCATCTCCCCCCTCTGACCTTTTCCACCCTGCCCTTCTCCAAAACGTCTGTGCCATCCCCAGGCATCTTCCTTAGCATTCCCTCAGGATGCACTTAAAAGGAAATAAATCGAATTTACACTTAGAATTTTTAATGGTAAAATACAGCATTAAAATATATTTTACGTGCAAAGTGCACTTCAAATTCAGATGATGTAGCTTGTCTGAAGTTCAATTTATTTATCTCAGGCAAGGGATTGGTTGTTGGTGTTAAAATTGAGATTTCTCTGCATTTTGCTTCCTCGGTGCTGTTTCTTCTTATTATTTTATTATTATTTCCTTAGCGCTGTTTATTATTATTTTTTCCTTAGCGCTGTTTATTATTATATCCTTAGAGTTGTTTATTATTATTATTATTATTTCCTTCGTGCTGTTTATTCCAGACTCTTTCCAGCTGGATCTAAAGGACCTCAATCCCCCTGTTGATTTTTAGGACTCCTTTCAAGGGAGTTTTTAAGATTCCCATTGCTCAGGAGGTGGAGGAAATAACGTGAACTTGAATTATTATTTTTTTTTTTAATTTTTGGAAGTTCGATCCTTGTGTGAAGGATTCTGGCCAGCAGAAGGCACCAGCAGCTCAGCTTTGTGCAGCTCGCCGGCATTCCCGGCTGCATTTCCACGCTTCCAGCGGGATTTTCCGCAGGAGATTTCTCATCCTCCACCTCGGATTGTCACATTTCCCAGGGAATAATGTGGGATATGATGCGTTCCCTCGTTTTTTCAGGCCTGAGGAGGTTCCATGTGCAGTGACTGCCAGGATGGGGCTGTTCCGGCCGGCGCTGCCCGGAGCCCTTCTCCCCTTCCTCATCCTCTCAGGGAATTGGATTTCAGCTGAAAACATCAACTTTTACAACGTCAGGCTGCCACTAGACCGTAAGTACCTTTTTTTTAATGGAATTCTGGCCTTTTCTGTATGGAATTCTGGCTTAGAATTTGAATTATTTGCCCCATCCCTCCCGGCCCTTTTGGGTTTCAGCTGTTTGGCTCCACAGAAACTTTACAGCAAATATTCTGTTTCTCAACCCACAGCACTTTATCCTTAATATATGACAAGTTGGCTAAACAAAAACAAATCACCAAATTAAAGACTGCATGAGGACTTTGACATTCGAAGGGCTTTTCTTATATATATATATATTTTTTTCTGTCTCCCTGCAGAGGAAATTGTGCAGCGGTTTCCTTGTAAAATAATCCAGAACAGGTGGTTTTGGTCTTTTATCTTGTTGGGGGTTTTGTAAGGGGAGGAATAGGTGTTGCTGTATGCAATTAATTCAGTCTGAAGGTAATTAAAAACCTCGTGGGACCTGTGAAGCCAGTTGGCACTAATGGCATCATTTATTTATTTAATTTTTTGCTTCTTATCTGGCATCGCCAGTGTTCCATCCCTTCATTTGCATTATCTGCATCATTAAACCAGCCAGGATATAATAGCTGAATGGAATATCTGCCCCTAATGAACCCTGCACCTTCAAATCATTCATTTCAATAATGGAAATAAGATTTATTTTTTTTCAAAGACTCCTCTGGATGCTTTTGTTTAAAGGATCTAACTTCTCCTTCCGAGGTGGAGATCTGGAGCTGCTTTGGAAAATGCAGTTTTTCCATCAAAGGGAAAATGTAGATTTATTTATCCTGTGCATACAGGGAGGGAGATGAACTCTTCTCTCTTTCCTGCTTTTCTCACCACTACCTCAATTTTGGATTATGAGAGTGAAAACACGAGGATACATTGTAAATTCAAGCCTAGAGGAAAAAAAAAAAAGCTTTCTGCAAAACTTGTTTTATTTGTCTGACAGTGAAAAGATGTAAATATATATAACTGACTTTTGTAAATACCTGCATGTACAAGCAAAAACCGGAATATTTGATTTTTTTTTCTCCATCCTTTCCACCTGACTGCATTTTTAATACTTTTTTAATACTTTCCAAGCCACTCCATTCCCAAACAGCTTCAAGTGCTTCACCTGTGACAAGGCAGTGGACAACTACAACTGCAACAGATGGGCTGAGGACAGGTGGTGTCCTGAAAGTGAGTAAGGCTGGCCTCAGAGATCCTTTGTGATATTTCAATTTGTCTCTCCCTGACTCAGCCCCTTGGAGGAGTCTGGCTGATTCATGGCATTAATGTGCCAACATTAATTTGTGATTGGTGCTGCTGAGCCAGGTAATTCCTGCTGGCGTGGCAATTTTGGCCACTCCAGAGTGCAAAGGAACAGGGAAAAATTATTTATCTCTATCTCTCTCAGTTTTATTTAATATGTAACAACAAAATATTTGTATACAAACAAATTTCTGAATAATACATCAATATTAATTATCTATATATGTTCCTTTGTGTATATATAACTATGTGCTCCCCAGGAGTTAATTTAAAGATATTGTTTAAAAAACTTGAAGAATTTCCTCTGTAGCTTTATTCTCTTCAGGGTGTAAAGCAACAGTGAAAAATTATTTATCTCCATCTCTCTCCATTTTATATAATGTATAATTACAAAACATTAATATACAAACAGATGTCTGAATAATACATCAGTCTTAATTACCTCTGTAAGTTTCTCTGTGTACATATATAACTATATGCTTCCCAGGAGTTAAAGATATTTTTTTAAAAACTTGAAGAATTTCCTCTGTAGCTTTATTCCCTTCAGAGTATAAAGCAACAGTGAAAAAATATTTATCTCCATCTCTCTCAGATTTATGTAACAGTAACATATTAATATAAAAACAGATTTCTAAATAATATATCAATATGAATTACCTATATATGTTTCTCTGTGTATATATCTAATGATGTGCTTCCCAGGAATTAAAGATACTGTTTAAAAAAACCTGAAGAATTTCCTCTGCAGTTTTATTCCCTTCAGGGTGTAAAGCAACAGGGAAAAATTATTTATTTTCATTTCTCTCAGTTTTATACAATATGTAACAATGAAATATTAATATACAAACAGATGTCTGAATAATACATCAGTCTTCATTACCTGTATATGTTTCTCTGTGTATATATATAATGATGTGCTTCCCAGGAGTTAATTTTAAAGATATTGTTTAAAAAAACAGAAGAATTTCCTCTGTGGCTTTCTTCCCTTTATGGTGTAAAGCAACAGTGAAAAATCATTTATCTCCATTTCTCTCCGTTTAATACAATATATAACAAAATATTAATATACAAACAGATGTCTGAATAATACATCAATATTAATTAAGCCTATATGTTTCTCTATGTGTATATATATATAAAATGATGTGCTTCCCAGGAGTTAATTTAAAAATATTGTTTAAAAAAACTGAAGAATTTTCTCTTAGTTTTATTCCCTTCAGGGTGTAAGGCAACAGGGAAAAATTATTTATTTTCATCTCTCTCAGTTTTATACAATATGTAACAATTAAATATTCATATACTAACAGAATTCCAAATAATACATCAATCTTAATTAACTCTGTGTTTGTCTGTGTATATATCTGATGATGTGCATCCCAAGAGTTAATTTTAAATATATTGTTTAAAAAACTTGGAGAATTTCCTCTGTAGCTTTATTCCCTTCAGGGTGTAAAGCAACAGGGAAAAATTATTTATCTCCATCTCTCTCCCTTTTATATTGTATAACAATAAAATATTAATATACAAACAGATTTCCTAATAACACATCAATCTTAATTAAGCCTATATGTTTCTCTGTGTATATATATAATGATGTGCTTCCCAGGAGTTAATTTAAAGATATTGTTTAAAAAAACTGAAGAATTTCCTCTGTAGCTTTATTCCCTTCAGGGTGTAAAGCAACAGTGAAAAATCATTTATCTCCATCTCTCTCCATTTTATAGAACAATAAATTATTCATATACAAACAGAATTCCAAATAATACATCAATCTTAATTAAGCCTATATGTTTCTCTGTGTGTATATATATATATAATGATGTGCTTTCCAGGAGTTAATTTAAAAATATTGTTCAAAAAACCTGAAGAATTTCCTCCCTACCTTTATTCCCTTCCCTCTGGATTCCATCCCAAAATTTAATATTTCTTTGTGAGCAGCAGGACCTGCCTGACTGGGGATCACAGCTGTGCTGAGGAGGATAAAACACAGAAAAGAATGGAATTGTTTCCTTGTTTTTCTTCCTGGTGCCATTCACAGGAATGGTGGGAAAGGGGAGGGAGCAAAGTAGAGGAATGAGGAAACAAATCCTAAACCACACAGGAACCTGCTGCCAAAAAGAGGAGAGAGCTGACAATAAAAGAGTAGATGATGGTGCTAATTAGTAATTTAAATAAAAGCAGCCTTTCTGGAGGTTTGGAGGGTCAGCTAAGATTTCACAGGAATTAATTTCTTGCTAAATGCTCTTTTGATCGAGATGCAAATAGTTCTGTACAACTATAGAATATTTTCCTTATTTTCCTTATTTATTTTCCTTATTTTCTTTATTGTGAAAGCCTGTTCCAAAGGCTGGATTTCTGGGAATGACCATCCAGATTTTTCCCTTGACAGCCTGTTCCAAAGGCTGGATTTCTGGGAATGACCATCCAGGTTTTTCCCTTGACAGCCTGTTCCAAAGGCTGGATTTCTGGGAATGAACACCCAGGTTTTTCCCTTGAAAAGCTGGATTTCTGGGAAGGAACACCCAGGTGTTTTTCCCTTGACAGCCTGTTCCAAAGGCTGGATCTTTTTGGGAATGACCATCCAGGTTTTTCCTTTGACAGCCTGTTCCAAAGGCTGGATTTCTGGGAATGAAGACCCTGGTGTTTCCCTTGCAGGCACTCGGTACTGCCTGACCGCTCACCTGTTCACTGCCCACGGCCAGAGCACCTCTGTCACCAAGAAATGTGCCACGGGTGAGGAGTGTCACCTGGTGGGCTGCCACCAACACGGGGACAGCGGCCACACAGTGAGTGCTGCTCCTGCCCTGCTCCTGCTCTACTCCTGCTCTGCTCCTGCCCCACTCCTGTCCTATTCCTGCCCTGCTCCTCCTATTCCTGCCCTGCTCCTGCCCTGCTCCTGCCCTGCTCCTGCCCTACTCCTGCCCTGCTCCTGCCCTACTCCTGCCCTGCTCCTGCCCTATTCCTGCTAGTCCTGTCCTAATCCTATTCCTGCCCTGCTCCTCCTATTCCTGCCCTGCTCCTGCCCTATTCCTGCTAGTCCTGTCCTAATCCTATTCCCGCCCTGCTCCTGCCCTGCTCCTGTCCTACTGCTGCTCTACTCCTGTCCCATTCCTGCCCTGCTTCTTCTGCTCCTGCCTGCTCCTGCTCTATTCCTGTCCTGTTCCTGCTACTCCTGCCCTACTCCTGCCCTATTCCTGGGGCATGGGCAGCCCCTGGGGCTGGAGCTGGCCATTCCAGGACTGGTTTTTCCAGAAGGAAGTGCCTGGAGCTGCTCTGCAGAGGGGAACACTCAGATTTCTGCAGGAGGAGCAGGACCAAGCCCTCCCTTTTCCTCCCTCCCTTTTCCGCCCTCCCTTTTCCTCCCTCCCTTTTCCTCCCTCCCTTTTCCTCCCTCCCTTTTCCTCCCTCCCTTTTCCTCCCTCCCTTTTCCTCCCTCCCTACTCCTGCTGGCTGGGATAACAACAACTTCCCCCCTGGGGTTTTTGGGTGCACCCAACATCACAAACCAAGGGTGGGCTGAAGGGAGGAACAAGAGGGATGGGACCTCACAACCCGAAGCTGTAACTGGACAATTAAACCCCAATATGCAAATGGAACAAAACTTATAAAAGTGGAAGACTTCATGACCGGTCAGCCATTTTTGGGTCCATTTTTGGGTCCATTTTTGGGTCCATTTTGTGACCATTTTTGTGACCATTTTGGGTCCATTTTGTGACCATTTTGGGTCCATTTTGTGACCATTCTTGGTCCACCTTGGGGGTAGGCCTGGTCAGGCCCTGTCCTACCCAAGGTAGGCCTAGAGGCTTTTGAATAAATATCTGCTTTATTCTCCAGCTCTGTCCAGTCTCTGTTCCAGCTCAGCCTTCCCAAGGCGTTATTTCAAACCTCCATCTATCTCAGCTTACTGCAATGCCGCGAAGGCCCTCTGCTCTTCCAGCTCCCACAAATCACCCTGAATTAATTAACCCCTAATTAACACCCTTTTTCTCCCTCCAGGAGTGTGTTTCCTGCTGTGAAGGCATGATCTGCAACGTGGAGATCCCCACCAACGCCACCAACGCCGTGTTTGCCGTGCTGCAGGCCCGTAGGACGGCCGGGGTCGGCAAGGCCGCGCCCGGCCTGGCCCTGCTGGTGACACTGGTGACAACAACGGTGACAACAACGCTGTCCTGACACAGCACCCTCACACAGAGCTGCTGGGATAATCCCCAGGCCAAGAACCTCCAGGATCTCCAAGGAGAAGTCACTGAATGTCCTTCAATTACGGCAGATTTGCCAGATAACGGCAAATCCCATCCAAAGGCGCGTCCTGAATTCCTTGGGTGTTTTAGTGGGGGATCCTTCCCTGTCAGTATTGAAAATAAACCCCATAAAACCCCCCCTGAAGGGTAGGGCAGTGGGGTGGACTTGAGTTTTAATTCCCTGTTTTCTGAGGAAAAGGCACGTTTTCTTCGATTTGGTTTTTTTTTTGTGACAGTCACTGTGGGAAATGGATTTGTAGAGAATTTTTAAAGTTTGATGGAAGGTTCAAAGTCACAATCAAAAGGAGCTTTGGATGGGTGATGTGGAAAGGTGGATATTGGATTTAAACCTTTTATGTGCGTAAAAACCACAGTTTTTTGTCTCATCAGAGTCTGTTTGAGCTCATCTTGATTTCATAGAGAAATGAAATGTTCTCTGCCTTGCACAGAGAACAAATGTGAGGTTGGGTTTTTTCCCTGCTTGATCAGAGCTCTCATTTCCCCTGGCAAAAATACAAAATCAAATCTTTTCATTCTGTAAAATGTCTCATCCTCCCATTTTAAAGCTGTGGGAAATGTAGAGTTCCTAAAAAATCCTGTTGGAGCACCTAGAGCAGAATTCCTGAGCTTCCAAACCAAAGGGATCACTTCCTTGCAACTGAATCTCACCTCAGAATATCACACAAATATCATTACTTTGAAATCACAGCTACTGTCAAGCAGCTTCATTATCATAAAAATCCCAAGTGGGCACTTGGAATAAATAAGAAGGGAACTCTGCTGTGTTCTCTCTTGATTTGCACAGGTTTTTCCCAGGAATATTGTTTCAGGAAGGATGGATCACTTAAAACTCACTCAAAAAAGAGATTTGGAAGCGTTGCCTGAAAAACTCCAGTAACTACAAATTTGGCTTCTTTTACATCAATATTGTCTTAATTATTCGCTGGTTGATGTCACTAATTATATTTAGTTGTAAAGAAGATTTTGAAATATTTCCAGGCTTGTTGACATTCCAGAATTTCCTCCACAATATTTTTAGGATGGTAAAAAAAGGTGAATTCAGTCTGTGGCTTCTGGAGGGGTTGAAGGTAAAATTTGTAGCTGAAGGCGCAGCTACAAAATTTGGATGGAAAATCTTCTTCCTTGCTGAAGGAAAACAGTTCTGGATGTCCGAGTCAAGGTTTTCCAAGATCTGGGTTCTCCTGGTCGTGGCTGGGCCATCCAACAGGGCTGGAATTCTGCTCTGGAGATGGGCTGGGAGAGCTGGGAATGTTCACCTGGAGAAGGGAAGGATCCAGGGAGAGCTTCCAGAACATTCCAGGAGAGCTGGAGAGGGATTTGGGGACAAGGACTGGAGGGACAGGACACAGGGAATGGCTTCCCTTGGGAAAGAGGAGATTTGGATGGGAGATTGGGCAGAAATTCCTGGCTGGGCTGGAATTCCCAGATTTGCTGTGGCTGCCCCTGGATCCCTGGAAGTGTCCAAGGCCAGGCTGGAGCACCCTGGGATGGTGGAAGTTGTCCCTGGATGAACTTTAAGGTCCTTCCCAACCCAAACCATTCCAGGATTCTCTGATGATCCTTTAATTACCTTCAAAGTTCTGCTCCATGAAGGATTTGTTCCATCTGAAAGGATTTTTTTTCCCTAGTGGTCAAACCATTCCCAAACTATTCCAGGTTTCTCTGATAATCCTATAATTACCTTCATCCTTCTGCTCCATGAAGGATTTTTTTCCATAAAAAGGATTTTTTTCCCTAGTGGCCAAACCATTCCCAAACCATTCCAGGTTTCTCTGATAATCCTATAATTACCTTCATCCTTCTGCTCCATGAAGGATTTTTCCATAAAAAAAGATGATTTTTTTTTTCTAGTGGCCAAACCATTCCCAGACCATTCCAGGTTTCTCTCAGCTCCACAAGGAATTCCTCAGTCAAGTGGAAATTGGCTCCCACATTTTGGGCCATCCACATTTGGATTTTTCCTGGTTTTCCTTCCTCAAAGCACAAATTCTCCTAAATTCAATTTCTGGGAATAATTATTTCAATCTCAACGAGGCCTCCAAGTGCTTTGTGGTCTTGTAGGAGTTACTGTTATAATTTACAATTTCCAATTTTAATTGTAAATATAATTTGCAATTTTAAATTACTGTTACAATTTAATAATTTACAATAATCTCAGTACTGAGGTTTGGTTTTTTTTTAATATTGGAAATGTTATTCCAGAGCTTTTGGGAATGGCAAAGAGACCCTAAAAAATTGAGGGGCTGCAACAACAAAAAAAGGACATTTCAGGAGGGAAAATCTGTGGGTTTTTTCTTTAGGTGAATGATTTTTTTTTTCCCCTCACTGAAAAGTGAAGAAATTTTGAAATTAAGATTTTTTTTAACCTCATAAAATGTCTCTGCTTTTAGGAAAGAATTGTTTGGGATAAACCCCAGTAAATAAACTGAAGATTCAAGGATGGAGCCTGGGCGTGTGGAAGGATTTGATCTTGGATTTTATTTTTTTAAAATCAGGGAATTCCAAGATTATTCTTGAGAATATTGAGGATGGGTTGTAATTAATTGGAGGCAGCAATCCTGTTACTATTGCAAAGTTTGGGATTATTTTTGAATATGCAAATGCTGGCAATGCAATGCACAAGGAGGCACTTGATAGAAGAAATCTGGAATTTCAGAGGGAATGTCAATTTTTCCTTTTGCTTCATCTTTTTCTATAGAAAATCCTGCTTGGATTTGATGTTAAATGCAGATTTTGTAGGAAAAACGTGCTGAGAGCAGAGCAAAGAGTATTAAAATTCACCATATTTTTGGCAGGATTGATGACTGTACAGAAATCCCACCTTAATTTATGGTAGAACTTTTATATTAAATATTTTCAGGCATCAGCTGAATTTTCTCTTCAGATCTCTGTGTGAAGAACTTAAAAAAAATTATTGGATTTGAAAAAAAACCAATTTTCAGTGATGTCTTTATCTCAATTTGGAATCAAATGTAATTTAAATACAGATGTTGTAATTTAAATTACATTTTAATGTAATTAAAATACATTCCAATTTTCATGTGATAAAGCCAGTTTTCAATGATGCCTCTGTCTCAGTTTGTGTTCAGATGTTGTAATTTAAATTACAGATGTTGTAATTTAAATATATTCAACTTTTCACTTGATAAAACCAATTTTCAGTGATGTCATTATCTCAGTTTGGATTCAAATGTAATTTAAATACAGAGGTTGTAATTTCAATTACAGATGTTGCAATTTAAATATATTCAACTTCTCATTTGGTAAAACCAATTTTTCAGTGATATCTTTATCTCAGTTCGGGTTCAGATGTTGTAATTTAAATTACACACGTAATTTAAATATATTCAACTTTTCATTTCATAAAAGAATTTTCAGTGATGTCATTAGCTCAGTTTGGGTTCAGATGTTGTCATTTAAATTACAGATGTAATTTAAATATGTTCCAATTTTCATTTGATAAAACCAATTTTCAGTGATGTTCTTATCTCAATTTGGGTTCACAGATCCTGTAATTTAAATGCAGATGTTGCAATTTAAATATATTCAACTTCTCATTTGGTAAAACCAATTTTTCAGTGATATCTTTATCTCAGTTTAGATTCACAGATCTTGTAATTTAAATTATTCCAAGTTTCTTTTGATAAAACCAATTTTCAGTGATATCTTTATCTCAGTTTAGGTTCACAGATCTTGTAATTTAAATATGTTCCAATTTTCATTTGATAAAACCAATTTTCAGTCATGTCTCTCTCAGTTTGGGTTCACAGATGCTGGAATTTAAATATATTCAACTTTTCATTGCTTAAATTCCCCCCAAAACTTTGGGAATGATGTCTCTGTAAATCCATCAATCTTTGACCCTGAAAATAATTCAGGAATAATGGCAAATCCATCCCTTTGTGCAGTTAAATGTATTTTTTATGATATATATGTGTGTGATATGATTTTTATTTGCATTGCACTGGACAGCCTATAGAAAGTTTATTTTTAAAACTTAAATCCTGATAAATTCTCCATTATTCAGTGTTTGGATGTGTCCTTATTGCTGTGTAACTGCTTTAAATCTTCTCCAGAAATGGCACTTTTAATAAAAAATATTCAAATATTTTCTGGTGGAAAATGTTTCTGGTGATAAATATTACTCAGTAAAATCTTAAATTAAATTCTGCGCTGACTTCAGGATATTTTAAATTTCATCTTTTTTGCTGAATCCCAGCAATATTTTTGGGAATGTTTATCCTTCCTTTCTGAGGGTAATTTATCCTGTTAGAGACTCTCTGTGCCCAGAGATGTTTAAAAGGTTTGAAGAAAATTTAATTTTATTTGCATTTTTTTAAAACTCTGATTGCCAGAATCATTGCTAAAGTAATTTTCATTGTAGTTTTTGTAGTGTTTTAATGAAAATCAAACGAAATCTCATTTAAGACATTTTAAAAGAAAAATTATATTGAATATTCATAATTATCTGAGAATATTTAAAAGGGAAATTATTTAAGGATTTAAAGGTCACTTCACAAAGTTTATTTGGGGTGATTTGTCCCAATTTTAGTGTTGGGGATTTTTATTTTTGAATTTTGTGAGGGGCATTGGGTCTTTGTATTTTTTTAGATTTTTTTGTATAGGGAGATATATATATATATTTATATTTTTTTAATGGACTGTTTAATAATCTGTGGGGTTTGTAATTTATATTTATTTTGGATAATTTAAAAAATTTTATTAATTTTTTTTTACTTTTTGTAGTTTTTAATTTTTGGGGGGAGATTTTCAAATTCTTTATTTTTGGTATCTCAATTTTTAAAACTTTTTTTTTTTTTTGGCGGGCTTTTAACATTTTTTATCTTTTCTTTCAGTGCTTTTCAGGGCTTTTCCCAGGTATTTGAATTTTCTTATTATTTTTAAGACAAAATATGATGATGATGATGATTATTATTAATATGATGATGGTGACTTTGGATTTGTTTCAGTTTTTGGGAGAGTTCCTAGCAAGATTTCTTTTTTTAATATTTTGTGGGTTTTTGTGTGTCTGGTTTTTTATATGGAAAGAATTATTTGGCACTGATGGAGAAAGTGGGACATGAATGGGAAGAGATGAGAGAAATTCAATTTAATCCTGCTCGTGCTTCCATCTTATTGATGGTATTGGGATATGTTTGGGACAAGAAGAAGTGGGGAGAATTTTGATGAATTCAAGTTTAAAAATTTGACAAACCCAATTTGAAAGTTTGAGAAATCCAAGTTTAAAACCTTAGCTAATTCAAGTTGAAAAGTTTGACAAATTTAAATTTAAAACTTTGACAAATTCAGGTTTAGAAGTCTGACAAATCCAAGTTTAAAAGTTTGGCTAATCCAGATCTAAAAGTTTGACTAATCCAAGTTTAAAAGCTTGGCTAATTCAAGTTTAAAAATTTGACAAATCCAAGTTTAAAAGTCTGACAAGTCCAAGTTTATTTGACAATTCCAGGTTTAAAAATTTGACTGATTCAGGTTTAAAAATTTGACAAATCCAAGTCTAAAAGTTTGACAAATCCAGGTCTAAAAGTTTGACTGATTCAGGTTTAAAAGTTTGCAAATCCAAGTTTAAAACCTT
>JANPWX010019231.1:77822-88656 GCA_024734555.1 Trochalopteron elliotii
AAAAAAAAAAAAAAAGGTGGAGAGTAACTTTATGGAGAAGGGTCTCAGTGGTTTGGATAAAAGGATAATCTGATGGATAAAGAAAGAAAAAACTTCCATAAATATCCAGGCTTCTGCTGAAATTGAGCATAAATACCATTTTTAGGTGCATCTTTAGCCTCAGCCCAAGCAGCTCCATCCCTGTGCCCTCCCCAGGGCTCCTGTGGGGCTGATGGAGGCTCCAGAGCTCTCCTTGTCCTTATTGCCTTCCTTTCTGCCCCTCATTCCCATGTGCTGATTGATTATCCCAGTTTTTTATACTCTTTTTTTTTTGATTGTGAAGAGGCTGGAGGCACCTTTGAAATGCAGCAGAAATCCTTGCAGGGTCTTTTCAGGCTCATTTCAGGCTCTTTTTGTACCCTTTTTAGGCTCTTTCCAGCCTCTTTCTAGGCTTTATTTGGGCTCTTTCCATGCCCTTTTCAGGTCCTTGTTTTGGCCCTTTTTAGGCTCTTTTCAAGCTCTTTTCAAGCTCTTTTCAGGCTCTTTTCAGCCTCTTTCAAGGCTTTTTGGGGGGCTCTTTTCAGGCTCTTTCTATGCCCTTTTCAGGCCTTTTTCAGGCTCTTTTCAGGCCCTTTTTTAGACTATTTCCAGGTTCTTTTTGGGTTCTTTTCAGCCTCTTTCTAGGCTCTTTTTGGGCCCTTTTAAGGTTCTTTTCCAGCTCTTTCCAGGCTCTTTTTATGCCCTTTTCAGGCCTTTTTAGGCCCTTTTCCAAGCTCTTTCCAGGTTCTTTTTATCCTCTTTTCACCCTCTTTCTAGCCTCTTCCTAGGCTTTTTTTAATGCTCTTTCCAGCTTCCTTTTAGATTCTTTTCAGACTCTTTTCAGACTCTTTCTAGGCCCTTTTAGGCCCTTTTCAAGCTCTTTTCAGGCTCCTTTTATGCCCTTTTTGGCCTATTTTCAAGCTCTTTTCGGGCTTTTTATGCCCTTTTCAGGCTTTTTTGGTGCCTTTTTTAAGTTCTTTTCAGCCTCTTTTCAGGTCTTTTTTAGGCCCTTTTCAGGCTCTTTTCAGGCTCTTTTCAGCCTCTGTTAAAGCTCTTTTTCCAGGCTGTTTTTAGGTTCTTTTCAGGCTGTTTTTAGGTTCTTTCCAGGCTGTTTTTAGGTTCTTTGGCTCTGTTTCCCAAATCCCAGCCTGTACATTCACCAAGGACACGTGGCCTTTATCTGCTTTTTTTTTTTTCTCTTTCCCTGGCCAGAGCTGGAGGCCAACATCTCTCAAAAAGGGAAAGAATTAACGTGGGGCCTCAGGCTAAAAACTCTCAGGTTTCCTTCTCCCTCACAAAGTGAAGCAAAAGGATCCGTCTGCCAAAAAAAAAAAAAAAAAAACCCACCAAAAAAACCCTCCCAAACTTCACAAAATAAACTGGGAGGGTTGTAAGGAAAACCACTTTGGAAGAGGGGGAAAAAAAATATATTTTTGTTTTATTCTCGTGTCTTGCTTTGGTTTTTCACCAGGAAGTGCCTCTGCAGGTAAAATAATAAATTAAAATTGAATATGTTTTTAAAAAATCCCATTTGTTTCTCCAAACTGCAAGTCCTGGTGGAATTTTGGGCCTCTTTTATGGGATTTTATTGGGGATATTTAGTCCATTTAATCAGATTTCACCAGAGATAACGACATCAAACCTTATCTTGCCCTGATGTCCAGATCCAGCTTTTTAAATCCCTGATATTCCCAAGGATTAAGCAGTAATTAAACCTCTGGAAAACCTTCTCCACATAAAGATTTTTTGGAAAAAAACCTAAAATGAGTGGTCTGGATGCCTGGATAATTCTAATTCTTCTCCTGCAGTTGCACTGTGTAATTCTGTCTACATTTGCTCTCTCTAAAGTGATATTTGTGTATTAGAAGGCAATGAGTCTGGTTTAATTAACAATTAATAAATGTAATTTGATGTTACAAATGTTAACAGTGGTAAAAACGCTCATGAAGAATAATGTTTAAAATGTAATATTTAAACCAGTAGATAAATATAAGACATTAATAACTATAATAGGTATAAAATAGACAATATGTAAATACAATATGTATATAAAGACAAGAAATATAATGGATTATATGTAATATTTAAACAAGTAGATAAATAGAGGACAGATTTCACATCTAAGACCATAAAATAACTATAATAGGTAGAAAAATAACTATAACAGGTAGAAAAAAGTTAATTATATATAAATACAAGACATATGATATATTATGTGTAATATTTAAACAAGATAAATATAAGAAAGATTTTACATCTAAGAACATAATATAACTATAATAGGTATAAAAAGATAATAATCTATAAATACAATATGTATAGAAATACAAGACATATAATGTATTATGTGTAATATTTAAACAAGTAGATAAATATGACATATTTTATGTCTAAGAACATAAAATAACTATAATAGAATATAAATATATATATAATATAATATATAAATTAAATATATGATATAAGAATATAAAATAACTATAATTTCCACCAATCCACGTGGGTTTATGGCTGAAGCTGCCAGAGGTGCAGTAAGAGCAGATTTTGGAGAGGCTTTTTTGTAGTTTTGTTTGTTTGGTTTTGGGGTTTTGTTTTTGTTTGGTTTTGTGTTTTGTCTTTGTTTTTTGTTTTCTTTTTTTACAGTTTCAGCCAAAAACCCAGCAAAAACTACCAAGAGGGGGATGAATTTGAAATTTTGGGGTTTTGGGGTTTTTTTGGTTTGTTTTTGTTTTAATGTTTGTTTTTGTTTTAATGTTTGTTTATGTTTTGGTTTTATTTGGGGGGTTTTTGTTTTGTTTTTGGGTTTTGTAATAGTTTTTGTATTTGTTTTTGTTTTCTTGGGTTTGTTTTTATTTTTGTCCTTGGTTTGGGTTCTATTTTTTATTTTTTTTTGGTTTTGTATTTGTTTTGATTTTGGTTTTGGTGTTGTTTTTTTCTTCTTTTTATTTTTATTCTTGTTTTTATTTTTATTTTTTATTTTAATTTTAATTTTTATTTTATTTTATTTTTATATATTTATGTTTATGTTTATGTTTATGGTTATGGTTATGGTTATGTTTTAGTTATAGTTATAGTTATAGTTATAGTTGTATTTATTTTTATTTTTGTTCTTGGTTTTGGTTTTATTTTCGTTTATATTTTGGTTTTTATTTTTTATTTTTGGTTCTGGTGGGGTGATATTTTTTGTTTGTTTGTTTGGTTGTTGTTGTTGTTGTTGTTATTTTTTATTATTATTATTTTTTTTGGTTTTGTTTTCTTTTTTTTTTTCATTTCCAAGCCCAGGTCCCGCCGTGCAGGGGAAGCCCTGTGCTGATCCAAGGGATGGATGTCACCGATGTCACCGATGTCACCCTGCTCTGGGGCCAGGCACCTCCCTGGGAACTGAACCCCAGAGTGAGCAGCAATTACATGGAATTTCCCCAACTTTTCCCCTGTCCGTGCTGAAATCCAAGAGAGCAGGAATGTGCTGAGGGGTGATGGAGCCTCGATAGGCCTCAAAGGCTCTGTGTTCCCTGCCTGCATCCCTCACTGTCCCCTTTGTCACCCCAAACTCCAGAAATTCAGCAAGATTCAGCCCTGGGAATGGTGTGCAGGGAATTGTGCCCTTCCTCCTGCCACTCCAAATCCGTATTTATGGCTCTAATTAGACATTCAGTAATTTTCCTGTATTTATTTCTGTCCTGGAATGGTTTTAACTCCCCCCCCCCTCCCCAAAGCTGTTCTTGGTGAGGAGGGGGGATCCCAAAGCTGCTGATTTCATCCCAAAGTGGTGTAACCCAAGCGTTGGGCACTGATAGGGGCCCACAATGGGATCATTCATTGGGGTCAGGGGCTGGAAATGGGTTTGAAGAGGCTCAAAATGCTGAGAGGGGCTGTCCCTGCTGGCTTGGGGGAAATTCAGGGCTGGGCTCTGCTCCACGGGTATAGAGGAAAAGGGATTTGGGGAGGGGGAAAGGGGATTTTTCATTCCTGGGAAACAAAATCCGCTGCTGGCTGTTCAGCAATTTCCTAAGTGCAAATCAGAAAGCAATATATTTAATTGTATTTATAAAATAAATACAAAAATATAAATAAATATAAATAAATCTATCTATAAATATAAATTATATTTATAATTTCATCTATTTATAGTTATAATTTATTGTTTTATAAATATTTATATTTATATATTTATATTCTTTGTATTTATATTTTTATATTTCTTTCAGAATTAAATATATTTAATAATACATTGTGTTTAATAATATGCTGGACCAATTGGTCTTCATGCTTTGTGCTTCCAGGCAGCTTTCCCCTCCACCCCTTCCCGTTTGGGATGTGATTCTTTAGGATGGCAGAGCCAAAACTCCTGATTTCCCTCTGGATGGTGACACCTTCCCTCTCACAGTGAAATCCAGGCTGGATCTGAAGGTAGGAATTCCCAAAATTCCACGGGAAGGACAATTTCCTTTTTGTTTGTGGGTTTGGGGCTCAAACTCCTGGAGGAAAGGAAGGGCCTGAACATCTTCCCCGTGGAATTCCTTGCCACAGGAAGTTTGTGTTTAGTTAAGACCAGCTTTGCACAGGCTCTGGCTTGGCAGAAATGTGGTTTGCTCAGANAATTAAAAACCCCCCAAACCTTCACCAGTGAATCAGTCCAGGCTGAGGGAAGGATTTTTTGATTTGCAGGTGCTGCAAACACGAGCAGTGTTTGATTATGGGATAACCTCTCCCTCTCTTAAAATTCCCCTCCGCTTGAGGTCCACGAAAACAGGATTGACTTCTTAAATCTTGCAAGAATCCTTCCAGAAATCCCCCCACTAATATAATATCCCCCATAAATCATTTTGCACGAGCAAATTGCTCTTGAAGGCATTTTGTTTCATGTTCCCCTTGCCCCCCTCCACTTTCTGCCATCAATCTTGAAGACAGTGATCTCTTTCCAGCCTTTCAGATTAACAAGATAAATTATTCACTAATGTGTTGGAAAAACAAGTTAAAACTCCCAAACACTGCTTGGAGTGTCCTGAATCCCTGGAAAATGGCTGGGGCTGCTGATCCTTGTAAAGTTGATCTCAAAAAAAATCTGGTTTGAGGGGTTTTTGCTGCTCTGGGAGTGTCCAGGGGCAGGTTGGAGGGGGTTTGGAGGAGCCTGGGATGGTGGAAGGGGGGAATGGGATGAGCTTCAAGGTCCTTCCCAACCCTTTCCAACAGATTCCATGAATCTGCTGTGCTGAATTGATTGTGCCTTGTCAGCCTTTAAGGAATTTCCCTCTGATCCTGTCAGGAAATGTCAGTGGGCTGAAGAGCTCCTGCCCTTGGACCTTTCTGTGATGTTGTGAGGTTTGGGCTCTGCTCTTTGTTCCTCCTCCCTCTGATGTTTTTCCTTCTCTGCTGGCTGAGCCCCTTCCTCTCTCTCTCTCTTTCCTGCCCTGTCCCAAATCCATGTGGGTGTCTGCAGGGCAGAGGGTCTGGGAAACAGGACAGGGAGGAGAAAAACAGGGAAAAGCAGGAGGGAGAACGTGAAGCTGAAGAAGGAATTGGGGCAGATCAGGATCACCAGATCTGGGGAAAGGATTCACCTTTTCCAATGAATCTTTTCCAGTTCCAGCTGGACTGAACTGGGTTGAATCCCAATCTAAAACCTGGGAACATGGAATGGTTTGGGTTGGAAGGGACCTTAAAATTCATCTCTCACGAGCAGGGACCCCTTCCATCATCCCAGGCTGCTCCAATCCCATCCAACCTGACCTTGGACACTTCCAGGGGACCTGGGGAAGATTCATCCCATTCCCATTCCTGATGAAAATCCTTGGCTCTCCCATTCCTGAGCCTCAGCTGCTGCTGTTTGCCAGAGCATTAATGATCCTTGAATCATAATGATCATTAATGATCCTTAAACCAGGAATTTATTTTTTTTTTCATTTTTTTCACCCATTCTGTTTTCCATGCAACGAAGTCATCTTGGTGATGAAGATTTTTCTGGGGTAAAAATAGTCCGGGAAAAAGTGAGTTTCCACCGTGCTATTTTTAGGAACAGGTTTGTTCAGGTGGCAGCTAATGAGTTTGAAAATGTGCCAAAAAAAAAAAAAAAATTATCAGCAGGAAAAAAAAACGTGCAAAAAAGGGTTTGACTCCCACAGGTTTCCACTTCCAAGGAAGGAATAAATCATGTTCACCGTTTGAGATTTGTAGTGGAGATTTGAGGAAAAAAAAAATTAAATCAGAATTTTTAGTACTCTGGGAAGAACCACAAAAACACATTTAGAATTTTTTTTTTTAAGGTATCTGTGCAATCCAAAGAGGAGAAAAAAAATCGGGAAAGCAGCATTTTTACAAATCCTCTGCAGGGCAAAGGGCTGGAATTCAGTTGGGAGAGTTCTGTGTTGCCCAGTTACCATCGGGGAGGGTTTGTGGGAGATTTTATCTCACATTCCTGCCGGATTTATTCCTCCCTGCTCCTGTGGATGGATCCCTGCTCCTCCCAGCTCAGGGATTTATTCCTCCCTGCTCCTGGGGATCCATCTTCTCCCAGCTCAGGGATTTAATCCTCCCTGCTCCTGTGGATGGATCCCTGCTTCTCCCAGCTCAGGGATTTATTCCTCCCTGATCCTGTGAATGGATCCCTGCTTCTCCCAGCTCAGGGATTTAATCCTCCCTGCTCCTGTGGATGGATCCCTGCTCCTCCCAGCTCAGGGATTTAATCCTCCCTGATCCTGTGGATGGATCCCTGCTTCTCCCAGAACAGGGATTTATTCCTCCCTGCTCCCATGGATCCAGGCTTCTCCCAGAACAGGGATCTAATCCCCCCTGCTCCTGTGAGTGGATCCCTGCTTCTCCCAGCTCAGGGATTTAATCCTCCCTGCTCCTGTTGGTCCATCCCTGCTTCTCTCAGCTCAGGGATTTAATCCTTCCTGCTCCTGTGAATGGATCCCTGCTCCTCCAAGCTCACAGATTTAATCCTCCCTGCTCCTGTGGATCCATCCCTGCTTCTCTCAGCTCAGGGATTTATTCCTCCCTGCTCCCATGGATCCAGGCTTCTCCCAGCTCAGGGATTTAATCCTCCCTGATCCTGTTGATCCATCCCTGCTCCTCCCAGCTCACAGATTTAATCCTCCTGCTCCTGTGGATGGATCCCTGCTTCTCTCAGCTCAGGGATTTAATCCTTCCTGCTCCTGTGGATGGATCCCTGCTTCTCCCAGCTCAGGGATTTAATCCCCCCTGCTCCTGTGGATCCATCCCTGCTTCTCTCAGCTCACAGATTTATTCCTCCCTGCTCCTGTGGATCCATCCCTGCTCCTCCCAGCTCAGGGATTTAATCCTCCCTGCTCCTATGGATGGATCCCTGCTTCTCCCAGATCATGGATTTAATCCTCCCTGCTCCTGTGGATGGATCCCTGCTTCTCCCAGAACAGGGACACGTAGGACACCTTCTCCTGGATCCCAGGGCTCAAGGAGGACAAGGGAATGGCCAAGGAATCTGGGATCAAACCCTGCTGCTGAAGCTGCCAGGTAATCCCAGCCTGGATTGCATCACTTAAATCATGGAGTATTTCAGGTTGGAAAAGGTCTGGGGTCATCAGGTCCAGCCACTGCCAAGGCCAGCACTGACTTTGTCCCCAAGTGCCACATCCATGAGGCTTTGAAACCCCTGCAGGGGTGGGAACTTCATTGTCACTGGATTTGTATGCCAAAAACTCTCTGCTCATCCCCAAAAAGCTGCTGGAACAGCATGAAGAAAACGCAGCTGGCCTTTTAGAGCTCTGTCACAGTCAGTTCTCACCACGAGGGTGAAATAACTGCATCAAATCCTGTCCAGGCCATCTTGACCTTCAAATTCCCAAAGTTTAGCTCGTCCTCTCTGATAAAGGTCCCTTTTCAGCCAGCTTGGGAGCAGCTTAAAGCAAAATGAAGGGAACAAAGATGGGATCTTGGAGTGACACCTCTTAATGAGACCTCTCAAAAATTCTCATTAACTCACAGCCAGCACAGACATCCAAAATTACACAAAGATTTTCTCCCCTGGCCCAGAAATAGTCTGTGCTCAGGGTCTCCCACATTGTCTCCATCCCCTTGGCTCCTTCCCAAAGCAGCTTCTCTTGGCAGGCTGGAGCTGATGGGAATGATCTTGTAGGAAGAACAAAGTGCTTTTTTTTAGGTTTTTTGTTTTTTTTTTCCCCAAAGGAAATAATGAATCTGCTGTGGGCTTTCAAAGCCAGCTGACATCATCAACAAGGCTGATTTTTTTTTTTTTTAATGTATTTTGAGAATGTAGGAAGAACACAGATGTCAGTTTGGAGCATTTGATGTTTGGACCATTCACATTTTGACTCTAAAGACGTGCAAAGGGTTTCCCAATGCATTTTCCCTTTGTCTTTCTCTTTGTCTTTCTCTTTGTCTTTCTCTTTGTCTTTCTCTTTTTCTTTCTCTTCTTCTTTCTCTTTTTCTTTCTCTTCTTCTTTCTCTTCTTCTTTCTCTTCTTCTTTCTCTTCTTCTTTCTCTTCTTCTTTCTCTTCTTTCTCTTCTTTCTCTTCTTTCTCTTCTTTCTCTTCTTTCTCTTCTTTCTCTTCTTTCTCTTCTTTCTCTTCTTTCTCTTCTTTCTCTTCTTTCTCCTCTTTCCCTCTTTCCCTCTTTCCCTCTTTCCCTCTTTCCCTCTTTCCTTCCTTCTTTCCCTCTTTCCCTCTTTCCTTCCTTCTTTCCCTCTTTCCCTCTTTCCTTCCTTCTTTCCTTCTTTTCTTCCTTCTTTCTTTCTTTCCTTCCTTCTCTCCTTCTCTCCCCTCCCCTTTTTCTAGATTAAAAAAAAAAAAAAAAAGTCATTGATGGGATTCAATTATAGGGAAAAACCCAGAGATTTTCATTTTATTTTCACAGCATCCCAGGGTAGTTTGGGGTGCAAGGGGAGTTAAAGCTGATCCCATTCTATCCCTGCCATGGGACACCTTCCACTCTCCCAGGGTGCTCCAAGCCCTGTCCAACCTGGCCTTGGACACTTCCAGGGATGGAACATCCTCATCTGTGGATTGATGCTAAATGAATTTTAGTGCTGGAGTACTTCAATTCTGGGTGGAAAAAGGGAAAAGCAACAAGAAATCTTCAAAAATTGTCCAAAACCCCATAGGAGCTCTGTGGTGCTTTCATTTTTCTGTCAATCCCAGAGGAAGAGTGACTGGAACACTGAACCATCAGCTTCGTTCCCAATTTTCCACCAGGAATTCCACAAAGCCTCCAACCCCTCCTCTCCTCCAGCTCCTTATTAGTTTTCACTCCAGGAATTAAACTCCTGGTGCTGCTGGCAGATTATCAGAGGGAAACAGGGTCTCTTTCATTCCTGTCATTTCTCTCCCTTCTTTGGCAACAAAAATAAGATTGTGGGATAAAGATTAACCCCTCTTTACACCATTAATTATCTTCTTTTAATTATTCTTTATTCCCTGCTCTTTCCAGCTGCTGCTGATCCAGAAGTGCTCCTTCTGTGGAGCATTCTCCTTCCAGAAAAAATGTCTCACAGCTGGAGTTTCCACACTCAGCCCCTGCCTCTGGAATTTTCTTCCTGGCCCAGGAGAGCCTGGCAGAGCAGGAAAAACACCCTGGGAGTTGTTGGCTGAATCCTGGCTCTCCTTGGGCACATCAAAACTGGAATTTAGAAATTGTGGGGTGTTGTTCAAACAGACCACACACCTCCAAATCTCCAACCCCATCCCTGAACATTTCCACGTTCCCACATCTTCTTTGGGCAACCTGCAATTGTTTCTCCATGTATTTTGCCCCTTAAAATATTCCTGGTTTTCCCCTCCAACTTTCCTTTGCCTGCCCATCCTTCTTACTTCACTCTTCCCTGGAATATTTCCTTGGTTTTTTGAGGTATTCATTTTTATTTTTATTTTTATTTTTATTTTTATTTTTATTTTTATTTTTATTTTTATTNATTTTTATTTTTATTTTTATTTTTATTTTTATTTTTATTTTTATTTTTATTTTTATTTTTATTTTTATTTTTATTTTTATTTTTATTTTACTAGAGATGTGTTAAATTTTGTTCTATCACCCATTTTCTCTCACAGGGATGTCCAAGAGGAATTGTATTTTGGAATAATCATGGGAAATTAAGGGATGTGCTGAATTCTTTTTATTTTTGAGGTGCTTCCCTGGCTGGGGTGTTAAACTGGATGGAATTAGAATTCATAATGATCAGATTTTTTTTTTCCCTCTGTTCAAATGATTCCTAAACCAGGAAGGCTGAAGTGAAATGAGGGAGACAGGAATTCCCAGTTTATCCCGTTCTCCCTTCAATGCTGGGATTTAATAACCTGTTTCCAGTTTTACTGCTGGGAAAGTAATCAAATGCTGGAGAGCAGCAACACCACGGGTTTTTCCTTTTATTCCTTCTGCAGGACTGGAAAATTCAGTCTTCAGACTGCTCCTCCTGGCTCTGAGCATCTGCTGGAGGTTATTAATTATAACACTGTTAATTATGTCTCTAATTCCAGGTGAAACCCAGGACTGTTGGGGCATGCAGGAACCTCAACCCCACATTTGCCATGTCCCTGTGAAACACCAAAAGTTTGGGATTCCCCTCCAAGGGGTGTTTTTATGGAATCTTCTCCCAAATGACTTCTTTTTGGTGGGATTCTGGTGATGGATTTTGAGCTCCAAGTGTCCAAACTCGAAGTTTTGATGGTGTTTCTTGGATGTAAGTTTTAATATATAATATATAATATATAATATATAATATGTAATATGTAATACGTAATACGTAATATGTAATATATAACATGTAATAGATAATATAATATATAGTATATAGTATATAGTATATACTATATACTATATACTATAT
>JANPWX010019231.1:100221-172309 GCA_024734555.1 Trochalopteron elliotii
CATCTAAACCATCTATTTCATCCATCTAAAACATCTATTTTATGCATCTAAAACATCTATTTTATCCATCTAAACTGTCTACTTTATCCATCTAAAATATCTATTTCATCCATCTAAAATACCTGTTTTATCCATCTAAAATATCTACTTTATCCATCTAAAATATCTACTTTATCCATCTAAAATATCTACTTTATCTAAAACATCTATTTTATATAACACTCTAAAGCCTGTACAGAAATACAAAGATCTCTACATTGGTCAGGTGGCCTTCAAGGATTTGAGAAGGTTTTAAAGTTGTTTTTTCAGCTGCAGTTTCAGTATGGAAATTTCACTGCTATTCAGTTATTTTCAGATTGTATCTACCAAGCCACGCACTGCTTAAACATTTTATAGGGTACAAAGCATTTTTGAGGCATTTCACCATGTTTTAAAAATTAATGTCACCATTTTCTTAATTTTTTTTCCAGATAACAGATTTTTAACAGCTTCTACCTTGGTTTTAGATCTAATATTCAAGTGGGAAAAGGGAAAGAGGTGTTTTTTCAGTGGTTTTTGTCCTAGGGAGTGGTGTTTTTTTTGTGGAATCGCTTTATGGAGCAAATTTTAATTGAGGCCACCAAGAGTGTTGGTAAATGAATGAATATTTACCTGGTTTGAGTTTTATATACACTAAAATGTTTTATCTGGAAGTGACATTTGGTGTTGTTTGGTGTTCAGACAAGGCCTTGGCTTTTTTGGAAGTGATAAAATAAAAATCTTGAGCACAACCCAGTTAAAGAGCAAATTCCCAACAACATTCCTGGCTCCAAGGACACCACAAGCCCCATGTCTGAGAAAGCTGATTTTTACAACTTTGGGTCTTATCCTGGTTTATAACTCAAATTTTTTTTTCACGGTTGGGGCACTTAAAAGTTTTATCTCTTTCTTTTCTCTACTGGATTTTGGGATTTTGGGACTGGGTTTTTTGGTGTCTAGTGAAGTACTGATGGGAGAGCAGGTTTTTTTTGGCTGAGGTGGCTGGAGGATGTTCCCATCATGGAATATTCATTAACTTCCCAACCTCCCCTTCCTTTCCAGCCTGGCCAAACGCCCTGATGGATCCAAGGGAGAAGTTGTGTAACTTGACAAAAATCCTCTTTTCCCTAGGAAACCATGCTGGAAATGGAATCTGAAGGATGAAAAAGGGGAAAAAAGGGAACACCACAGGCTGGATCCAGTGGCTTTTTTTCCTGTCTCCAGTGAAAGGAGGCTGAGGGAACCATGGGGTGGGATTTGAGGTGGGCAAACCCCCTGGGTGTTGTTTCTCCCCTCACCTTGAAAGTCTGCCGGCAGTAAAACTTTTTTAGCACTTGTAATAATTGAAAAGTCCTGGTTTCCTCGCTGGAATTAAATGCCTTTTAGTGGATTAGTTTGAACCACATCCACTAAGAGCTTGATCATCTGCCAGCCCTGAGAGTTGGGCCAAAGCTTTGTAAATTAATGAGCTCAAGGTGATTAGGACAGGTTGGGTGCTTTGGGCCCCGCACCAAATTGTCCCTGTGCAAGGTGTGCAGATCTGGGCGTCTGTCACTTCTTTTTCCCATTTTCATTTGAATTCCTTGGCTGGGTGGGGGTTTTTGGGAAGGGGATTTTCCTGGCTTGGCTGCCAAAAACATGAAGGCTGGGAGAGCTGGGAATGTTCCCCTGGAGAAGGGAAGGCTCCAGGGAGAGCTGGGAATGTTCCCCTGGAGAAGGGAAGGCTCAGGGAGAGCTGGGAATGTTCCCCTGGAGAAGGGAAGGCTCAGGGAGAGCTCAGAGCCCCTGGCAGGGCCTGAAGGGGCTCCAGGAGAGCTGCAGAGGGACTGGGGACAAGGGCTGCAGGGACAGGACACAGGGAATGGCTGTGCCAGTGCCAGAGGGCAGGGCTGGGTGGGAGATTGGGAATTGGGAATTCCTGGCTGGGCTGGAATTCCCAGATTTGCTGTGGCTGCCCCTGGATCCCTGGAAGTGCCCAAGGCCAGGCTGGAGCAATCTGGGATAGTGGGAGGAGTGGGATGGGATGATCCAAACCATTCCATGGTCACAGAGTCCATTGTGTCTCCAGCTGTGGTTGAAGGCTAAAATCTCCCACCCCATCCCGTGTGCTCCAGGTTTGGGGGATGAGCTCCTTGTTGGGAATGTCTGAGCTGGGAACTTCTGCCAGGATCTCTGAGTGTCTCTGATTTAAACACAGACACATCATCCCAAAAGAGCCCACCCCGGGTTTCTGCTCCCTGCCTGCAGGAGCTGATGGTGTGATAAAATGGGAATTGTGCCTGGAGCTGGACATGGAGGTTCCTATGAACCCTCAGGGCAGCCTTAGAAAAAAATGCTCTTTTGTTCCCAGTTTTGCACAGGAAGCTCATTTTGGCTTCTTTTAATATCACTGGCAGGGAGTCAGAACTTCAGCTCCATGACCTCATATCTCTGGCACAGAGCATGGTTTGGAGCTCCACAAACCAGCCCCTGATGATAAATGAAAAATGTGAAATATCTGCAAGTCTGTCACAACAGGACGAGGTTGTACAGCACGTTTTTTAATTTCTTCCCTTCCGCTCCGAGATGAAAAATGATTTTTTCTG
This sequence comes from Trochalopteron elliotii, assembly GCA_024734555.1. Classification (NCBI taxonomy): domain Eukaryota; kingdom Metazoa; phylum Chordata; class Aves; order Passeriformes; family Leiothrichidae; genus Trochalopteron; species Trochalopteron elliotii. Next base: position 102,825 of record JANPWX010019231.1, read on the forward strand.
AGCTGTGATCAGGATTCCAGAGGATGAGCAAGCCCAGGGTGGGGAAATTCTGGGTTTTGCTGTGCCCCTTCTGTGGCTGTTGGGGCTGAAAATGCACCTGATGTCCCAGAGTGGGGCCTCCAGCTGGGCTGGGATCTGTTGATTTATCAGGGAATTGTGGCCATGAGGGATGAATGTGCTGCCTTCCATAAATTTAGGAAGGGATCCTAAAGTTCATCCCATTCCAACCCCAGCCACAGGCACCTTCCACCATCCCAGGTTGCTCCAAGCCCTGTCCAACTCGGCCTTGGAATTTAATTTTTGTTATTTTACTTTTAGTATTTTTTAATTATTAGTTACTAAAAAAACTATAAAGGAAAGACTTAAATCATGGATCATTTTCTATTCTGAGGCAAACAATTTTCATGGCCAGGCTGGGCAAAATTTTAGGATTTAAAGTGTGCTGGTGTGGAAGAAACAAATTCCCTGTGGAGGGAATGAGACCTTTCCTGCTTATCTGTTAATAACAGAGGTGAATCCCTGGATTATAAACACAAAACCAAACTGTTCAAACTTCTATTTTTGGGGGGTTTATTTAATTTAATTTAATTTAATTTAATTTAATTTAATTTAATTTAATTTAATTTAATTTATTTCTCTGACATTTTGACCTGGAGCAATGCTTTTGGCCAGGTGATCCTGGTAAACAAAGAAAGAGCAGACACCTGAGCAGAGATGTGAAACTGTTCCCAAATTAATTCCTGGTGCTTCTCCCACTGCTGGGTGACTTTAAAGGAGCTCAGGGAGATCCTGGCCCCTGTCTTGGTGCTGCTCACCTCATCCTGCTGCTCTGGAGCTCTTTGGTTCCCTGTCCCCTACAGAAAGGTGTATTTTTAAATAATTTTTTCATTTGTGAAGGGTTTTTATGGAGAAAACAAGGGACCTGGGTGGCAAAGGAGGAGTTTGGGCTGCTCTGGTTGGGCTCCAGTTCTTGGGAGCCCAAATTAAATTAATTTAGGAATTGTGGTGCTCAGAGCTGTGGCCTCAACTATGAGTTTATGGGTTAGAAGGACCAGTTTTTGGGGGGTTTTCAGGTTTTCTGCAGGATTTGTGTCCTGTGGGGGCTGCTCCCACTCAGCCTTTGCAGGAGGATTCTCCTCTCCCACTCAGGGCCTCAGTGTCCCCATGGGGCTGGGATTTGAGGCCAGGGGGCCACAAATTTTATACAAAATTGGAAAAAAGTGGTGCAATGTAGGGATTTTCCTCCTGATTTAAAGGAAAACAGAGCACCTGAACTGTCTTGTCCTGGGAATTTCTGGTTTCCATATGGTTTTGGAGTCATTTATTTTGAGATATATCAGCAAATTTTCCTGACTTCCACTGGGCAGCCTGGCCCAGGCCTCACCACCCTCATGGGGGAGGATTTTTCCCCAATATCCCATCTAATCCTGCTCTCTCTCAGCTTAAAGCCAAAAGTTGTGGCTGCCCCTGGATCTCTGGAAGTGTCCAAGGCCAAGGTGGATGGAACTTGGAGCACCCTGTGATGGTGGGAGGTGTCCCTGCCCATGGAATGGGATGAATTTTAAGTCCCTTCCAGGCCAAACATTCCATAATCCTCCAATTTTATATTATAATATGAGTTATGATATTGAAATATAGGATAATTATAGTAATATGTGCTTAGATATAATAATAAATTGGAATATTTTCATATATAATCTTTGCAACTGGCACTGTCAACTCCAGGCCTTCATTTCCAATTAAGACCAGAGCTGGCCTCACACCTGAGCTGGCTGCAAGTGCTCAGTGCTTGGAGCTTGCAGAAAAAAGAAAATTTCTTTTTCTAAATATCTTTCTTCCCTTATTAGTTTGAGGTATTTGCATAATTAGACATCATGGAAATTAAATCAGTGTTTCCGTGCCAAAACCTCTGTCTGTTGGTGAGCCTGGTCATTGATATTTTCAAGTAATCTATTTTTTTATCTATAATATCCTTGGAATGGCCATCATTCCCTAAAGGAAACTTGACCTGATTGATTTTTTTCATGAGGCCTCAGTGACATATATAAAAAAAAATTAATTAAAATAGTGGCACAGAAAATAATTTGGAATTCCTTTTATTGCACCTGTTCCCATGTATCCTTTGGACCAGTGGGATTTTTGAATTTCCAGCCTATTTTCTAGTTACTCTGTTGGCTTTAGGGGGAGCAATTTTCCATCCTACTTTAATCTACGCTGATTTAATTTATTTTTTTTTTCTTTTCTGGAATGTTCTGGCCTGGCCAGGTTGTGCTCTGTCTTGCATAGGCTGTGCTGATCCAGGGGCAATCCTTTGGGATTCCCAAGGTTCCTTCACCCTTCTGGAGGTGGTTTCCCAATTATTAGGGAGCTAAAAAAAAAATCAATATAGTAAAATATAACCGTGTCAGCCAAGTGCTTGAGTTGGAAAGCGGAGTACAAATCTTTGGTTCAAGTATTTCAGATTTAAAGGGTTTTTATTTTGTTGTAAATGTTCTTTTGTGGTAAAATATGGAAGTGTTTTTTGTCCCAGGAAAAAGCAGGAAAATGTGCCCTCAGAGGGTTGTTATTTACCGTGGTATTTGTTACTGCCAGCATGGAAATTTCTGGCAGAAAAGGTCAATTTGTCAGAAATTAGCAGCTGAAAATCTGTGTATTTTCAACATTCAGACAGGGATTCCTCCACGAATTTTGGAGGAATTAGGATGAGAGTGGGGCTCAGAGCTAATGAAAACCAGTAAACCACAGGGGAAATGTCAGCGGTGACACAACCAAAGTTATGGATCGTGGCCTGTGGAATTCCTGGTGATTCATGAGGGAAATGAAGCCACAATGAAATCAGGGGTGGGCACATTTTGAGAAGCTTTTGTGCTTTTAGCATGTTCTGGGGGTGAGTGTTTGAGGCAGATGAGTCGGGGCATGATTTTCAGGGATTCTTTGTGTGAGGTATCATCTCTGAGCTGGCAGACTCCTGAATCCCTGGTGATATTCCAAAAAAAAAACCTTGGGAAAGTGGACTTTGTAATGCCAATGGGATGAGACATTCAGATCCAGCAAGAGGAGGTGAGGAGAGGTTTAAAATTTAATTAACACCAAGGAGGGGTGAGGTTTTAATTGATGCGCCACAAAAAGCTTCTGTTTCCCTCATTTGGTTATGGGGTGAGGTGGGAAGAGATGTGGGGTCAGATCCAGGGCCTGAGGGAGAACAGGAGAGGGAATTTGGACAAAGGATGGAGGGACAGGACACAGGGAATGGCTTCCCACTGCCAGAGGGCAGGGCTGGAGGGGGTTTTGGGAAGGAAATCCCAGATTTTCTGTGACTGCCCCTGGATCCCTGGAAGTGTCCAAGGCCAGGTTGGAGCACCCTGGGATAGCTGAAGATGTCCCTGCCATGGCAGGGGCTGGAATGGGATCAGTTTTAAGCTCCTTTCCAATCCAAACCAGTCTGAGATTCCATAAAAATCGTTCAAAACTCTTGGGTTTGTCCCCATCCCCAACATCCCATTCCCACCTCAGCTTCTGTTCCCTTCCCCTGCTGGCCATGTCCAGCCCTTTCTCCAGGCTGTGTTTACTAGGCTTCACTCCCTTGCTTTTGATCTTTATTTTCATTTTTTATTTTTCTATTACCCAGACTCACGGGGACTGGGTGATGGCCCCATAACCCTCAGGATTTATCTCATGAGCATTCCAGGAAGATCCTCAATTATTTTTCCCGCCCCTTTTCATCTGAGCCCATTTGTATTCATGCCAGAATTATTTCTGCCACAAAACAAAAATATTCTTCTTATTGTGAATAAAATGTTGTTATTTCGGAAAGATTCCCACTATCCAGGCTCTCTAGTTTCAGAAAAATTCACATTTTCTAACATTGGGCACTGTTGTTACTTGCAGTTAACCCTGAATAAACACAGCAAATAATCCATGAGCTCCAGGGAATTATTTCTGGTGGGTTGACGTGACAATTGGATGAAAAAAAAATAAACAACCACAAAAAAAAAACCAACAACAACAACAAAAAAAACTAAAAGCCACCAAAATAACAGAAAAAACAATAACAAAAAAATCCTTTTCCGACATTGCTTAAAATTTATAAGATTTGTTTTGGCATGAAATCCATGAGGATGAGAGCATGGTTCTCTGCTGGCAGAACTGTTGAGTAGCTTGATTTATGTTATTTATTAAATAATAATTAAATTATTATTTATAATAAATAAATTAGTAATAAAATAACTACTAAAACAATATTTATATATTAGTAATAATTGATAAATTAATATTAAATAATAATTAAATTAAATTCTTTACTCTTACTGGAAAAAAAAATTGTGCCTCAGCTTTCTGAGCTGCTGGCAGACAATTCTGGATCACGAGAATATTTTCCTGTTTAATTGTAGAACATAACAGGATTTTTCATCATAATGTTGTGTTGTTGCCCACACTTTTCATTATATGATAAATATACATTAAAATGGATTGGCAGCGTTTATCTACAAGTGAAATGCAGGGAGGGCAAAGGACTTGTGTGAAAATTGAATGAAAAATTAAATATACAAGGAAATGGGTGATGGGGGAGTGAAATGTCCCTGCTTTACTCCTAGAATTTTCTGCAGTTAATGCGCTTTATAAATGGTTTTCCTCAAAGTGAACTTGGAACAACAAAATTGTTCATTTCAGCTTCAGAAAAAATGGATTAAAATGATATTTAATTCAGTTATTCAAAGCATTTTGTCCATCTGTAAATTTTAACGATATAAACAAAAACGAGTGACTTCCTGCACAAGAGTAAAGAACTTTCTGTGGGAAAAGCACCTACACTGCTCAGCTTTCCAGGACATTTATATGATAAAAACCAGGGAGAAATCCAAAATTTCCATCTCAGGAATATCCACTGAGACCCTTCCTTGTGGTGTTGGAAGTTTGAAACCATCCTGGGAGTGGATGGGGTTTTACAGCTTCCCATCGTGCTGGGGATGAGTTTTCTCTTAATTAGCCTTTTTTTTTCATCATCAAGTTGTAGAAATAAAGGAAATAAATGTCTTTTTCTGGAAGGAAAAGTGGCAACAAATTGGCCTTGGAATTCAAATAACACTGGAAATTCTTATGGAGCAGAGGGTCTGTTTTGGGTTCTGCTGGGTTTTGTTTTTCTGGAAAAACTAATGAAAATCTTTATGAATTGAGGATTTGTTTACTCCATGGATTAACCAGACAGCTGAAAGTATGTTAATTGGTCAGTTCTCATTTGGGTTTATTTCATATTGTTTAATGATCTGTAGCTTTTCTAATTTATACCAAATAAAATACGCATTAAAACTGGAGTAGGATAACTTTGAGTAAAGCTTTTGGAGGAAAATATTTGAAATTTGGTGTCACAGGATAGAAAATACAAAACCAGATGATTTTCTTTGCTCTTTAAATATAACTAATTATGGCAACTTCTGCAAAGAGATTTACGACAAAATCTGTTACAGTCCTTATGGTGCAAAGGGTGGCAGCAGAAATAACAAAATAGAACATGAAACTCTTATTTATTTTGATGTAGGAACTGACCCAGATAAATTTGAATTCACACAAACATGAGCTAATTTATGAAGATAAAAATGAGAAGGAGGTACTTATCTAAAGGATCCTTGCACGAGGCTCGGGTCGTTGGTCATTAGATTTTACGGAGATGTCGGAATTGCACAGTTGGGCATGGCCAAGCCATTCCCAATTCCCAAAATTATTTCCCTGAGGGTTGCCGTGGCATCTTCTCCAGCCTGGTTTGAGACGTGCTCTTTGGAGCTGTGGGAAGCAGAGGTGTTGTTCTCCTAAGCATCCTCTCCTTTTGTGGCTTCCCTGGATTTTTGGTGCCTTGTGCCAAAGGGAATTCACGTGTGGGTCAGGAGATAAAAAATGAACTCTGGGTGAACTGTCAGCGGAAGGGAGCTCTTCCGTGGCCTCATCCAGGCCTGGAAAAATGACATACGGTGTTTGTTAAATGCTATGTGCATATTAAATTATTTGGGGGAAAAATAGGGCGTTGCAGCGGGAATCGGGAAAACGCGGGATTCATTAATATCCCGTAATTGAGGAGCGGTGAGGGATAATAATGGCGCAATCAGCAATGGGTCAAAACACTCCTTGGAGGGGAGAAGGCTGAAATTTTGGCTGGGTTGCTGACAACAAAGCCTCATTTGCTGGAGGTGACATTGGCACAAAGCTCGTTGCGGGCGGACGCGGCGCGGCGGCGGCTCGGTGCCTAATCTAGCATGGCAAATGTGCGAGGTGATGTCCCAGAGGAACTGTCACAAATCCTGCTGGAGAGGCATCGGGAGAGCTGGGACACAATGGTGCAGATTGATGTCTGGCTTTATTAAAGCACAGTTTGGCGCAGGAGGGACAAACTCCCTCTTTCATGTCCCCCCCGTCAGCCTCTAATCAGAGAGTTTCTTATCAATACTTTTGGTGCAAAGATACTGAATGCAGAATCTCAAGGGGGGGAAAAAAAGAAATCTTCTGGAGGTGCCCTTTTCACCAATTACATTTGGGAGATGTCACTAAGCTGGGGTTTAATTTGGCCCGAGCACGCTTGGTTAATTGGGTAGAACTCATTTTTGTAATCAGGAGGGTTCGGGGCTTTGGTGCTCTGCTTTGGTCTCCCCCCAATTATTCCCTGTAACAGTCTCACAGCCAGAGCCAGAATCCCTGCCCGTTGGAAAACGATTGGATTGTTTGGAGACCTATTTTCCCCATCATCCCAATAACCCTCCCTTGTAATTTTTTACCACTTGAAATATTTGCTGCTGTAGCAGAAACAAAATGCTCCAGGAGTTTACCCAGGATGACCTTGGGCTCAGCGGCTGTTCCTTTGATCCTTTAAAAATACTGAGGATCCTCCTGCTGCCAATTGGTTGTCCCAATTTTCTTGACATAATGAAAATCTAACCTTAAAACCTCATCCCATTCTGTTAAAAATGGTGCTCCTCTGTACCTGCCTGGAACATGGACTAGAAAAGTGTTTTCTTGAGGGGTTTCATGTCTTGGTTACAGTTTAGATAGTTTTCCAGCTCTTGTCATAAACATGGAATATGTTCTCCTGGGTTTTTTTTTATTTTCCTTGTTTCTTTGGCATTATTTTGACTGCATTTTATTCGCTCACACTGCAATATTCCTTCCCTTTTCCCTATTAACTGGCATTCTTTTGCTCGCTTTAAGTAGGAAAGATGGTCCAGGATTATCCCAGTTGCTGTTTCCACATGGAGCAAAATTTAATTTCATGCCTAGACTCTGTTCCTTGGGACTTCATTTTGCTTGTCCCCAGGAGAACATCACCACCCTGTCCACTTCCAGTGCTGTCACCAACCCCGGACCAGCAGTCACAGCCTCCCTGTCCTGAAATTCCTTCCCTGGGTGTTCCCCTTCCTCCTTTTGCCACAAGAGTTTCCCGAGGAGGAGGGAGGCAATGTGTGATCCACAGAAATCTCATCCCTACCTTGGGAAGAGGAGCCCTTTCAGCTGCCCTAGTGGACTCAAGTATTTATTTAGGGAATAATTTAGCCTCTCTCCTCCCCTCGGCCATTGGAACTCAGCAACTCGGGGGTTTTGCTTCTTATTAGCAGGAAAATCCCAGGATTTCTGTGCTCACGCCTGGTTTCCTTATCCTGTCTGTGTGGAGCCGGGCTGTCTGGGGGCTCTCCATGCACTGAGGTCAGTCTGTGTGCTGAGGGGCTTCCAAAATGCCCAAACTGAGCAAAATCCTGATCTCCCACATCTCCCTGAACTTTCTGCCCTCGTTACCTCTATTGCAAGCTGTGCAAAAACCTGGGAATAGGCCTTGAAATGATCTGTTGGATCATCCACGTCTATTTTCCTGCTGATTCAGAGGTGTTCATGGTCACAGGTTTGAATTTCCGTGTAATTTAAAGGAAGGAAAAGTGGTGTCCCTGCACCACATTCATGAAGTAAAATGGGAATGAATTATGTCTAACTTGGAATATTTCACCTGCTCAGCTTGACAATTAATTTGCATAAATTGTGTTTTCTTATATCATGGTCTGGCTGAATTTTAAATTCACTTTTTTTCCCTGTCCTTAATGCCAAATATTAAGTGTCTTAGATATTCCAGCAAAACATATTTATTCCATCCCTGTGCTTTTCTGAAGCCTAACTATCTTGAGGATGAATAGAAATGACAATTTACCCCAAATTGTTCAAAGATGGAAGGAGCTAAGAAAAGTTTTGCTGGTGGGACTGAAAATATGAGTGATTCAGGTTGAAAATAAAGCCAGGTTCTGGCTGTAAAACAACCTTGGAATCACATCCTGTGAAAGATTAAATTGCATCCGAGGGAAGGCAGCCTCAGAGGGAACATATTGTCCCCCCCTTCACTTCCCCAGGTCCGGGGCTTTTAGCTCAATGAACTCCAGGCTTTGTAATTAGCAGCAAGGCGATTAGATGGGCCACGTTCCTGGGAGTAATTAGTGCACTAATTGTGTTTGATTGTTTAATTACTCTTGCTCACTGTAATTGAGGAGAAGCAGGGAACCCCCTCTGTAAGAGCTCCGAGAGGTTCCTTGGATACAAGAGCTTTGCTACATCCCATTTTATGGAGATGGGGGACACACATTTAACTGTTCCTGGGGTGAAACTGCCAAGAAAATCCCCTAAATGGCATGTGGAAAAAAGCTGGATGTGGAGGTAATTCCTAAGAATTCCAGGGGTGCTTCATAACATTTTGACGTGTGTGGTTGGAACCAAAAGAAATAAATGGAATAGACATAAAAAGGTGGAGAAGGAGAAAGGGGAAAAAGGCAATTAGAGCTGGGGGAGTTACAAATAGTCCTTGGGATTGTTGTCTGGGATCTGGCACAGCTGCCAGATGGAAAACGTTCCATTGCCATTGCCATTCCCATTTGTCCTTGGACAGTGATGACACAGGCAGAGAGGTGGGCTTGGATTTGGAAGCTGGAGGGAGATGAAAACTAATCCAAATATTGCAAATTCAGTCATGGAAAGTCCAAACCTGTAGCTTTGTGTGACCTGGAAGAAAGGCAGGAGGAAAATCTGTGGAGTTATTCGGGAAAGTCACACTGGGGAGATGCATGAGGCGGAATTCCTGGAGAGAAGACTCTGCCTCCAGGAACAGCTCTTCCAGCCTCGCCAGGCTGCTCAGAGTTCCCATGGCGTCGTTTCCCACTGAGGAATAATCATCCTAAGGCAGTGGAAGGCTGGCCCAGCTGACCCTGCACAGCGGAATTCGCGGGAGCGGGCGGCTCGTGCTGAGGCCGCGGCGGGTTCTCACAGATGGCGCTGCCTGCCCATGCTGTGATCGCTGCTTTAGGGCTCAGAAAGTCTCCTGCCTGCTGAGAGGGAACTTTTCCTGGCTTTGGATGGCTTATTTCACTCGAGGAAGAGTTGGTTTGGGGAGCTTTGAGGTGGAGACCCTTCCAAAGGGGAAGGATAAGAGGAAATGTCAGGATGAAATTGGTTGGAACCTCGTAGGAACATGGAGGTGCGGCCTGGACAGCGAGGAGGAGATGGAGGACGAAGGTTGAGACGAGATGTTGGAGAATCATCAACCTCCTGTGAGGGAGAATCATCATCCTCCCACCAGCCAGGCAACTTCCCACTGTGTTGGAAAACCAGGGAGAGCAGGGAAATGCTCCATCTCCCATGGGAACAAGGTGGAGGGCCCTGAACACCACAACCTGTGCCATACTTGAGGAGAACCACAGAAATATCCATGAATCGGGAATTCCTTCCTACCTGGCTTTGGCTGAGTGTTTGTATGGGAAGATTTGGTGTCTGACTCTGTTTTTCCCCCCTTTTTTTTCTTCCTGGAATAGTGTTTTCCCTGCAAACTTGCAGCTGGCCCAGCTCATGGGTTTGGTCACGGTCAGCCAGCCGAGCTTGAAGACGATAGAAGGGACAAAGCCATCCTTAAAAAATAACTGTCCCCTCCATCAACACTTCTCCCCTAAAACCAGAGCTCTGATATCCAGCCCTTCCTGGGAGGAGGACCGGGACCTTCCATTGTCCCCAGCTCTGGTGCCAACGAGACTGAGACGTCCCGTCCTTAATTAAACCTGACAAACGGGCGACCGGGCTGCTGCTCGGGGCCTCCAGCGCTTCATTTCCACCGTGGAGGGGCAAAGGGCAGGCCGGAGTGATCCCGCTGAGGAACGGGAACGGCTCTCCCTGCCCCGAGGTGCCGCCGGAGCCGGGCAGATTGAGTTACCGGGGATTTCTGTGTCAGCGCCCCCGTCCTTTCACAAACACACCGCATGAGCTAAATGCCCTGTGACTGCGGGTTCCACGCCAGCTTCCATTGGGGGGGGATGAGCGCTTGGATTTGATGCCTTGGGAAGGCTGAGCTGGAACACAGAGTGGACAGAACCAGAGAATAAAGTAGGGATTTATTGAAAAGCCTGAAAGACACACCTTGGGCAGGACAAGGGCCTGACCAGGGCTACACCCAAGGTGGACTAAGAATGGTCACAAAATGGACACTTTCGTAAGTTTTGGTCCATTTGCATGTTGGGGTTTAATTGTCCAATTCCAGCTCCAGGCTGTGAGGTCCCATCCTTCTTGTTTTCTCTTTTCAGCCCACCCTTGTTTGTGCTTTTAGGCTGAAAGTTGTCCTTGGTGTGCAGCAGGAAAAGGATTTGTTTTGTGTCCCTGCTGTGTGCAGAGCTGAGTGACACTGACTGTGAGCTCAGAGCTGCACCCCTGGGCACCACAGAACCTGAAATACATGAAAACTAAAACTTAAGGCATCATTTTCCCCTTTTAGAGGCTTGACAAGGCCTTTCCCTTGTCAAGTCTCTATTCTAAATACCTACTAATAACAAGTATTCAATAACAGATAAGTATCTAACAACAGTAAACAACTAACAATCATAAACATCTAAAATTAATAAACATCTAACAGCAGACAAATATCTAATAGTAAATAAATATCTGACACTGGACAAAAGCAGTGAAATTGAAAGCTAAAACTCGAGGCATCAAGCTGATGCTTTAAGTTTTAGCTTTCTTATTTTCAGATTCTGTGCTGCCTAGGGGTGCCGTTCTGAGCCTCAAAATATCAATGGAATATTAAATATTTGGGTTTCTGACACTATTTCCATATTTGCAGAATTCCTGGTTTTACCCTACCCGTGTGTATGGAATGAGCAGGTGGAATGTGCTCGTGGTGACAAGGGGTGACAACAATGGTGGCAGCTGTTTGCTCACTGAGAACTTCCTACTTCCCTAAATTCCACAGTTTAAAATTTTGACCCTGCTTGCCTTGCTCTGGACAACTTTCTAACCCAGAGGATTTTAAAATTGTAATTCTTTGCCTGTTATTAAATCTGTTCCAAACAGAAAATGAAGATGGGGGAGCGAATTGTCTCCGTTCCTTCACGGTTTCTTGCAGCTCATTAGAAGCTGGCAGTTAAGGCCTTTGCAATTACCAGAGGAAGGATGTGAATATTTTTGAGGGAGCAGCTGGAGGGTTTCTGCCACCCTTTTCAGGCAGCTCCAACAGCCACTTTTCCAAACTGATGGCTGAGTGCTGCCACGCAGGATTTGGAGAGGGGCTGGGTGAGCAGTGGGTCCCACAAAAGGGACACTGGGAAAAACCAACGTCCTCAACTGGAAGGCTTTGATCAACTCTGCAAAAAAAAAAACAAAGGAGTTTTTTTTTTGTGCTTCTGATGAGCAAAGCCAGCAAATTCCTGCCTCGTTGGGAGGAATTCCTGCCGTTATTTCGGCCTTGCTGTGTTCCAACTTAAAATATTGCTATAATGGTTGGATTTGATGATATTGGAGCTGTTTTCCAACGTTAATATTCCATGAGTGTTTGTCCTTCATGTTGATAAATTTGTTAATCACAGGCTGCTGATGAAAGTTGGTGCTGAGCTGTGACGAGCTCCTATTTTGGGATGTGAATCCTCATTTTTTAGTGCTGTAGCTCAGGATCAAATCCTCATGTTTTGCTCCTGACGGTCTCACTGCAAACTGCTGGTGTCTTAAAATGAAGAGCGAGGCTTGTAAAACCTTCCTTGGTGTTGTTTGGGATAGAAAAATAATTCCCAAGTTCCAAATTCTCCCTCCAGATCCCACGTGGACCCATTTCTTTCATCTTCCACATGGCTGGGAGAGGTTTGTTTTGCTTCCTGTCTGCTTCTAATCAGGATTTTGTTCTTCCCTGGCTGAGAGGGATCTGTGGAGTAAATCCAAAATTCCCTCTTCATAAGGTTAAAGCAACAAAGTTTAAAACACTGGGCTGTGCATTATCTTTTTTTCCTCATGTGTTTTAATGGATTTCACTGTGTTTTAAAAAAAAAAGCTGTTTGCAGATAACAGCAGGGACAATGACAACCTTTGTGCTGCTGGTCCTGGGTGGATTTCTGCTGTGGGACAAACATTTGGAGGTGACATCCCCAGCCCTGTCGTATCTTTCCTGAAAAAAAAAATCAACAAAAAAGTTATTTATTAGATATTAACCACCACACATTCAGAGGTGCTTAGGAATTATCTGGATGTTGCAGAACTTTTGGTTGATCAGGGTGGAAAAAGCTCATCCCAACCCTGTGTGCTCTGGATGGATTCCAAAGGAAACCATTGGCTCCTGTCTGGCTCAGCAGCCAAATCCTTTCAGGATTTCCCCATCCTGTTCAATTTTTGAGGCACTTTCATAATTTTTAAGGGTTTATGATAATCTGAGCTCTAGATTTACTGTTGTATTGGCCCCAGTGGTTAATTGGTCCTGCTTATGTTAGTTCCCATCAATCAGAGACATTGGAAAAAAATTAATTGCATCATAAAGGGAATAAATCCCTCTAGAGCATGGATGAGGAAAATCCAATGGTCACTTTGTTTGCAGCTCTGAGATGGAGGCTTTTCCAAGGGGAAATGCCAAGATAAAATCAGTAGGAACCTCACAGGATCGTGGAGATGTGGCCCAGCCAGTGAGGAGGAGTCAGGAGGAAGGTGGAGATGAGGTGTCAGCAGAATCACCAACCTCCTGTTGGGACCAGCCAACTTCCCACTGCTCTGGAAATCCATGGAGATCCTTTGGCCAAGCCTTTTCAAGGGCTGTTGATGCCAAAATAACCACAGGAGTGGGAGGCTCCAAGGGCTGGGTCGTGGGGACGAGGTGGTGGCCAGGTCCTTGTGGGTTTGCTCTGCTCATCCCTGTTTTGTGCCATTTCCTCATGGAAAAAACAGGGATTGGGCATGGGGATGGCTGCCCAGGGAGATGGTGGAGTCAACATCCTGTCAGGATCCAAATCCCTCTGGGCCCCATCCACACAGGCCCAGGGGGGCTCAGAAATGTGAGGGCTGAATTAAAACCATCAGAGAAACTAAAATACATAAAATACTCCTGCATTTGATGATCTCAGGGGTGTTTTGCATCCTGGTTAACTCTGGAATTCTGTGTCTCTGCCTAGGTGGGGATTGTCAACCGTGGCATGGGCAAGTGCTGGCTGGGCCGAACTCCTGCACTCCATGATCTCAGAAGTGTTTTGTAGCCTGGTTAATTCTGATTTTGTGTCTCTGCCCAGGTGGGGGTTCTCGGCCACGGCATGAGCAGGTGCTGGCCAGGCCAAACTCCTGCACTCGATGATGTCAGAGATGTTTTGCATCCTGGTTAACTCTGATTTTGTGACTCTGCCCAGGGGGGGATTGTCAACCACGGCATGAGCTGGGCCAAACTCCTGCACTTGATGATCTCAGAAATGTTTTGCATCCTGGTTAACTCTGATTTTGTGACTCTGCCCAGGTGGGGGTTCTCGGCCACTGCATGAGCTGGGCCAAACTCCTGCACTCCATGATCTAAGAAGTGTTTTCCAGCCTGGTTAATTCTGATTTTGTGTCTCTGCCCAGGTCGGGCCTCTCAGCCACTGCATGAGCCGGGCCAAACTCCTGCACTCAATGATGTCAGGGGTGTTTTCCAGCCTGGTTAACTCTTATTTTGTGACTCTGCCCAGGTGGAGGTTCTTGGCCACCACATGAGCAGGTGCTGGCCGGGCCAAACTCCTGCATTTGATGATCTCAGAGGTGTTTTCCAGCCTGGTTAACTCTGGAATTCTGTCTCTGCCCAGGTAGAGGTTCTCAGCCACCACATGAGCAGGTGCTGGCCAGGCCAAACTCCTGCATTTGATGATCTCAGAGGTGTTTTCCAGCCTGGTTAACTCTGATTTTGTCACTCTGCCCAAGTGGAGGTTCTCGGCCACTGCATGAGCTGGGCCAAACTCCTGCACTCCATGATCTCAGAGGTGTTTTCCAGCCTGGTTAACTCTGGAATTCTGTGACTCTGCCCTGGTGGGGATTGTCAACTATGGCATGAGCAGGTGCTGGCTGGCCAAAATCCTGCACTTGGTCTCAGAAGTGTTTTGTGGCCTGGTTAACTCTTTATTTTGTGACTCTTCCCAGGAGGGGGTTCTCAGCCACCACATGAGCAGGTGCTGGCCAGGCCAAACTCCTGCATCTGATGATCTCAGAGGTGTTTTCCAGCCTGGTTAACTCTGATTTTGTCACTCTGTCCAAGTGGAGGTTCTCGGCCACTGCATGAGCTGGGCAAAACTCCTGCACTCCATGATGTCAGGGGTGTTTTCCAGCCTGGTTAACTCTGGAATTCTGTGTCTCTGCCCAGGTGGGGATTGTTGTGTGCCACATGAGCAGGTGCTGGCCGGGCCATGGCCTGGCCTCTGGGGCTGCTCCTGCTGTTCCTGCTGTCACTGTCGGGCCGCGCTCCGGCCGCGCGCAGCCGCGACTTCACCGCCAAGGACATCGTCTACCTCCACCCTTCCAGTAAGTGACCCCCACCCTGGGACAGGGACAAGGGCAATATCAGCCTCGAGCTGATGGATTTGCACTCAAATTCTCACAGGAGCCCAACCCAAAAGCCACTTCCCATCATTGTTTCCGTGGTGTCCTGGTTTAGGGTGAATTTGTGAGGAAACCTCTGACAGAAGGAGAGGACACAGCCTCAAGCTGTGCCAAGGGAAATACAGGTTGGATATTAGGAAGAAGTTTTTCATTAAAAGAGTGATTAAATACTGGAATAGTCTGCCTGGGGAGGTGGTGGAGTCACCATCCCTGGATGTGTTTAAAAAAAGACTGGATGTGGCACTCAATGCCATGGTTTAGTTGAGGTGTCAGGGCTGGGTTGGACTTGATGATCTTGAAGGTCTCTTCTAACCTACACATCCTGTGATTCTGTGATTCTGTGACTGGGCCCCCTCTGGAAAGGAAACCCAAATGGCCCCTCCCCTAACTGGTCTGGGAAAGAACTTCCTTGGAGAAAAAGTGGAAAAAATGACTTACTTAACAAAAAAAGTGCCCACAAGCATAAACAAATGAGTAATGTGAATCAATGAAACCTTTTGTTGTTCTGGAGTGAGATGGCAAATTCAGAAAGTCCTTGCTGTGGGGTGTAGCTCAGCTTGCTCAGTCTCTAATTAGTTTTTCTAGTGTTGGCAAATGCCAAGGTCCAGGCCCTGGTGGGCTGCAGGTGTGAGCTCCTGATGCTCCTCTGGGTTTTTCAGTCCAGAGCAGGGTTAAACAGTCCAGAGAAAAAGGAAAAAAACAAACAAACCAGTCCAGGGAGCTTCTCTGCTTCAGCTAGCCAAGGGTAATTAAAAGCAAAGAGATTTCTGTCCCGCTGTCTGTGCTGCAGACAAACACAGTCCAGGAGTGAATGTGGAGGAGTGAACAGTTTCTCAAAAAAAAAAATCTCTGCACTTCTTCTTCTCCTCCTTGCTTAGCTCTCAGAACCAGTCTGAAAGGCACAGAACTCAACACACAGCACAAACAGAACAGACTATTGGGGATAAAAACATCATAAAGTCACCCCAGGACACACAGTCCTCAGAGGCCATTGGAATATTTTCTCTGTTTCTCTGTACCACATTTCACCTTGTCACATGTTTCCTTTGTTTTTTCCCACTTCTTCTTGAACCACAGCTGTGTTTGTTTGCTTCTGGCCCTGCCTTTAACCTGGTTTTACATGGAATCATGGAATGGTTTGGGTTGGGAGGGACCTGGGTTGTGCAGTCTCCACTCTCATGGGGCCAAGCTGATGTGGAAGAAAAAAGAAAACCCAAGTTTTTGTGGGAGGTGTCCCAAAACGGGCTGTAAGGTCCTTCCCAACCCAAACGACTCCATGGTTCTGTGTAAAACTGGGCCAAAAGGGTTGAAAGATCACCATGGGGTTACAGGCAGCTGCTGGGGCACTGACAGCTCCTGCCTTGACTCCAGTAACTCCTGGAGCAATGGAATTGTGCATCTTTACACCTTCCCTCACCACTCTGTCCACTTGATCAGACTCAGTCCTACTGAATTCCGTGAGAACAGGGTGCCTGTGGGGCTGTCCCTGCCTTCTCTCCCCACAGAAAACCCACTGCTTCATCAGCTGAAAAATTTATATTCTGTGCAAACAGGCTGAAATTGCTGTTTTATGTCATAGCTGTGACCTGTCCGAGGTGCAGGGTGGGAGGGATTAATTTCATTATTGCCAGCCCCAGCCCCACCAGAGTTGCTGCTGGGTGATTTTTTTATTCCTTAAAAGCTGAAAGGAAACAAGCAATGAAATCCTCTTGCTTCACCTGCCTTTCCCAAACAGGATCCTGCCCAGAGCAAGGGGAGGAGGTGATGATGAGGAGGGAGGGTGAAGATGTGGCCCTTGGGGGGCTGTTAGAGGTTCCATTTACTGATAAATGTGACCTGTTCACCATTTGGCCTCTGAGAAGGTGGCAGCACCTCGAGGATGGATTGAAAGTGTCCCAGAAGTGCTGCCAGGAGAGCAATTAAGGAATTAGCCCTCATTTGGTGAGATAAATTAGGACAGAGCTGGAGGTTCAGCAAAGTGGTTTTAGTTCCCTTTGGGGCCTTGGGGCTGCCTTCAACAGGAGCAGCTCTTTCCTTCGCTGGGACAATTCCCAGAGTGTTTAAATCCACCTGATATTTCGTTATCAGCAGTGATAAAGTTGGATGTGAGCTCCGATTCCAAGGGAATGAGCATTCCCAGCTCCCATTAACTCCCTTTGAAGTCAGCACTGGCCACTTGGGCTGGGAAAACACGGCTGGAAACGAGTCCACAGGGACCGAAATGTGCTTTTCCTGCCCTGGGGGAACAGGGTTTTACAAAGCAGAACCAACCTGCTGACACCGACAGGAAAATCTGGAGAAATTTGCATCTAAAGAGAAAAAAAAAAAAGTTGCTGTTTTCTCCTGAAAAGCAGCACAGAACCAGATTAATTGGGTCGTTTGAACTCCATTATCCATTGCTTTTAACTCCGTATTTCCCATTCATTTTAACTGCATATTTTCCATTAATTTTTACTCCATTATCCATTGATTTTAACTCAATATTTTCCACTGCTTTAAACTCCATATTTTCCATTCCTTTGAGCTCCATTATCCATTGCTTTTTACTCCATATTTCCCATTCATTTTTACTCCATTGTCCATTCATTTCAACTGCATATTTTCCATTGCTTTTAACTCCATTATCCATTCTTTTTAACTCCATATTTCCCATTCATTTTTAACCCCCTTATCCATTCCTTTGTACTCCATTATCCATTCATTTTAACTGCATATTTTCCATTGCTTTTAACTCCGTTGTCCATTCATTTTAACTCCATGTTTTCCATTCATTTTTACTCCATTATCCATTCTTTTTAACTCCATTATCCATTCTTTTTAACTCCATATTTCCCATTCATTTTAACTCCCTTATCCATTCCTTTGAACTCCATTATCCATTCCTTTGAGCTCCATATTTTCCATTGTTTTTAACTTTGATTTTCCATTGCTTTCAGCCACGCCGTATCCTCATGGATTTAAGTGTTTCACCTGTGAAAAGGCCTCAGATAATTACGAGTGCAACCGTTGGGCTCCTGATGTTTACTGCCCTCGAGGTAACCTGCCCCATGCCAGAATTCTGCCCCAAGCTCCCACCTCTTATTCCCAGAAATGTGAAATTTCACAGATTTCCATCCCAACCTCCCACCTGTTTATCCCAGAAATGTGGAATTTGGGATTCTGGAAAAATAATTTAAGTTTTTGTTTCTCCTCGCAGTGGATGAGGCAACCAGCCCCATCCCAGAATTCCACCCCAGCCTCCCACCTCTTATTCCCAAAAATGTGAAATTTGGGATTCTGGAAAAATAATTGAATTTTTTTCTGTCTCCTCGCAGTGGATGAGGTGACCAGCCCCCAAGGTAATCTGCCTCATCTCAGAATTCCATCACATCCTCCCACCTGGCATTCCCAGAAATGTGGAATTTGGGATTGTGGAAAAATAATTTTTAGTTTTTCTGTCTCCTGGCAGTGGATGAGGTTGAGGATTTTGAGTTATTCCCTGTTTTCCTCTGGCTCAGCTGGGGGTTAAATCAGGCTGGTGTTGATTTCTAAGAATCCCAGAGTGGTTTGGGTTGGAAAGGAGCTTAAAGCTCATCCCATTCCATGGGCTTCCCACTATCCCAGGCTGCTCCAACCTGGCCTTGGTCACTTCCAGGGATCCAGGGACAGCCCCAGCTTCTCTGGGAATTCCATCCCAGCCCCTCCCCACCCTCACAGGGAAGGAATTTTAAGAGATTTTTTCTCTTTCTGGTGAACACAGAACCAGTTCTGGCCGTGTTCACTTCCCTCCCCTGTGGCACAAATCCACGTCCAGGGCAGTCACAACTGGAATTTCTGTATTTTCAGTGGTTTGATCCCATAAATCCCCTTGGAGCCTGAAATTTGGAACAGCTCAGAAAAAAAAACCTCTTTAATACAAACACCCAAATATCAGATCCAGGCACTGCTGAGCTCCCCAAATCTCCCCCTCCTGCACCAGTTCTCTCCTGAGCCCCTCACACAACATCCAGATTTTCCACAGCCCCAGTGAATCCCATCTAGTTGGGTTGTTTGGGGAATGATTTTGCCTTTGGAAAAAGAAAAAAAAAAGTTATTTTGGAAGGATGAAATATATTTATTTTGGAAGAAAAATATTTATTTTGGAAGGAGCTGACCCCAGTGTGTGTGTCAGGCCCGTTATCAGCCCCAGAATTTGCTTCCTTTGAGCTAAAATCAACAACAATAAAACCCCCCAGGCTGGCTGGCATGGGATGAGCTGAATATTCCCGGATTTTCCTTGTTTTTTCAGGAGAAAGGGGTGTGGATTTTATTCCTTCTTGTGGATTTTGTGTGTGTGGCCTTTGGGGAGGTGACAGCTGTCCACGCTCGGGCTCCCTGGGCCAGGAAAATCCCTCTCTCTGAGATAATTAAAAAAAAAAATAAAACAAAGGAATAAAGGATAAAACAGCCTTAAAGGGGTTTTGGGGTGTTGGAAGTTTTATTTATTCCCTGTGGGATCTGCCAGAGCAGGAGAGAGAAAACCCAGCTTTGCTGGGGATGGCACTTCCAGCAAAATCCTGGGAGCTGCTGCACAGGGGGATAAAGCTGAGTTCTGTGGGATAAAGCTGAGCTTTAGGGCAGGAGAAGCTGGAAAACACGGAAAATTATCTCCTTTTTCTCCCCTCCTTTTTTTCTCCCCTCCTTTTTTTCTCCCCTCCTTTTTTTCTCCCCTCCTTTTTTTTCTCCCCTCCTTTTTTTCTCCCCTCCTTTTTTTCTCCCTCCTTTTTTCTCCCTCCTTTTTTCTCCCTCCTTTTTTCTCCCTCCTTTTTTCTCCCTCCTTTTTTCTCCCTTCTTTATTTCCCCTCCTTTTTTATTTATTTCCCCTCCTTTTTTATTTATTTCCCCTCCTTTTTTCTTTCCCCTCCTTTTTTCTTTCCCCTCCTTTTTTCTTTTCCNTCCCTCCTTTTTTCTCCCTCCTTTTTTCTCCCTCCTTTTTTCTCCCTTCTTTATTTCCCCTCCTTTTTTATTTATTTCCCCTCCTTTTTTTTTCCCCTCTTTTTTTTCCCCTCCTTTTTCCCCCTCCTTTTTTTTTCCCCTCCTTTTCCCTCCTTTTCTCTCCTCTTTCTTTCCTTTCTCCCAGGTGTGAGCACATATTCAGTGACATTATACAGAAATACATCAAAAAAATTTTGACTTTTTTAAAAAAATCCCATCCTTTAATAAAAATCCGGGATTTCTTCCCTATTTCTCCTGCTGGTGAACTCTCAGGGAAGGAGAATTGGGCAGATAAAAATTTTCCATGTTTTTTAGGGACAAGATTCTGCTTCAGCTGCCACATGATGCACAGTAAATACATCAAAAATTTGTAATTTTTATTAAATTATAAGGGTTTTTAATTTTGTATTTAAAAAATTGTAATTTTTGCCATTATTTGGTAAAAATCCAGGACTTCTTTCCTCTTTCTGCTGGTGGACTCTCAGGAAATAGGAATTGGGCAGATAAAAAATTTTCCATGTTTTTTAGGACAAGGTTCTGCTTCAGCCAGCACATAATACATAAAAAACACATGAAAAAATTGTATTTTTTTAAAAAAATCCAGGACTTGTTTCCTATTTCTCCTGCTGGTGAACTCTCAGGGAAAGGGAATTAGGCAGATAAAGATTTTTTCCATATTTTTTAGGGACAAAATTCTGCTTCAGCCAGCACATGATACACAACAACACACCAAAAATTTGTATTTTTAAAAAAATCCAGAACTTTTTTCCTATTTCTCCTGGTGACAGATTCTCAGGGAATGTAAATTCAGCAGATAAAGATTTTCCATGTTTTTCAGGGACCAGGTTCTGCTTCAGCCAGCACATGATAGACAATAAATACATCAAAAATTTGTATTTTTTATTAAATTAATTTTATTTGTATTAAAATTTTGTATTTTTACCATCATTTGATTAAAATCCAGGAGTTCTTCCCTATTTCTCCTGCTGGTGCACTCTCAGGGATGGGAATTGGGCAGATAAAGATTTTTCCATGTTTTTTAGGGACCAGGTACTGCTTCAGCCAGCACGTGATACACAAAAATACATCAAAAAATTGTTGTTTTTTTTTTTTTTTAATCCAGGACTTTTTTCCTATTTCTCCTGCTGGTGGATTCTCAGAGGAGGGGAATTGGGCAAATAAAGATTTTCCCATGTTTTTCAGGACAAGATTCTTCTTCAACCAACACGTGCTACACAATAAATACATGAAAAATCGGTATTTTTTTACCATGATTTGATAAAAATCCAGGACTTTTTCCCTATTTCTCCTTCTGCTGGACTCTCAGGGAATGGGGATTGATCAGATAAAGATTTTTCCATGTGTTTTAGGCACCAGGTACTGCTTCAGCCAGCACATGATGAAGGCCAGCGGGGAGAGTGTCTCTGTCACCAAACGCTGCGTGGGCCTGGAGGAGTGTCTGAGCACGGGCTGCTCCTACATCAGGCACGAGGAGTACAAGGTGGGCAGAAAATAGGAAAAAGTATCTCATTAGAGGGTTTTTTTGCAAATATAGTATGGGCAAATATGGGGGAAAATGAAATGAAATGAAATGAAATATGAAAGTAATATAATATGAAAGTAATATAATATGAAAGTAATATAAAAGTTATTTATATTGCATTATATTGCATTATATTGCATTATATTGCATTATATTATATTATATTATATTGCATTATCTTGCATTATCTTGCATTATCTTGCATTATACTGCATTGCATTATGTTGCATTGCATTATATTGCATTATGTTGCATTATATTGCATATATACATTACATATATATATTGCATATATTATATTACATTACATTATATTACATTATACTATATATATTACATTATACTATATATATTACATTATACTATATTGTAACATATTATATATAATATAATATTAATGTAATATAATATGTATGTTATGTACTATATATATAGTACATATTCTATCACATATTCTATTTTTATTTTTATTATATCTAGCACATATTCTATAGATTTTTATTAATTTTATATAGCATTCTGCGATAAATTTTAATATTCTGTAGATGCCATATATATGATATTGTGTATACTATATATATGTACAATATAGATAATGTATAAATTATATGTACATTATTTGTACATAATTATTAGAATACATTTAAGTTATATTATTATATATATCAGGCATCGACATTATAGATTATATGTATATTATTTATATAAAATGTATTATATTAGATTAACGCACATATTATTAATTAGATCTGTACATATAATGGCATTCCTTGTTTTCCCTGTGCTTTTTTCCCTGAAATTCCTCATTCCCTGTTTTCTCTGTGCCTTTTTCCCTGGAATTCCTCATTCCCTGTTTTCCTTGTGCCCTCTTCCCTGAAATTCTGGTATTCCCTGTTTTCCCTGTACCATTTTCCCTGGAATTCCTCATTCCCTGTTTTCCTGCTGCTTTCCTCCCTGGAATTCCGGCATTCCCTGTGCCTTTCTCCATGGAATTCCTCACTCCCCGTTTTCCCTGGAATTCCTCATTCCCCGTTTTCCCTGGAATTCCTCATTCCCCGTTTTCTCTGGAATTCCTCACTCCCGTTTTCCCTGGAATTCCGCACTCCCTGTTTTCCCTGTTTCCCCTGGAATTTCTCATTCCCCGTTTTTCCTGGAATTCCTCATTCTCTGGAATTCCGCACTCCCCGTTTTCCCTGTTTCCCCTGGAATTCCTCATTCCCGTTTTCCGTTTCCCCTGGAATTCCTCATTCCCTGGAATTCCTCACTCCCCGTTTTCCCTGGAATTCCTCATTCCCTGGAATTCCTCACTCCCCGTTTTCCCTGGAATTCCTCATTCCCCGTATTCCCTGTTTCCTCTGGAATTCCTCACTCCCGTTTTCCCTGGAATTCCTCACTCCCCGTTTTCCCTGGAATTCCTCATTCCCTGGAATTCCTCACTCCCCGTTTTCCCTGGAATTCCTCATTCCCTGGAATTCCTCACTCCCCGTTTTCCCTGGAATTCCTCATTCCCCGTTTTCCCTGTTTCCTCTGGAATTCCTCACTCCCGTTTTCCCTGGAATTCCTCACTCCCCGTTTTCCCTGGAATTCCTCATTCCCTGGAATTCCTCACTCCGTTTTCCCTGGCATTCCCGTTCCCAGGTGTGCACGTCGTGCTGCGAGGGCAGCATCTGTAACCTGCCGCTGCCGCGGAACGCCTCGGACGCCGTGTTCGCCACTTTGTCACCGCTCAGCGCCACAGCGCCACTGTCCCCGCCCGGCCTGGGGACACCGCTGCGGCTCGGCCTGGCGCTGCTGGCACAGCGCTGGCTGGCCGCGACAGCCGCGGGACGGGGACAGTGACAGCGACAGCGACAGCCGCGGGACGGGGACAGTGACAGCGACAGCGACAGCCGCGGGACGGGGACAGTGACAGGGACAGCGACAGCGACAGCGACAGCCGCGGGACGGGGACAGTGACAGCGACAGCCGCAGGACGGGGACAGTGACAGCGACAGCGACAGCCGCGGGACGGGGACAGTGACAGGGACAGGGACAGCGACAGCGACAGCCCCGGGACGGGGACAGTGACGGCGACGGCGACAGGGATGGTGCCAGGGACAGGGGCAGGGATGGCGACAGGGACAGTGACAGCCGCGGGACGGGGACAGTGACAGAGACGGCGACAGGGGCAGGGATGGGGACAGGGACAGCGACAGTGACAGCGACAGGGATGGGGACAGGGACAGCCACGGGACAGCGACAGCCACGAGACAGCGACAGGGACAGTGACAGGGGCAGGGATGGTGCCAGGGACAGTGACAGGACAGGGACAGGGACGGTGACAGTGGAAACGACAGCGACAGGACAACGGCAGTGATAGGGACAGTGACAGTGACAACGGCAGTGACAGGGATGGTGCCAGGGGCAGGGACAGTGACAGGACAGGGAGAGTGACAGTGACGAGAGTGACAGTGGAAGCGACAGGACAGGGACGGTGACAACGACAGTGACAGGGATTGGGCCAGGAACTGCGACAGGGGACAGTGACAATGACAGGGACAAGGATGGTGACAGGACAGGAACAGGACAGTGACAGGGACAGGACAGGGACGGTGACAACAACAGTGACAAGACAGGGATGATGCCAGGGGCAGGGACAGTGACAGGACAGGGACACGACAGGGAAGGGATGGTGCCAGCGATGACAGCGACTACGACAGTGACAGGGACAGCGACAGGGACAGTGACAACGACAGGACAGGGACGGGACAAGTGACAGTGACGACAGTGACAGGGATGTTGCCAGGGACAGCGACAGGGACAAGGATGGTGACAGGACAGGAACGGGACAGAGACGGTAACACGGCAGTGACAGGGAGGGTGACACGACAGGGACAGGACAGCGACAGGGACGGTGACACGACAGGGACAGGGTTGGTGACGGGACGGGGACAGAGACGGTGACAAGACAGGGACAGGACAGCGACAGGGACGGTGACACGACAGTGACAGGGAGGGTGACAGGACAGTGCCAAGGATGGTGACAAGACAGGGACAGGACAGCGACAGGGACGGTGACACGACAGTGACAGGGAGGGTGACACGACAGGGAGGGTGACAGGACAGTGCCAAGGATGGTGACACGACAGGGACAGGACAGCGACAGGGACGGTGACACGACAGTGCCACGCTGTCCCAGCTGAGGCGCCGTCCCGCCCCTGAATCCCCGCTGGATTTCGGATAATCCCGAGTTTGGGCTGGAGCAAAATCCCCGCGTGTCTCCGTGCGCCGGAGGAACCCCCGGACACAATTCCCGGATCACTTTGGGAAAGAGCCTTGGGCTGGAAAAGTCCTGCCTAACCAGGGTAAAACCCGGCTTATCTCGGGTAAAGTCCGACCTAGCACGGGTAAAGTCCCGCCTAACTCGGGTAAAGTCCGACCTAGCACGGGTAAAGTCCCGCCTAACTCGGGTAAAGCCCGGCTTATCTCGGGTAAAGTCGGCCTAACTCGGGTAAAGTCCCGCCTAACTCGGGTAAAGCCCGGCTCATCTCAGTGAAGAGCTGAAGTGTCACTGCTCCAGTCACGGAATTCCCCTCGGGAACATCCCGCTGGCACCTCATTAACTGCGCTGCCTCATTAACACGCGGTAATTAACACAAATCGGGCAGGAATCGGCAGGGAGGAAGGGAAAGGAGAAAATCCCTGGAAAACCTCTGGAATTCCCGAAATGAAGCGGAGAAATCACCAAAATTCCTCTTTTCCAGCGGGAGGAGGATGAGGAGCTGCTGCTCAGCGGATTCCCGCTGGTTTAGGGGGAAAATATTTCAATTTTTTCCCATTTTAGCCCCAAATCCCACGGCCTGAACGTGAGAAAAGAAATCCTGGATTTTTTATTCCATTTTTATTCCATTTTTATTCCACTGCTTGCGGCTCCAGCCGTGTTTGTGGTGCTCGTTTTCCCTGGAAATCAACGGGTGCAATATTTATTTTTGGAAGTCCAGGAGGGTTTGGAAAAATGCTGGGAAAAGATTCCTAAAAACGCTGATCTCGCCAGGAAAAAAACCGGGATGGCTTGCAAGTCAGCGAGCCTGTAATGTATAAATGATCAAAAATTTATATATAAATATAAATATATATTAAAAAAATAAATGTTTTACATCACTTTTTTTCTGAAAAAAAAAAAAAGAATCAGCTTTGTCTTGCAAAGTGGGTAATAAAAGCAGGCTGTCATGGACTTGCTTTAAAACTGTTTTATAATGAATTTTTTTAAAAAATAATCATTAATTATTCTTTCAGGAGCAATTTATTTCCTATTCCTGCTCCAGGGTAACTTGAGCTCTATCAAATTTTGGTGTTTTTAGGCTCAAAATGGGTTTTTTGGGGAGGGAAAATTACGGGGAAATGCAAAAAAATCCTGAAAAAAAAAAGTCCTGAAAAATCAGGAATCTGCTTGGCCTGAATTCTGTGGCTTTGGGACTGAATTTTCTTGGAGGTTTAAGATTCTCCCACTTAATTCCTTCATTTCTCCAGGGAAGGGAAGGCTCAGTGTGTTTTACAGGGGATTTTATTTTAAAAAATTATATATATGTATAAAATATATATATATATATATGTCTTTATAAAAATAGACCTTCCTGTCTGTTTTTAATTATTTTTAATTAAAAAAATCAACATTTTTGGGGGGTCTTACCCCCCGAATTTTCCTGTCTTTTAAGGACTTCCTCACCCATCTCTGTTTGTTTTTGTTTTTTAAATCTCTTTTTCTATGCAGATTCCACCTGGCTCTGGAAATTCCCCCTCCAAAAAAAAAATCAAAGCCTCTCCTTGGAGGATTAAAAAAAAAGGAAAACTGAGGTGAAATTAAGGAAATTAATTCATTTTTTCCTTTAGAAAAAGGAAATTAACTCCAGAAAATGCTGAGCTGCACCATATTTATATTTTATTTTTTTTTTTTTTAGGGATTTTGCTTTGGAAATGTTGAATTGTTTTTGAACAGGTGTAAATTCTGTACAGATATATTCTGTATAAATAAATGGGTTTAATATTCACTGAGAGGTGTCTGATCAAATCCCTGACATGGAATTAAAAGAGGGAAAGGCCAGGAAAATCCACCCAGGGCAGGATAAATGGGACAAAATGATGGGAAAATGGGATTTTCCCAGAGGACAGAGGGAAAACAGAGCCCAGGGGATGCCAAAATAAACAGGGATTCCTCAGATTTGGGAGAAATCCAAAATTCCCAAAAATAAACAGGAATTCCCCAGAATAAACAGGAATTCCTCAGATTTGTGAGAAATCCAAAATTCCCCCAAAATACACAGGAATTCCCCAAAATACACAGGAATTCCCCAAAATAAACAGGAATTCCTCAGAATAAACAGGAATTCCCCAAAATAAACAGGAATTCCCCAGAATAAACAGGAATTCCCCAGAATAAACAAGAATTCCTCAGATTTGTGAAAAATCCAAAATTCCCCAAAATAAACACGAATTCCCCAAAATAAACAGGAATTTCCCAAAATAAACAGGAATTCCTCAGATTTGGGAGAATCAAAAATTCCCCCAAAATAAACAGGAATTCCCCAAAATAAACACGAAT
This sequence comes from Trochalopteron elliotii, assembly GCA_024734555.1. Taxonomy (NCBI): domain Eukaryota; kingdom Metazoa; phylum Chordata; class Aves; order Passeriformes; family Leiothrichidae; genus Trochalopteron; species Trochalopteron elliotii. The sequence goes on from JANPWX010019231.1 coordinate 129,755, forward strand.
TCCTCAGATATGGGAGAATCCAAAATTCCCCAAAATAAACAGGAATTCCCCAAAATAAACAGGAATTCCCCCAAAATAAACAGGAATTCCCCAAAATAAACAGGAATTCCCCCAAAATAAACAGGAATTCCCCAGAAATAAACAGGAATTCCCCAAAATAACCAGGAATTCCTCAGATTTGGGAGAAATCCAAAAATCCCCAGAAATAACCAGGAATTCCTCAGATTTTTGGGATGATCCCAACTGTGAGTGCAGCATTTCAACATGAACAATCCTCCTCCCACTGGCTGGAAACTTTTTTGGGGATTTTCTGCTTGAACTTCCACTGGGATGTGAGAAAAAATGATCCCAGAGGAGTTTCCAGGTGGGGAAAAGAAAAAAAAAAAAATCAAGATTTTGGAAAAATCAAAACCCTCAGGATCATCAAAACTTCCCAAAAAATTCTTCTCCTGAGCTTTTCTTTCCCCAGGAAGGAATAATTTTGGAATAGTGGAAAAGTTGGTTTGGATTTTATTATAATAAAATATTATTGGTTTCTTGCCATTTATTATTTTATGTTGTATTTTAGAATTTTCTTTTATAGGAGAAAAAAAATCATTCCTGCAGAAAATTAATTCTGGTTCTGGGACACACAACTGGGACAGCTCCATCTATTTTTGGGGGGGATAATTGAGAAAATTCTGTTTAGAAAAATATCAGGAATTGGATCTCCCCTCAAACCATGAAATAAAATATTAATATTAATGAGGTCAAGGCAAAACTCCCCAATATTCCCAGTGGGATTTCTGCCACTGGAAAAATCCTTTCCAGGNGGATGGATAAAATCCTTGAGGGAACAGTTTTTATGGATAACAGAGGTCGGGGATGGATAAAACCCTGGAAGTACCAGAGTTTTTAGGGATGACAGAGGTCAGGGATGGGGCTCTGGAATCACAGCACAAACCCCACCACAAAGGGATCAATCCTGCCCCAAAACCCAGAGCCCAGAGCCCTGCAGAGGAGCAGGAAAGCCCTGCAGCTGCTGCTCTGGGGAGGGAATTGGGAATGCAGAGCACTCCCTGCTCCTCTGGGAAGATTTCCTGGCTCCCAGCTCTGGGAGGGATGTGCAGGGGGGACAAGGACAGGCTGAGGCACTTGGAGCTGCTCCTAAAGGCAGAACAGCTTTGCTGAGCCTGGCTTAAGAGGGAAGAGCAGAGCCTGGGACAGGTCTGGGATCCATGGGGGTGGATAAAGATCAGGTGAAAATTCCTGGCTCTTCGTCCAGACTGAGCTGCAGCACATCCCCGTGGGATAAACCCTGAAATATTCCCATTGTTCCACAACAAAAAAACCAAAAAACCTGCTCCAAATCTGCCTGGGCTGAGATTAAAATCTGCTTTATTGCTTCATTCCCTCAGCCAAACTGAAGGCATTGAAATTCCAGGGATTTCAGGTGCCTTGGAATTGCCTTCCCTGCTGTTCCCCCATTGAGCTGATGGTTTTTGTGAGACCTGAAGAGCCTGGAACTCTCCTGGGGCAAACATCTCTCTAATTGCAATAATTGATCCTAATTGCTCTTCTGCATTTCCAAATTCCAGAGGCAAGTCTAGATTGAATCCAGGAAAACAATGATGAGATCCAAGCATTGCCCTATTACCTCTATTTTTTTTTTTTTTTTTTGGTATTTAATGACCTAAGAAAGTTACAAAAGCAACTTGAAATTACATTTAGGTATATATAAACTAATTAAATATATTCAGCTAACACTGAGAAAATAAATCCCAAGCACCATGAAGACAAAAAACAATAAGAGATGAGTAATTCCAGGGTAATTAAGGACTTTTTATGGAGTCTCTGGATGAGGTGGAGACCACTGAAAGTTGACCTCATTCTCATTTTTCAACAGCAAATGAGTGATTAGCCCAGATTTGATGAAGTTTTTTATTTTGGGGGAACAATTTTATGACTCATTCAATTTTTTTTGGCCAGTTCCTGATTTCAGGAGTGGTTGGAAATTTCAGTGGCATTTTCAGAGAACTCTGAATATTAATTTGTCGAGATAAAATATGGCAAATTAAGAAAGGAAATGTGAATTCCTGTGGTTCTCAAGGCTGTGATTAGCCCAGATTTGATGAAATTCTGTATTCTGGGAGAACAATTTTGACTCATTCCATTTTTATTTTTTACCAGTCCCTAATTTCAGGAGTAGCAGATTGGCTGGAAATTTCAGTGGCATTTTCAGAGGACTTTGAACATTAATTTCTTGAGATAAAATATGGCAAATTCAAAAAAAGGAAAAGTGAATTCCTGTGGTTCTCAAGGCTGTGATTAGCCCAGATTTGATGAAATTCTGTATTCTGGGAGAACAATTTTATGACTCATTCTGGGTTTTTTTCTGCTAGTCCCTGATTTCAGGAGTGGTTGGAAATTTCAGTGGCATTTTCAGAGAACTTTGAATATTAATTTGTCGAGATAAAACATGGCAAATTAAGAAAGGAAATGTGAATTCCTGTGGTTCTCAAGGCTGTGATTAGCCCAGATTTGATGAAATTCTGTATTGTGGGAGAACAATTCTGACTCATTCCATTTTATTTTTTGCCAGTTCCTAATTTCAGAAATGGTTGGAAATTGCAGTGGCATTTTCAGAGAACTCTGAATATTAATCTGTCGAGATAAAACATGGCAAATTTAAGAAGGAAAAGTGAATTCCTGTGGTTCACAAGGCTGTGATTAGCCCAGATCTGATGAAATTCTGTATTCTGGGAGAACAATTTTGACTCATTCCATTTTTATTTTTTGGCCAGTCCCTGATTTCAGGAGTGGTTGGAAATTTCAGTGGCATTTTCAGAGAACTTTGAATATTAATTTGTCGAGATAAAACATGGCAAATTTAAGAAGGAAAAGTGAATTCCTGAGCTTCTCAACGTTGCCAAAATCCACAAAAATCCCCCTGTGGTGAACACACACACACACACTCTCCCCCAAAACCAACTCCAAACAAACCCCAGCTACTCTTTTATTCTCTAAGAAACACCTTGGAAGTGAGGAAACTCCTGACGGCGCCGAGTGGGGCGAGGAAGAGAATCCAAAACCACCCCCCCCAAAAAAAAAACCCCACACAAAAGATCAGGAGGAACCTGAAGGTGCAGCAGGGCTCAATTCCCACTGAGTTTCCTCATGATGGGGCTGTGGGGCTCAGCAGTGGTGAAAATGCTGCCCACCACCACGTGGGTGCCCCAGAGGTTGTGCCTGATGACTTTGCAGCAGCCCAGGTCGTCCACGGAGAATCCCAAGTGCCGGTAACGCTCGTCCGTCTCCAGGAGGGGGTTGTTGGTGTAAGGCCCGAAGAACTGGACAAAAATACAACAAAAAAAAAAAAATAATATTAAGATGAGGATTTTATCAGCTGAAGGTTTAATATCGTGGAAGAAAAGGAGTTTGGGAGGTTGGGAAGGTTTTTTGGTTTGGGGCTGGAGGGGAGGTTGGATCGCGCCGTGGGAAAGGTTGTGCAGGAATTCAGGGCACAATCCAGGCAGGAACAGCTGAAAGGAAACGGGGACTGAGGACAGAAAGGGCCCAGGAAAGGGCAAAAATGGACAGTTTGGATATGCAGGGAATGCCCACAGGAAATGGGGCAGGAAAATGTGATTAAATGGTAAATGTGTGTTTCAGTCAAACTGGGATTTCAGTTGTGAAACTGGGATTTCAGTGACAAAAAGTGGGATTTCAGTGACAAAAAGTGGGATTTAAAATAAATTGGTATTTCAGTTGTAAACTTAAAAAACAGCAAAAATCAACAATTTAACTATGCAGGAAATCCCTACAGAAACTTGGTTAGAAAAGCAAAAATGTGATTAAATGGCAATCAGGTGTTTATATTAAACTGATATTTCAGTTGCAAAAAATGGTATTTTAAGTTATAGAAAGTGGTATTTCAATTGCAAACATATATTTAAATTAAGCTGGTATTTCAGGTGTAAACTTTTAAAAACCAGCAAAAATGAACAATTTAACTTTGTAGGAAATCCCTGCAGAAAATTGCTTAGAAAAATGTGATTAAATAGCAATCAGATGTTTAAATTAAACTGGTATTTCCGTTGTAAAAAATGGTATTTAAGTTGCAAAAAAATGGTATTTAAGTTACAAAAACTGGGATTTCAGTTGCAAAAAATGGCATTTAAATAAAACTGGCATTTCAGTTGTGAAACTGGTATTTCAGCTACAAAAACTGGGATTTCAGTTGCAAAAAAGGGCATTTAAATTAAACTGGCATTTCAGTTGCAAACAGGTATTTTAATTAAAGTGATATTTCAGTTGCAAAACCTGGTATTTAAATTAAATTATCATTTAAGCTGTAAACAGAAATTCCAGTTCTTTGATCTCAGGAGGAAGATTCTGATTTAAAAGCCTCTCCTGACCCTTGGCCAGGATGTTTCTGCTGGAGGCTGAGGACAAAACCCCACTGCCATCAATCCCTAATTCCTTCAAGGCATGAAATCCTGGGAAGCTTTTCCAGCCCTGGACTGTTCTACCTCACAACCACCCCCTGTGGACACAATAAATCTGGTTTTTTGCAGTGTTTTAAAATAAAACCCCACTAAGCCCAGCTTTGCCCTTGAACTGTGAGAGGGTTTCAGCAGAGCTCAGACTGAAAATTCATCTCCCCCTGCTCCCAGAGGAACAAAAAGTTCATTTTTTTGGGGGGGACAAAGGGATAATTAACAGGTGCAAAGAGGTTTTTTTTTTTTTTTAATCTTCACCTGCAAGTTCCCAAGTTACCTGAGGATGGAATAAAACACCCAAAGGATTTGGGGAATAAAACTTCTCCAATTCCCTAAAATCCAATTTAATTTCCTCACAATGAGAGGTGACACAGAGTTGAGCTGCTGGTTATATAACCAATAATATATATTATATTGGTTATACATAATTATTATCACTGCAATATTATTATTATTATTATTATTATTATTATTATTATTATTTTATTTTATTTTATTTTATTTTATTTTATTATATATATTGGTTATTACATTATATATATTGGTTATTATATTATATATATTGGTTATTATAGTCTACATATTGGTTATATATATTATATAACCAATATAACCAAAAATCTTAATTTATGAAAGGAATTTATCCTGGGGAAGCAAACAAACAAAAAAAGTTGGATTTAAGTTAAATTCCACACTTACTGCCAGTCCTGAGGATGGATCAATGAAATCAGCCCAGTAACCCTCAGCAGAAATTGCATAGCAGATTTCCTTGGCACCATTGATGAACTGAAAAGGGAAAAAGAAATAAAAAATTAGGAAAAGGGAGGTATAAAATGAGGTTTTTACACATACACACACAAAAAAAAATAATTTCTATTTTGACCTGTTGTAAATAAAATGCTTTGTTTACTTACAGTTCTAAAAATTGGATTTTCTCTGCAATTAGTGCTCTATAGCAGCTCAAGGCTCCAAATTTATAAAAATTGGATTTATTCAGGTGCAGTGTCTTAAAGGTCCAAAATGAGGAAATTTTACCTCTTACAGTAAATTCTTTATTAGCTCAAAATGAAGGAATTTTACTCTTTACAGTGAATTATGTATTAGTTCAAAATGAGGGAATTTTACCTTAATTTTACCCTCATTTAACCCAAATTTTACTTTATAGTAAATTCTATGTTAGTTCAAAAATGAGAGAATTTTACTCTTTACAGTAAATTCTCCATTAATTCAAAATAAGGGGAATTTATCCTTTACAGTAAATTTTATGTTAGTTCAAAATGAGGGAATTTTACCCTCATTTAACCCAAATTTTACTTTATAGTAAATTTTGTGTTAGTTCAAAAATGAGAGAATTTTATTCTTTACAATAAATTCTGTATTAATTCAAAATAAGGGAATTTTACCCTAATTTTACCCTTATTTAACCCAAATTTTACTTTATAGTAAATTCTATGTTAGTTCAAAAATGAGACAATTTTATTCTTTACAATAAATTCTGTGTTAATTCAAAATAAAGGAATTTTACCCTGATTTTACCCTCATTTAACCCAAATTTTACTTTATAGTAAATCCTGTGTTAGTTCAAAAACGAGAGAATTTTACTTTTTACAGTAAATTCTCCATTAATTCAAAATAAGGGGAATTTATCCTTTACAGTAAATTCTATGTTAGTTCAAAATGAGGGAATTTTACCCTCATTTAATCCAAATTTTACTTTATAGTAAATCCTGTGTTAGTTCAAAAGGAAAGAATTTTACTCTTTACAGTAAATTCTGTATTAATTCAAAATAAAGGAATTTTACCCTCATTTTCCCCCCATTTTATCCTCATCTAACCCAAATTTTACCTTTTACACCAAATTCTGTCTTAGTTCAAAATGAGGGAAATTTATCCCAGTAAATTCTGTATTTTTTTTTTTTTTACAACGAGGGAATCTTACCCCAGTAAATTCTATATTTTGAAGGCTGGAATAAATTAATTATGTCCCCAACTGTAAATGAAATCCCAAATATCCCAATTTCAGACACAACATTCCTGCTCCAGGACCTCATTTGGTGTTGGAACAACCCCTCAGAGTGAAGTTAATTAATATTTGAGCTAAATTAATGCAAATATTTCCACTTGGTCATAAAACTTCATTTTTCAGCCCCAGAAATGAGGATTTTTTCAGGTGAATTCTGAACATTTCCCTGTGGATTTTGCTGTTTGTAACTTGCAGTGATTGGATTAGATTTGACAGGGAAAGATGCCAATTAACACCTAATTAAAGCAGATTAAAAGGCCAAAGAGCAACAGCCCAGAAATAATTCCAAGAGAAGAAGGCACTGAAAATTGAGGGAATTTTAATTTCTGTGTCGTTTTCTGTTGATTCCTTTATTTTACAGAGCCCACGTTTGAATTTTAGGATATTCCCAGATTAATTTCAGGCATAAATGTGATTTATTTAGAGATTAAATGATGGATTTTTAACAAATAATAGGTAGAAATGTTATTATTTTTGGGGTTTTTTTTTTGAGGTGCTGAGCAGTGAACAGCGACACACGGTGGGGAAATGGTAAAGTTGTGAAAAATGGGAAATAAAGGGAATTTCACAGCCCTCTAGGGGTAAAAAAAAAACCCAAAAAAACAGGATAAAGTTCAGGTGAAATAATCGAAATGAAATCCAGGATAAAAGAATTAAAAGAATCCATTTAAATGGAAAAAAAACCAGCAGAGAAATTGGGGATTTTCACATTTTTGACCAGTAAAAAGGGCTCAGACAGACTCTGCAGTGAAATCTTAATTAAATCAGAGGAAAATAAATCAGCAGCAAAAATGCCACAAAATCCATTGGATGAAAACTGGAATAAGTGAGGAAATATTTGCTGGATCAGGACAAAAATCAAGTAACTTTAATAATCTCCTGTAACATTTTAACAGATTTTTGGCTCACCCCACTCTGCAGAAATTAAGAATTCTAAGCAGGTATTTTATAGAAAGGAATAAAAAAAAAATTATAAAGCTGGGGAAAAAAACAAATCTCAATTTTGTAAGAGAAAAGGGTGAACTCTAAAATGCTTTAAAATAAAATAACACAACCAGAAATGCCTGTATTGGTTCAAAATGAGGGAAATTTCCCCTCATTTTACCCAAATTTTACTTTACAGTAAATTCTGTATCAGCTCAAAATGAGGAATTTTACCCTCATTTTCCCCCCATTTTCCCCAAATTTTATTTTACACCAAATTCTGTATTAGTTCAAAATGAGGAATTTTCCCCTCATTTTCCCCCCATTTTCCCCAAATTTTATTTTACACCAAATTCTATATTAGTTCAAAATTCCCTCATTTACCTAATTTTATCCAAATTTTCCTTTACAATAAATTCTGTATTAGTTCAGAATGAAGGAATTTCCCCCTCATTTTCCCCAAATTTTCCCCAAATTTTCCCTTACAATAAATTCTGTATTAGTTCAGAATGAAGGAATTTTCCCCTCATTTTACAATAAATTTTCCCCAAATTTTCCCTTACACCAAATTCTGTATCAGTTCAGAATGAGGGAATTTCCCCCTCATTTTCCCCTCATTTTACCCAAATTTTACTCTTTACAGTAAATTCTGTATTAGTTCAAAATGAGGGAATTTTACTCTTTACAGCAAATTCTGTATCAGTTCAGAATGAAGGAATTTCCCCCTCATTTAACCCAAATTTTCCCCAAATTTTCCTTTACAATAAATTCTGTATCAGTTCAGAATGAGGGAATTTTACCCTCATTTTCCCCTCATTTAATCCTCATTTTACCCAAATTTTACCCTTTATAATAAATTCTGTGTTAGTTCAAAATGAAGGAATTTCCCCCTCGTTTTCCCCAAATTTTCCTTTACAATAAATTCTGTATTAGTCCAGAATGAGGGAATTTTCCCCGAATTTTCTCCTCATTTTCCCCAAATTTTCCTTTACAATAAATTCTGTATCAGTTCCGAATGAAGGAATTTCCCCCTCATTTTCCCCAGATTTTCCCCAAATTTTCCTTTACAATAAATTCTGTATCAGTTCAGAATGAAGGAATTTTCCCCTCATTTTACAATAAATTTTCCCCAAATTTTCCCTTACAATAAATTCTGTATCAGTTCCGCATGAGGGAATTTCCCCTCATTTTACCCAAATTTTCCCCAAATTTTCCCTTACAATAAATTCTCTATCAGTTCTGAATGAAGGAATTTTCCCCTCATTTTAGACAAATTTTCCCCAAATTTTCCTTTACACCAAATTCTGTATCAGTTCAGAATGAAGGAATTTCCCCCTCAAAATTTTCCCCAAATTTTCCTTTACACCAAATTCCGTATCCGTTCCGAATGAAGGAATTTCCCCCTCATTTAACCCAAATTTTCCTTTACAATAAATTCTGTATCAGTTCCGAATGAAGGAATTTCCCCCTCATTTAACCCAAATTTTCCCTTACAATAAATTCTGTATCAGTTCTGAATGAAGGAATTTTCCCCTCATTTTAGACAAATTTTCCCCAAATTTTCCTTTACAATAAATTCTGTATCAGTTCAGAATGAGGGAATTTTCCCCTCATTTTCCCCTCATTTAATCCTCATTTTACCCAAATTTTACTCTTTACAGCAAATTCTGTATTAGTTCAAAATGAGGGAATTTCCCCCTCATTTTCCCCAAATTTTCCTTTACAATAAATTCTGTATTAGTCCAGAACGAGGGAATTTTCCCTGAATTTTCTCCTAATTTTCCCCAAATTTTCCTTTACACCAAATTCTGTATCAGTTCAGAATGAAGGAATTTCCCCCTCATTTTACCCAAATTTTCCCCAAATTTTACATTACAATAAATTCTGTATCAGTTCAGAATGAGGGAATTTTCCCCTCATTTTCCCCTCATTTAATCCTCATTTTACCCAAATTTTACCCTTTACAATAAATTCTGTGTTAGTTCAAAATGAGGGAATTTCCCCCTCATTTAACCCAAATTTTCCTTTACAATAAATTCTGTATCAGTCCAGAACGAGGGAATTTTCCCTGAATTTTCTCCTAATTTTCCCCAAATCTTCCTTTACACCAAATTCTGTATCAGTTCAGAATGAAGGAATTTCCCCCTCATTTAACCCAAATTTTCCTTTACAGTAAATTCTGTATTAGTTCAGAATGAGGGAATTTCCCCCTCATTTTCCCCAAATTTTCCATTACAATAAATTCTGTATCAGTTCCGAATGAAGGAATTTCCCCCTCATTTTCCCCAACTTTACTCCAGGGAATTTTTGCAGACTTGGCTGCCCGGAGCTGCAGGACGGGAAGGACTGCACTCACATTCTCTAGCAGCATCTCCCTCTCCTCCTCCACCTCCTGGCTCCACACGGTCATGTCGTGTCTGCTCTTCTGGGTGACAGTGAGCACGGTCACACCTTTGGAGCTCACCTCTGGGAACAGGGACTCCAAGTCTGGGCAATGGGAAAACACCACGGTCAGCTCTGCTCTTCCAGGGGAGCCTTTTCCTCCCACCCAGAGCAGCACTCCAGGAACATTTCCCTTTTAAATTGCTTTTATTCCCATTGAATTTGTCATTTCCTTCCTGAATAAATTAAAACCAAAAATTGAAGTTTTGTGATTTCCATTTGTCATTTGATTTGGCAATTCCAAAGGATCTGACCAACATTCCAGGCACATTTCCCTTTTTAAATTGTTTTTATTCCCATTTAATTTGTCATTTCCTTCCTGAATAAATTAAAACCAAAAATTGAAGTTTTGTGATTTCCATTTGTCATTTGATTTGGCAATTCTAAAGGATCTGACCAACATTTCAGGCACATTTACATTTTAAAATTGGATTTATTCCCATTTAATCTGTCATTTCCTTCCTGAATAACTTAAAACCAAAAATTGAAGGTTTTGTGATTCCCGTCTGTTATTTTACTTAGAAATTGCAAAGGGTCTGACCAACATTCCAGGCAGATTTCCCTTTTTAAATTGGTTTTATTCCCATTTAATTTCAGTCATTTCCTTCCTGAATAAATTAAAACATAAATTGAAGTTTTTTGATTCCCATTTGTTGGTTTCTTTAGCAATTCCAACATTTCAGGTAGATTTCCCTTTTAAATTGGTTTTATTCCCATTTAATTCCACTCATTTCTTCCCTGAATAAATTAAAACACAAATTGAGTCCTGGTAGAAGATTCCTGATTCCCATTTGTTGCTCCATTTAGCAATTCTGAAGGATTTGATCAGCATTTCAGGCTGATTTCCCTTTTTGAAATGGTTTTATTCCCATTTAATTTCAGTTATTTCCTTCCTGAATAAACTGAAACCAAAAATTGAAGTTTTGTGCAACATTCCAGGCAGATTTCCCTTTTTAAATTGGATTTATTCCCATTTAATTTTAGTCATTTCCTTCCTGAATAACTTAAAATCAAAAATTGAACTTTTGTGATTTCCATTTCTCATTTTATTTGGCAATTCCAAAGGATCTGACCAACACTTCAGGCAGATTTCCCTTTTTAGTTTTGTTGTATTCCCATTTAATTTAATCCATTTCTTCCCTGAATAAATTAAAACACAAATTGAAATTTTGTGATTCCCATTTGTTGTTTTCTTAAGCAATTCTAAAGGATCTGACCAACATTCCAGGCAGATTTCCCTTTTTAAATTGCTTTTATTCCCATTTAATTTTAGTCATTTCCTTCCTGAATAACTTAAAACCAAAAACTGAAGTTTTGTGATTTCCATTTCTCATTTGATTTGGCAATTCCAAAGGATCTGACCAACATTTCAGGCAGATTTCCCTTTTAAAACTGGATTTATTCCCATTTAATTTTAGTCATTTCTTCCCTGAATAAATTAAAACACAAATTGAAATTTTGTGATTCCCATTTGTTGTTTTCTTAAGCAATTCCAAACGATCTGACCAACATTCCAGGCACATTTCCCTTTTTAAATTGCTTTTATTCCCATTTAATTTCAGTCATTTCCTTCCTGAATAACTTAAAAGACAAACTGAAGTTTTGTGATTTCCATTTGTTGTTTTACTTAGAAATTCCAAAGGATTTGATCAGCATTTCAGGCAGATTTCCCTTTTTAAATTGGATTTATTCCCATTTAATTTTAGTCATTTCCCTCCTGAATAAATTAAAACCAAAATCAGAAGTTTTGTGATTCCCATTTGTTGTTTTGTTTAGCAATTCCAAAGGATTTGACCAACATTTCGGGTATAATTCCCTTTTTAAATCGGTTTTATTCCCTTTTAAAATTGGTTTTATTCCCATTTAATTTCAGTCATTTCTTCCCTGAATAAATTAAAACCAAAATTAGAAGTTTTGTGATTCCAACTTGTTGTTCTATTTAGCAATTCCAAAGGATCTGACAACTGGATTTTGGATGGGGAATTAAATCCAGAATTCCCCTAAACTGGCACTAAAACAACAACTGAAAATGACATTTTAAATGAAATGTCAAAACATTTGAAATTAAATGTCAATGTCACCAGCAAAGCTTTGGTTTCCACTCCAAACAAATGGATTTTTGTGATTATTTACTCTGAATTCACCTTCTCTACACCACATTCTGTGCTGTCAATGGCACAGCATTTCCTGCACTGCTTTTGTATTTGAAAAGTTGGGATTTTCTTGGCTCGAAATAAAATAAAATCAATAAAATGAACCTTTTCTCAGCAGCTCAGGACAGGCCTGCACTGCACATTCCACCTTGGCATTTTCAAAGTAGGTCTCAGCATTGTTGATCTGCTGCTTCTGGGGAGCATCAGAACCCTAAAAAAGCACAAAAAATCCAAATTTCCTCAATTAATGTCCAACAGGAATGACTCTGTGCATCAAAATATGGTTCAGTGATAAATATATTTATATACAGATAAAAATATATTTAAATATTTTATTGTTATATTAATTAAATAATTATAATCTTTATATAATTATTTTTATACTATTTATATTTATAAAAATTAACTATTTTTATATTTGTTTATTTATATAATTATTATTTATATTAAATTCTAATTAACTTAATTAATACAAACATAATTTACATTGATTTATTTATAATTACAATATTCCTTACATTATATTATTATAATATTATATTCTTAACTATATAGTATAATTATTATATTAACAATTATTCTATTAATTAATTATATAAATTATTAAATGATTATATTTATTATTTATTTCTAAATTATTTCTATTGTATAAAAATACCCAAGTTTTATGTTTTATTTGATCTGTGCTATGTTAAAGCACAATAAACAACAGAATACTATAATATAAATATATAATATAAATATTAATAACAGAAATATTATAGCATCTAATATTAATATAATAAAAGTGAAAAATATAATATATAAAATATATATGACATATAATAGAAATACAGGATTTTTTCTTAATGATCTGAATTAATTGTTTGAATTTTTTAATACAAAATGAACTGACAGATTTCAGCTATTCCCTGATTCTAAAAGCTGCACTAAAGGAACTAAAGCAGAATTTTCTGGGGGGTTTTTAGGGCAAAAAAAAAGCCCTTTTTGTTAGGGCTGGCAATGCTGGGATCATGCTGCAATTACCAATTGATAATTGTGATTGATAATGATCAATCTGAATCCTCTCCTGGTGAGGTTGGGGGATCCCTGTGTGAATTTTATGGGTTTTTAGAACTAAACCTTGCCCAAACTTTGTAAATCCTGACCCAGTCAATAAAATTCAATTTTACTCTGAATCTGAATCTTCTCCTGGTGAGGTTGGGGGATTCCTGGGTGAATTCTATGAATTTTTAGAGCTAAACATTGCCCAAACTTTGTAAATCCTGATCTATTCAATAAAATTCTGAAGGAAAATTCAATTTTACTCTGATTCTGAATCCTCTCCTGGTGAGGCTGGGGGATTCCTGTGTGAATTTTATGGGTTTTTAGAGCTAAACCTTGCCCAAACTTTGTAAATCCTGATCCAGTCAATAAAATCCTGAAGGAAAATTCAATTTTACTCTGAATCTGAATCCCCTCCTGGTGAGGTTGGGGGATTCCTGTGTGAATTTCAGAGATTTTTAGAACTAAATCTTGCCCAAACTTTGCAAATCCTGATCCAGTCAATAAAATCCTGAAGGAAAATTCAATTTTACTCTGAATCTGAATCCCCTCCTGGTGAGGCTGGGGGATTCCTGTGTGAATTTCGGAGATTTTTAGAACTAAATCTCGCCCAAACTTTGCAAATCCTGATCTATTCAATAAAATCCTGAAGGAAAATTCCATTTTACTTGGTAAAATTCAATTTTACTCTGAATCTGAATCCCCTCCTGCTGAGGTTGGGGGATTCCTGTGTGAATTCCGTGGGTTTTTAGAACTAAATCTTGCCCAAACTTTGCAAATCCTGATCCATTCAGTAAAATCCTGAAGGAAAATTCAACTTTACTCTGCAAAATTCAATTTTACTCTGAAGCTGAATCCCCTCCTGGTGAGGCTGGGGGATTCTTGTGTGAATTCCATGGGTTTTTAGAGCTAAACATTGCCCAAAATTTGTAAATCCTGATCCACTCAATAAAATCCTGAATTTTATTTTATTTATTTATTTATTTATTTCTTCTTTTTATTCATTAATTTATTCCTGAATAAATTACTGATTCATTCAGTAAAAGGTGATGAGACTTGGCAATCAGCAAACTTGGAGACTGAAATTCTCCCATTTAATCACTCCTAAAATGCTGTTTCAAAACAGCCTGAAATCTTTTCTAAAAAAAAAAAAACCACTGTGGCACCTCTTACACAACCCAGATTTCCAGAAAAATCCTTTTCCAGGCAGGAAAAAAAAGGGCTCAGTTCTGCTTTTCTCCCAGGCAGGAGGGGTTTGTTCTCACCTGGAATTCATTGATGTATTGTGCCATGACAAATTCGTGCCTCTCACTGGCTGAGGGCTCTGCTAAAATATCAGGGAGGCTCTGGGAAGTTTGGGATTTCTGCTGGGAAGCTGTGCCATGCAGGTGGCAGTCAAAGCCAATGTTCCCAGGCAGTTGGAATCTCTGATCCTGGGGGCCAAAAGGTCCCATCACCTCGTCTGGCCACACTGTCCTGGGACCTGCAAAGATTTCAGTCAGAAAATCAGAAAGAAAAGCCAAAAAAAGCAGGAAAATATGAGGGGAAATGGTTTTTTTCCACAGGAGGAAAGCAGGAAAACCCAAGGGAAAACCCAAGGGAAAACCCAAGGGAAAATCCCTCTCCCACACCAGGAAAGCAGGAAAACCCAAAGGAAAACCCTTCTCCCACAGGAGGAAAGCAGGAAAACCCAAAGGAAAATCTCTCTCCCACACAAGGAAAAGAGGAAAACCCAAAGGAAAATACTTCTCCCACACAAGGAAAAGCAGGAAAACCCAAAGGAAAACCCAGGGGAAAATCCAGGGGAAAACCCAGGGGAAAATCCCTCTCCCACACCAGGAAAGCAGGAAAACCCAAGGGAAAATCCCAAGGGAAACCCAAGGGAAAACCCCAAGGGAAAACCCCAAGGGAAATCCCAAGGGAAACCCCAAGGGAAACCCCAAGGGAAAACCCCAAGGGAAACCCCAAGGGAAACCCCAAGGGAAAATCCCTCTCCCACATGAGGAAGGCAGGAAAACCCAAGGGAAAACCCAAGGGAAAACTCCTCTCCCGTATCAGGAAAGCAGGAAAATCCTTCTCCCACAGAAGGAAAGCAAGAAAACCCAAAGGAAAACCCCTCTCCCACAAGAGGAAAACTCAAAGGAAAACCCAAAGGAAAATCCCTCCCCCATACCAGAAAAGCAGAAAAACCCAAAAGGGAAAACCCAAAAGGAAACCCCAAAGGAAAACCCAAGGGAAAACCCGAAAGGGAAAACCCAAGGGAAAAACCCAAAAGGGAAAACCCAAAAGGGAAAACCCAAAAGGGAAAACCCAANTTTTTGCACTTCAGAGAAGTACTTTTATTATTATTTATTTATTATTTATTATAAATTATCTTTAATTATTATTATTTATTATTATTATTTATTATTCATTTATTATTACACTTTATTTAAACACTTTAGAGAAGTGTTTTTATCTTTGCTATTATTGTTATTTTATTTTTATTGCTTTTGTTATGGCTATATTTTTACATTATATTATATCATTTATATTTATATTTTATTGTTTGTTATGGTTACATTATGTTATATATTATATTATACTATATTACATTATAATTTATATTATATTATCAGTTACATTTATATTATATTTTTATTGTTTGTTATGGTTACATTATGTTATATATTATATCATACTATATTACATTATAATTTATATTATATTATCATTTATATTTATATTTATATTGTTTGTTATGGTTACATTATGTTATATATTATATTATACTATATTACATTACAATTTATATTATATTACATTATCAGTTACATTTATATTATATTTTTATTGTTTGTTATGGTTACATTATGTTATATACTATATTACATTATAATTTATATTATATTATCATCTATATTTACATTATATTTTTATTGTTTGTTATGGTTACATTATGTTATATTATACTATATTATATTATATTTTATATTGTATTATAATTTATATTACATTTTAATTGTTATGGTTGCATTATATTATATCATATCATATTATGCTACATTATACTATATTATACTACATTATATCATACTATATTATCATTTATATTATATTATCGTTTCTACTTATATTATATTTTTATTGTTATATTAAATTTTCATTATTGTTGTTTTTATATTTCGCTATTCCAACTAAAGAAAAAAGCCTTAAAAACAGTGGTAACCTTAATTTTTCAAATTTTATTTAAAAGTGGTAATTACAAAATTAGAATAAAAACAAAAATTACTTTTACTTCCCTTTTAATGGTAATTATTTTACTTTTTGGTTTACTTTTAGTGGTTTTTCAAGTGGTAATTAATTTTAGGAATAATTAAAATTTCAGTAAAATGTTACTTTTTACTTTCCTTTTAGTGGCAATGAAAGTGGTGGTTAATTTTAGTCATTCAAGTGGTAATTAATTTTAGGGGTAATTAAAATTTTAGTAAAATTTTACTTTTTACTGTACTTTTTTAGTAGTAATTAAAGGCCTCTCACGTGAGGAAAAAGGCCCTGAAAATTTCAACTTCTAACTTAAAATATTAAAAAATTATATAAAAAATAAATATAAATAAAAAAATAAATATTCAGCACCACTGAATTCATTACCACAATTAAAATAAACCAGTCTGATTAGCTAATTACACAACTAAAACTAATTTAAATTAAATTATGGAGAGAGATTATTGATGATATGATTATTTCCACGCATGTCACCCTGGAAAACACAAATCCCACTTGGCACAATGTGGGTTTTTTTTTTGTAAAATTCAATTTTTCAGGTGAAAAATAGCAATTCTTTGGAGAAAAATCACATAAAAGGGTTTTCCTCAAGGGCTGGGGCTTTGAGTCTATAAATCTTATGCAATTTTGCATCAAGAGAGGCACTTTCAGGAGGAATTTACTGAAAAAAAAGAGAATAAATGGTGCTGTTTGGATGTTTAATATAAAAATTTAATATAAAAATTGTATTTAAAGCATCAGATCCTGAGGCAGCAGGAGGTTTCTCATCCAGCACCTCTGTGTAAATGTAAAATAATTTATATAGCAAATTCTAAAACACTTAAAACCACATTTATTTATGACTTCAATCAATTATTTCCAGTTCAAGCCTGGAGTTTTCTCCTTGTGAAACAGCTTTAAAAAGTTCCTGAAGCAACAAAAAAATCTCATCTCACTGAAATCCTTTATTTTTTATTATGCAAAATCATTACTGAGATTAATTTCTGCATGAGGATGATGCTATAAACACATGTAAACAATTACAGAGGAGGTGTAATTAGCAGAAAAGAGCATTTTTTCCTCATTATCAGCCTCACTCAACACTAATTACAGCTCACTGATGTGAATATTCCCACACCTGGCACTGCCACGAGAAACTAAGGAATTATTCATGGCCCCAATTTAAAAAAAAAATTAAAAAATAATAAAAAATAATCAATGAAAGGTGTTTAAATCAGCTGAGGGCTCCAGAAACAAGGAATTGTTTTGGGGCTGAGGACAGAAAAAGAGGAAAGACAAGGAAAAAATGGATTTAATGCTCAGGATGAGAGGAAAAGCAGGGAAAAAATGGATTTATTTCTGGGATAAATCAGCTGAGTGCTCCAGAAACACAGAATTGTTTTGTGGTTGAGGCCAGGAAATGAGGAAAAGCCAGGAAAAATGGATTTAATCCTCAGGAAAAGAGGAAAAGGACAGGAAAAAAATTGGATTTAATCCTCAGTGATACAATTCCTGGGATAAATGGAATTGCTTTGGGTCTGAGGCCAGGAAAAGAGGAAAAACACAGGAAAAAATGGATTTATTTCTGGGATAAATCAGCTGAGTGCTCCAGAAACACGAAATTATTTGGGGCTGAGGCCAAGATAAGAGGAAAAGCACAGGAAAAAATGGATTTAATCCTCAGTGATATTATTCCTGGGATATTCCTGGGAGAAATCATCTGAGTGCTTCAGAAACACAGAATTGTTTTGTGGTTGAGGCCAGGAAATGAGGAAAAACCAGGAAAAATGGATTTAATCCTCAGGATAAGAGGAAAAGGACAGGAAAAAAATTGGCTTTAATCCTCAGTGATATTATTCTTGGGATATTCATGGGATAAATGGAATTGCTTCGGGGCTGAGGCCAGGAAAAGAGGAAGAGCACAGGAAAAAATGGATTTATTTCTGGGATAAATCAGCTGAGTGTCCCAGAAACAAGGAATTGTTTTGTGGTTGAGGCCAGGAAAAGAGGAAAAAGCAAGGAAAAAATGGATTTAATCCTCAGGATAAGACGAAAAGGACAGGAAAAAAATTGGATTTAATCCTCAGTGATATAATTCCTGGGATATTCATGGGATAAATGGAATTGCTTTGGGTCTGAGGCCAGGAAAAGAGGAAAAACAAGGAAAAAATAGATTTAATCCTCAGGATGAGAGGAAAAAAATTGGATTTATTCCTGGGATAAATCATCTGAGTGCTCCAGAAACACAGAATTACTTGGGGCTGAGGCCAGGATAAGAGGAAAAAGCAAAGAAAAAATGGATTTAATCCTCAGGATAAGAAGAAAATCAAAGAAAAATATGGATTTAATCCTCAGTGATACAATTCCTGGGATATTCCTGGGATAAATGGAATTGCTTTGGGGTTGAGGCCAGGAAAAGAGGAAAAACAAGGAAAAAATTGATTCAATCCTCAGGATGAGAGGAAAAAAATGGATTTATTCCTGGGATAAATCAGCTGAGTGCTCCAGAAACACGGAATTATTTTGTGGTTGAGGCCAGGAAATGAGGAGAAGGACAGAAAACGAGTTCTACTTTTTAAGAAGAATTTATAAGTTTAATAAAAACATAAAAATAGACAAATGAGAGACAGAGAGGCAAAAAGTTTTAGCTGGGGTGCTTTACTAGAAAGCAGACACTTCCCTTTCAATTACTGTGTTTTAAGGATTGCTGTTTTACGTATTTAATAGATATTAATGCTGCTTTTTTTAAAATTTTTATCTGTTTTAAGTATTTTTGATCGTTTTCTCTGATTGATTTATTTATGGGTGGCTCCACTTTGTTTGGTAACAGGGGTGTTATAAATCTTTCTTTTGAGGTTTTTGGGTTGTTTTTTATTTTGATAAAAACCCAGAAAGTGAACAGGGTTACAAGGTGACAGCCTTTTTTCTATACTTTTTTGGCTTGGTCAGTTTAGATGTTCTAAAGAAGAAAAAACTTGGTCTTTTTACCATCTTTTTCCCATTTTTTACTATATTTTTACTATATTTACCATCTTTTTATTATATCTGACTACATATTTACACTATGTCACAATCAGAAAATACATTCATCGCTTTTCTAAACTCTACTGGAGTTTACATAGTAAATGCTGTATTTAATAACACATAATACAGTACAATTATACTATAACATTCATTCTATATCTGCGAAAACCAACTTTATAATACGTATTTTTAACACACTCAATCTCTAGGATAACGGAAGGTGTTCCTGCCCACGGCAGCGTGTTGGAATTAAATGATTTTTTTAAAGTTTTTTTCCCCACCCAAACCTGTTTGTAACTCTATTTAATCCTCAACTCCGCCGTTCCCGGGATATCCACAAGCTGCGGCGCCGCTCACTCACATTGGCCATGGCAGACGCTGCTCTCCCCTCGCTGACAGGCCCCGACACCCCTGGAAAAGAGAAAAGCAGAGGGGAGAGAACAGAAAAAGGACAAGAAAAAGGAAAGGGAAGAGGAAAAGGAAGAGGAAAAGGAAAAGGAGGCGCTGGACTCGCCAGCCCCGAAGCCTCCCCACACTCCACCCCTCCCCACACGGCCTCCCCCCGCGCTCCCCCGTGCCCCAGGAGCGGCGCTGCCGGGGACAGGCAGCGGCAGCTGACGGGGAAGGAGAAGGAAACGGGGAAAGCGGAGAAAGAAACGGGAAAAGAGGAAAAGCAAAAGGAACTCCCGGCCCCCCTCACCTCTTCCTGCAAAATGGCGGCGCCTACCCGCCCTCACCACGCCCTCGCCGCGCGCCTCCAGGCTGAGCCAGTCGATGCGCCGACACCTCGATGGGCGCAGCGCGGAACTGGGCGGAATCTGCCGCTCGGCGTTCTGTTGCTCATGGCTGCGGGGGGTGGAGGGCGGTGGGGGGCCGTGAGGGGAAGCGGCGATGGCGGCGGGGCCGGGGAGGTCCCTGTGGGATCGGCGGGGCCGGGATCGGTGGTGGCGGGGCCGGGATCGGTCGTGGCGGGGCTGGCGTGTCCCCTCGGTGCTCCCGAGCCGCTATTGCCCCGTGTGAGGGGCGGCGAATGGCATCCGTGCGGTGCAGTACCCGCGGCGGGCACCAGGGGGCGGTCACGGAGCGTCAGCCGCCCTGATCCCCCTCCCCATCATTCCCGGGGATCCATAAAGTAAAAAAAATGGGGAGAAAAAGGGGAAAAAAGGGATTTTATTGAAGGGAAATAAAAGGGTGGGGGTGATTCCGCTAAGGAAAAGCGCGGGGCTGTGGGTTCGCTGGGAATGGGGAGCATCAGTGGCATTTCTGCCACAAAACTTCAGGGCAGGACCTCAAATAACTTATACAAAATAATAATAAAAATATTCAAAAACTTTCTTCAATGGCCTTCCTCCCTGTTGTATTGGGTTTCTTTTAAATGCAAAAGCTCTGGACAGGCTCCCCAGGTAATGTTCACAGCCCCAAGGATTGAAGTTCTTTTTTTTCTCATTTTTTGCCATTTCTTTGCTGTCTGTTCCAGGCAGCGTTGTTGGTTAAGGAAAGGGAATTTTAATCTCTCTCAAATAAAACTTTGGGCGTTCCCATCCCTCAGCGACTCTGCTCAAGGCCTTGAATTTATTTCCCTTCTAAACCAGAGGGTTCTGGACATTTATTTTGCTTTGCCACTGGTTTATTAGCAGAAATTTATTAACATAAACCAGTTCCAGAGGTTTCCATAGTTCAAAATCGGAGCAGGACATTGGGTTTGTGTCCATGGTAATAATACTCAGCCTTACAATGCCCTTACTGCATTTAATAAAGCTTTGGCTTTATTTTATCGGGATCAAGAGGAAATTGTGATATCCATTCCTAAACAATGTGAAGTATTAAGTAGCTGTAATGTTGCAATTTCGATTTTTGGACTTGTTCACGAGCACGTTTGCTCACTGCTGGATGCCACTCAACTCTTTTTATTAATTCCACGTTAGCACACTTAATTCTCGTTTTGCTTTGGAATGAAATATTCATGTGGAATGTCTGAACTTCAGCAAAAAAAAAAAAAAAAAAGAGAGAAATCAGAGAAATTCAAGTTTAACTCTTTACAGAATGTAATTTATGCCCTCTAATAGGAAGCACTCTGGATTAAACCCAGCCTCTATTGACTTGTCCTTAGGCAATCCCAATTTATCTGCTCTCCAGGGCAGATACTCCAATCAATCCCTGAGTTATCAGCCCCTGAAGTTTGTGGCCTGAAATTCATCAAGATTTCATTTCAATAAAGTTCCCTATTCAAAGGAGACTGCGAAAATCAAACGATCCAATTACGGATTTATCAAATATTAATAAGGGAAAAAAAAAAAAATCTTGCAGATCTTTGGGATGCCAACATCCTTCTCCCCTGGTGTCAGGAAAGTAATTAGCAGCTGGCTTTGATTAAATTCTTCCCTGGGAGATTGCTGCTCTGGGTTTGAGGCAGAGGAAGAAAATGCACACGACAGGATTCCTGATTCTTCCTTTTTGGAGAAATCCACATGGGTTCAGATCAGGGAAACTCTTCTGTGCCCAAAACATGCAGCAGTTCTGGAGTTCTGGAGCAGCTCTGGAACCCTGAAGTTCATGACCATGTTTCCCTGCTGTTACTGAACTGCTCTTTTCCCCCAGGGATCTGATTTTTTGCCTTGATTTTTTTCAGCCTTCTGATATTTTTGCATTTCTGTACCTGAGTTTTCACCCATTGTAACATAAACAAAGAGTGATGTTTTGAAAAAACTGTGCATTCCATCCTGGGGGAAGGACAAACTGATGGACTCCTACCTTGACCCAGTGGGCTCAGAGAGGTGTCAGCCTCATGGCCCAATTGCTGATCAAGTTCCAAACACCATTTAAACCCTAACCCCAAAATAAACCTCCTTCTTTCTGCTCACACAAGTGCACAGTGTGAGTGTGGCTCTTTTGTGTCCATCCAGTGACAGATCTCCAGCATGGGAAGGACGTGGAGCTGCTGGAGAATCCAGAGGAGACCGTGGAGATGATCAGAGGGAAAGGCTGAGAGAACTGGGAGAGGAAAAGGATCTGGAGAGACTTTCCAGAGCCTAGAGGGGCTCCAGGAAAGCTGGAGAGGGACTGGGTGTCACCCTGATTTTTCAGCCTTCTGATTTTACATTCTGCACTAGAGCTTTCTCACTCATTGTAATCTAAACAAAGAGTGATGTTTGGTAAATAATGCCTTCCTTTCCCATGGGGAAGGACAAACTGATGGACTTCTAACTTGACCCAGTGGGGTCAGAGAGGTGTTAACTCGTCCCCAAATCCCTGATCAAACTCCAAAGAGTATATAAGTCAAAATCCCAAAAATAAACTCCTTTCTGCTCTCACAACTGGACAGTGTGAGTGTGGTTCTTTCGTGTCCTCTGGTGACAACTGGGGACAAGGGCTGCAGGGACAGGACACAGGGAATGGCTGTGCCAGTGCCAGAGGGCAGGGCTGGCTGGGAGATTGGGAATTGGGAATTCCTGGCTGGGCTGGAATTCCCAGATTTGCTGTGGCTGCCCCTGGATCCCTGGCAGTGTCCCAGGCCAGGTTGGAGCAGCCTGGGATAGTGGGAGGTGTCCCTGCCCACGGAGTGGGTGGAATGGATGAGTTTTAAACTCCTTTCCAACCCAAACCATTCCATGATTCCATGACTCTTCTCTCTTCCTTTCCTCTTGGCACCTTGAGCAGGCTGCAGCACAGGGAAGAACCTCAGGAACTTGGGAACTTTGCCAGTCACCACCACCCTCTGCCTGAAAACTGAACTCCAAACCTCATCTGTGATTCTCCTTCCAGGCCCAGACTTGCTGGATTCCTTGCTCTGGAAACAGAGGAGCCAGAAAGCAAAAAAATGATAAAATATAAAATAATACAAAATACCAAAAATAATAAAAAAGGTGCTTTGGCGCCCAAGACAAGCAAAAAGTGAATTTTCAGCTCTTTCCTCTCTGCTCTTCCAGGAACCCAGAGAAGCTGTGCAAATTCCATCCTTGGAGTCTTCAAAACTCTGGGATGAGATCCTGGAATAGGACTGGAAACCCCCAAACTCATCCTTCATGTGGTTATTTGCTGGTTTTAATCCCAGTTCCACCCTGGGAATCACCTGGAGGCCCTGGAATTTTCCCCTGCTGCTTTTCCCTTTGCATACAGAAGATGCTGGTTTAAGCAGTGATAAAAACCCCCCGAGATATTCTTCATTCCCATTGTCCCTTTATCTGTGCAATAATGATGGATCGTGCCCGGGTGCTCCCAATTTTCCTAATGACGCCCATTAAACTTCATTAGGAGTGTGTTAAACTCGAGTTTAAATCGTTGGCATTGATTTTTGCATCTCAAAAACCCGCTGGCAGCGTCAGGAACTGAACATTCCAGACACATTCCCTGCCTTTCCAAAGGGCAGGGACAAGGATTGGGATCCCAGCCTGTGCTCCAGGGGATATTTGGGGTCACCCCACAGAGCTAAAACTTCTCAGCCATCCTTTGTCACTGTCCCAGCCAGGGAATTTTTTACCTCCAAACTCAAAAACCCTCTGGCAGCATTAGGGACTGAGCATTCCTGCCACATTCCCTGCCTTTCCAAAGGGCAGGGAACAGGGATTGGGATCCCAGCCTGTGCTCCAGGGGATATTTGGGATCACCCCACGGAGCTAAAACTTCTCAGCCATCCTTTTTCACTGCTTTAACCAGGGAAATTTTAACCTCCCTGCTGGCAGCATTAGGGACTGAACATTCCTGCCACATTCCCTGTGGTTCCAAAGGGCAGGGAACAGGGATTGGGATCCCAGCCTGTGCTCCAGGGGATATTTAGGATCACCCCACAGAGCTGACACTTCTCAGCCATCCTTTGTCATTGCTTTAACCAGGAAAATTTTAACCTCCAAACTCAAAAACCCTCTGGCAGCATTAGGGACTGAGCATTCCAGACACATTCCCTGCCTTTCCAAAGGGCAGGAACAGGGATTGGGATCCCAGCCTGTGCTCCAGGGGATATTTAGGGTCACTCCACAGAGCTGACACTTCTCAGCCATCCTTTGTCACTGTCCCAGCCAGGGAATTTTTTACCTCCAAACTCAAAAACCTGCTGGCAGCATCAGGAACTGAACATTCCTGCCACATTCCCTGCCTTTCCAAAGGGCAGGGACAAGGATTGGGATCCCAGCCTGTGCTCCAGGGGATATTTGGAATCACCCCACAGAGCTAAAACTTCTCAGCCATCCTTTGTCACTGCTTTAACCAGGGAAATTTTAACCTCCAAACTCAAAAACCCTCTGGCAGCATTAGGGACTGAGCATTCCAGACACATTCCCTGCCTTTCCAAAGGGCAGGGACAAGGATTGGGATCCCAGCTTGTGCTCCAGGGGATATTTAGGATCACCCCACAGAGCTGACACTTCTCAGCCATCCTTTGTCACTGCTTTAACCAGGGAAATTTTAACCTCCAAACTCCATCTCCGCTATTTTTTTGTTGTTTATCCATTTCATTCCCTGTATTTATTTTTCCTCGCCCCCTTCCCTTGACCTGCTAAACCTCGGGAATGAGGAATGTCTGTTCCTGAGTGCCAGGAAAACGGGGATGGAGGAGAAGGGAGGAAAGATTTTAACGTGCTCTTTTTTTTTTTTTCCCCCACAAAATAAACATCCTCTGGCTATAGGAAGAGTAAACTTCCCCTGGAAATGGATGTGTTTATATGAGCAATCCCTTTCTTCTGGCATTTCCAGAGATTTGCTGGCTACCACTGGGAAAAGAGGCTTTTAAGCCAGCGGTGCAATTACACCAGATAAGTCTTTGCATGATTTGTTTTCTTTTTTGGGAAGCCTTTTCCCCCCTGGATGGATTGCTGTGAACCTGAAAGGGATTTCCTCCTTTATCTCAGGGCCTTGGGAATGTCCATCCCAATGGGCAGGGCAGGAAAAGGCCTTTTCCCAGAAAACTGCTTGGCTTTGACTCTGCTTTACTGGAGGATTTACTGGGAATCCTTTACCCTGCCTCTGTAATCTCCCAGTTTGCATTGTTACCAAAAAGAGAATTTTATCCACCTTCCTAAACTGGGATGTGCCATTTCCAGGGACATTTTCCATTCCAATAGGAGCCCTGATGCAGGATTATCCAAATGGATCTGAGGTTGAGGCAGACATTAATTCACCTCAGTTCGGTTTAAGACAGGGGAGTCGAGCTTTAAAAGCTTTATAATTTGCTTTTTTAGGGATTAAACAGGAATGTTTTTCTTGGGAAGTGTGAGCTGCTCCTCCTTGCTCACTTGGGATGAGTGAGGAGATTCCCAACCCCTTTTTCTCCAGGTATCCCTTCCAGCAGCACCTCAGGGATGCTGCCACATCTGTGGGGAACAGGGAATGATTGCAGGTTGGCTGTTCTGGGAGATATTTATATTTACCACTGGTCCCACGCCAAATTTATGGGAATTTATGGAATTTAGGTATCAATAATTTAGTGCTGAGGCTGTCAGCAAAGCTGGAGGCCAGAAATAGCCTGGATTAGCTTTATTGTGGCCTGAATTTTGTCCACNGAACACATTCCTGGTGGGTTTAATGATCTCTTTTTTTACCAGTTTGGGAATAACAAACAACCTGCTGACTTGTCACTGACAGGTTCCTTTTCTTGTGCTGGAATGACTCAAACTGAAAAACTCCATTTTGCACGTGTCAACCTCCTCCTTTCCAAAGGTAACTTAAAATAAAGGCTCTTCACTTTCTCACGTCGACTTCAGAAGGAAACATCAGACATTCCCCTTCAAAAGTTCTGATAGGAACAGATGAGACCTGTGAGATGATCAAAGGGAGAGGGGAGTTTGCTGAAATTCCCTGTCTGTGTGATGGAGCCATGAAATGCTGAGGGTTCCCATCCTGCACGTCAGATTTCAGCCTGCAAAGAGCAGCCAAAAGCTTGTTTGGTGCACACTGTTTGCATTTTTAGTTGTCTGAAAAAAAGGAACATCAGCGGGGTTAACGATGGGTTGATCTGTGGGGTGAATCAGAATTATCCTCTGGGATAAATAAATCCTGATCAGAAGAAATGGGATCATTCCTGGTCCATTTTGCTGATTCCCTGATGATTGTTTAAATTTATTTTTTGAATTTTAAATATCACTTACCTCCCAGACAGATGCACAACTTTGACAGCCCCAGGATCATTTCGTCGGAGTTGAATTAATATTTCCTTCTAACTTGTAGATGAACTCAAAAAACCCAGAGATGCAGCAATGTGCACACAATTTTCTTGAATTTGTAGGGTTTGTTTTTTTTTTCCCCAACTCCACACAGCAGACCCAACATTTTGTGCCGTCTCCCAAATCTTTAGCTTTGACAGAAGGTACAAATCAGTGCCTGGTGTGTCTAACAAAAGGCAGCATCTCTGTGTACTTGAATATTCAAATTTCACATCTTTATTCATCTCCCTCTGAGGGTTCCAAAGTCGCTCATCACCAGCTCTGGGGATGAAGCACACACGAGCTGTGAGCTCAGGAGAGGTTTCTCCACGCAGGGACTAAGGAGATGCTGGAGGTGATGGTGAGATCATCGTTTCATCACCCCAAAACTCAGCGTCCCCTGGGAGCAATCTCAGCTCAGCTGCTCCCAGCCAAGCCTGAATAGCTCAGGAGAAAGGAAAAAGGAGAGTCCTGGCTCTGCCCACCCTTTCTGCCCCGAATAAAACAACTTTTGGAGTGAATCAGTTTGAGGGAGGGAAGCCTCGGGGCTGAATGTTTAGCTGAGTGAATCAGTTTGGTGTGGAAAACCAGCAGAAGGGCTGAATCTCTTTAAAAACTTAATTTTTTCTGCTGCACTCGCTTTTTTCCACCAGGGAGAAGCTGCCTTCAGCTCACCCCTGGGGACCCAGGTTTGGCTTTGGGTACACCAGTGGCTGCAGCTATTTCCCTGCTCCTTCTGGAGCCTTTTGGGAGTGAATGAACTCGTGGAAAAAAATGGCATTTCTGGTTAGTCTGGACTCTGTGGAGCTGATGAAGTGAGCGGCTTTGGAAAGGTCACCGAGGCAGGGTGGCTGCGGGCTGTGACATCTCTTTTGTAGCACATCACCGCCTGCTGTGAGCATCAGCCGTCCCTCCAGACTTGCCGACGATGTCGGGGAAGTGTCCGTGGCTCCAGAGCTGTCACCCTGCCGGCGACAGGGCAGAGGAAATGAAGGCACCGCTCCCTGGGGCACCTCGTGAATATTTATGGGGGCAGCGGGAAGGATTTCCATGGAGCTGCTCAGCCCCGGGGGATGGGGAGATCTGGAGCTGATTCTGCTGTTGCTGTTTGATTTGCAAGCCGTCAGGAGCCGTCCTGAAAGCCAGATGAGATCTTTCAGTGCACAGCAGTGATGGGGTTGTGACAGCCACCCCAGCCAAGGCCACACGTCCCTCGCTGGGCTGTGACAGTTAAAGCTCCTCAGGAGATCCAGGGGTGAGGACAGCAGGGCAGAGCTGATCATCACACACTGATCACTCCAAAAACACCCCAGAGGTGAGGAAAAGGGAGAAAAAAATCAACTCAGATCAGCCAAGGAGCTGCTTGAGCTCTTGGGAGAGGGCCCAGCTCTGGCACAGGGTGCTCAGAGGAACTGTGGCTGCCCCTGGATCCCTGGAAGTGTCCAAAGACAGGTTGGAGCAGCCTGGGATAGTGGAAGGTGTCCCTGCTCATGGCACAGAAGGGGACAAAATGGACTTTTAAATTCCACCCCAAACCATCTGATGGTTTTCTGACCCCTCTGCTGCCCGTGCCCCTCTCTGTCCCTTCCAGCCCTTCTCCTTATCCTTCCACGCCTGTGGAGTGGTTTAACCACTTGCCAGTGTTTAAACTGAGCCCAGCAGCCCTCAGCAGCAACAAAAATCCAGTGCAATGTGTTTGTGCACTGACTGCTGATTGCCTGGGTTGGAGGAAAGTGGGTTAGACTCAGATTATTGCCTTTGTCCACGTTCCTGACCTTTTCCCTCACATATTGCGTGGCCCGCGGGTGGAGGAAGGAGGATTAAAGGTTAAGGAACCTCTCTTGAAAGAGTTAGAATGCCTAAATGTTTAAAATGTTTCCTCTCCCCAGTAATTCCAATCTATATTAAAGCTAAAACCCTTCTGAGAGGTAATAAAACAGAGCAGTGGAGGAGATCATTGGGAAGATTAGGAAGAAGAGACTTAAGAGCTTTACTCTTGATGCTTCTGGGTTTATACTTTGTTCTTGTTTTACTCTGTCAATCTCTTCTAGTGTTTCTCCCAGTGATTTTATTGTGTTTTTATGGAGCAGGGATGGTTCTGCAAACTCCCAGGGAAAAGCTTGTTGTCGTTGAGTGCAGGGGGGAAGAACATTCCTTTGCACATTTTTCGGTGTTCCTGTTATATCTCAAATTTAGAAAGTAACAAGAAGCAGCATCCAGTTTTCATTAATGCTTCAGGCTTTGGGGGTGGGTTTTTTTGGGTTTGTTTTTTTGGGGTTTTTTTTGGCACATATGTTTTCATTTCCAGGCATCCGAAAGAGAGTTGAAATTCCTCCTCCCCAGCCAGCACTGGAGGACACCAAGACCAGCAGATTCCTGGGATTTTGGTGCCAGGTAACCTCCTTTGTCTGCTTGGGGTTATCCCTAAACCCAGCAGCAGTGGGAAGCACAGAGATGGGTTTTTTTGGGACAAAGGGTCGTGCTGTGACTGCTTCCCTTATGTGAACGTTCCTCTTGACACAGCCTGGCTGGTGGCCCACATTAATTTGCTCAAAAAAAAAAAAAAAAAAAAAAAAAAAAAAAAAAAGGGAAAAAAAAGAGATGATATTCACATTCTTGGAGGAGTTGTGTGTTCCATCTGGATAGTGCAAACCTGTGAACCCTGTCCAAATATCTCCTTGTTTGGTTTTTGTGCATCTTGTTAGAGAAACATATCCGAGAGCTCCCGGGGCAGGAGCGTGAGGGCGGCTCGTGCCCATCACAGCCAAGGAATGCCCTTGGGAGCTGCTCCCGTGGAGCACTTGCTCCCTGACTCAATCCCAGCAGCATGGAATTCTGCCTGGGATGGCTCACAGGTCGCTGTTGGCAGAAATTCCACAGAATTCCCGTGGAAATGTGTTTTGTCAGCTCGGCTGTGAGCAGGCCTCGGAGCTCCGGGCCGGGTGCTGGCTGCTGCGCTGGCACTGGGGGGACTGGGGGATGCTAAAAGGCTCCTCTCCCTCTTAATTCCAGGGTTTCTATGGAAACAAATCCTGAGCAGGAATCGTTCTTCCCTGCTTTTTCTCCTCCTGGTTTCGTCAGTGGGAAAACGTGAAACTTGGGATGAATGCCAGGGCAGGCAGCAGTAGGTGTTGCTGTGGGAGCAGGATCAGGTCCTTGCTGCTCACGTTTGTCTTCACTTCCAAATCAAAATACGTGGAAATAGGGACTCCAAAAGCTTCAGTTCTTATCTGGGAGATGATTTGTGAATTTTATTCAAAAAGTGACTCGTGTGATCACGACTTCAGGCAGAGCATTGACACCAGCTAGAAAGGAAGAAAGCTGCAGAGTTTTCCAGATTTCTCCTTAACCCCCTGACCTGGAGCACCTTGGGTTTCAGGAATAAAACCCCAAACTCTGAGCATTGTGCCATTATGAAAATAAAATATTCTTTTTGGGAAAGAGAATTTGGATGAAAAGAGTTTGGGGCCTGGCCTGTGTTTGTCAGGGAGATGAAAACCAGCAGCTTTTTGCTGTCTGAGGCATTTGGGTCTTGTCTTCATCACCACAAGAAGTGCAGGGTAAAGAGGTGCAAGCTGGGGGTGAAAGCTGGGAAGAGAAATCCCTCTGCATGACATCAGTGAAGCAGCTTCTTGGCAATAAAAACTTCAGGAATTGTTTTGCCTTTGGTGATAAACTTGGAAGTCTGGACGTTGAGTGCTTGGCTGGAGAGGGACCTGAACTTCTGGGGGCTGCAGGACCTGGTGCATCCAATGTATTTGGTGCTTTTGAGTTGTTTCTAGAACTCCTGGTGGTGTCACTCCATGGCACAGCAGGGTCACAGGTTCCACTCTGCTCCAGGTGTTCCTTGTCTTTGCTCCAAGGTGTCTCCACTAACGCATCACATTTTGTTTCATATTTGTCTTAGCAAATCCATCAGGCCCAGCTATCCCAGCACCCGGCAGAAATGAGGAATAAACTCCAATAATTTAGGTTGTTGCTGGTCAAACTGGGCCAAACCTCTGGCGGCATCCAGAGAGGTGGGAGTGGAAAGGGAAGGAGGATGGTGAGCACATGGACAGATTAAATCCCAGACTAAACAGGAGAGTTTCTCACAGGTTGGTTTGGGGATAATTCTCTTTTTGGGAGATTACTCCTCTCTGTGGTGTTCAGGGACAAAGAACAGAGCTCAGGGAGATGATCTGTCCTGTTACCTGTGACAGGAGGGAGAACTGGCCTTGACCTCCTTGTCACCTTGAGAAGGGAAAGCAAAACTGTCCAAGGATTTTGTGGTTTTTCCCAAATCTCCCCATCCAGAGGCGGGCTGGAACCCCTGATGGGATCTAAGCTGGGTGTAACTTAGGTTCAGCACCTTGTCATGGTCTTCTTCAACAGCCAGCTCTGCTCTGTGTCCCTGGTCCCATCCTCTCAGATCAAAGGGAGACTTCACTAGAAAACTCTGTTCTGCTTTGTTCACACAGAAAAGAAAGAGTTAAACGTTCTCTTTTTTTTTTTTCTTTTTTTTTATAAGGGCATGCCTTGCTGTAAGTTTTGGTATTTAAAATTAATGAAGAAAATGAGAAAATAATGTGGCTCGGATTACTCCTCCTCAGCTGTTTTGCTTTTTCTGGCAAATTGTTCCTTGTAGACGTCTGGCATTTTATTTCTTTTTGGGATTTTTTTTTTTTTTTTTTAAGCACTGACATCTCTCATCATGCTCTATATAACTCTTTCTTGGGAATTATGTGACGGGTGGCTGGCCCCTCATTCCTGGTCCTGCTCCTCAGGGCATCCTTTTCCAAAGCCCTTCTCCCCCTCTTCCTTCCCTCCTCCAACCTGTGGGCGTCTGACTCAGAGAACTGGAGACTCATTCTGGAGTTTTCACGCGTAACTTCTCATTAATTAACTTGTGACTCAACATGTTCATGTTAGAAAAGATGGAATTTGCAGTTTTGCTCTTGCTTTCCCTTTTTTTGGTGCCTCAAGGGTGCGTGGTAGAATTCCTTTGGAGACAGTAACATTTGTGGGATAGATCAAATTGTGGTTGCCCCATCCCTGGAAATGTTCCACATCAGGTTTGGAGCAACTTGGTCTAGTGGGAGGTGGTCCTGCACAGGGCAGGGGCTGGAATGGGATGGTTTCAAGGTCCACTTCCACCCAAACCAGTCTGTAATTCTCATTATTGGGCTAAAGAAGGTTCTGGCACTGGACCCAGGCTTGACAGGAAAAGATCTGGAAGCAGCGAGGTTCTTGCATGAGTGCAGCTACAGTGGTGGGAACTCCTCTGCCCATATTGCCCTGTTCAGCAGGGTTGGCCATGCTCCCCAAATTCTCCAGGCCAAAATCCAGGCACTGAGCTGGCTGTTCCAGTGTGGTTGGGTTGGACATCTTCCATCACGTTGGACTGAGTGTCTTCCATCACGTTATGGTGGGCATCTTTCATCATGGTGGGTTGGGCATCTTCCATCACATTGGGTTGGGTGTCTTCCATGACATTGGGTGTCTTCCATCGCATTGGGTTGGGCGTCTTCTCTCAAACTGGATGTCTTCCATCATATTGAGCATCTTCCATCATGTTGGGTTGGGCATCTTCTCTCAAATTGGGCATCTTCCATCATACTGAACATCTTTCATCATATTGGGCATCTTCCATCACGTTGGATTGGGTGTCTTCCATCACATTGGGTATCTTCCATCATGTTGGGTTGGGCGTCTTCTCTCAAAGTGGACATCTTCCATCATATTGAGCATCTTCCATCATGCTGGGTTGGGCATCTTCTATCAAATTTGGACATCTTCCATCATATTGAGCATCTTCCATCACGTTGGGCATCTTCCATCATGTTGTGTGTTTTCCATTATGTTGGGTTGGGCATCTTCCATCACGTTGTGTGTCTTCCATTATGTTGGGTTGGGGGTCTTCCATTACTTTGGGTGTCTTCTACCATGTTGTTTGGGTGCTTCCATCATGCTGGGCTGGGTCTTCCATCAGGTTGGGTTGGGTGTCTTCCATCATGCAGGGATGAATCTTCCATCATGTTGAGTTGGGTCTTCCATCAGGTTGGGTTGGGGGTCTTCCATCAGGTTGGGTTGGGTGTCTTCCATCATGCAGGGATGAATCTTCCATCATGTTGAGTTGGGTCTTCCATCAGGTTGGGTTGGGGATCTTCCATCATGCTGGGCTGAATCTTCCATCACGTTGGGTTGGGGGTCTTCCGTCACGTTGGGCTGGGGGTCTTCCATCATGCTGGGCTGGGTATTCCATCAGGTTTGGTTTGTGGTCTTCCATCGCAATGGGTTGGGCACCTTCCATCAGTGATGGGTCCAAATTCCCACATGTCCCACATACAGAAGGTCCAACCCCTCCAGCTGCCAGACTTGCAAATGAGGAGGTGCTAACGAGCGTGGAGGCTCCTGGCAGCAGCTCCTCAGTTCTCCTGAGGTTTGGGAAGTGCTGGGGGGTCTGGACACCACCTCCATCGGAGCAGGGCAGGGCAATGGTGACCATCCCAGAAGGAGACATTTCCAATGGATTTGTCCCGTGCCTACAGCCACATTTGTGCTCCTCAGAGAGAGCCTCCCTCATTGTGAACTTTAAATGCCCATAAAACCCCCAGGTTTCTCTTTCTTCCACTTTGCACTTTAGGAACGGTTGGAAAACTGAAGGAAAAATTTGTTTAACTGAAGCAATTGAGTTGAGCATCCAACTGCAAGCCCAGGGCCAAACCTCTGACAGTGAAAACAACTCCAAACCCTCCTGCACCCAAATAAATCCCATAAAAGTTCCAGAGTTAATCTTTAACTTGAGCTTGCAGGATTGGGGTTATTAAAGTTATTAAAATCCAGTTGTTGGAGGGCTGGGGGACTCAGTAAAGGAATCTGTGGCTCAGGGAGGAATTTTGCCTGGGGGGGATTTCCTGGTTAATGCAGCTGTTGACTGGCAAATTGCTTTGCTGGGATGTTTCCACATGGAATTGCTGCTGCTGCTGCTGGAGGTGAAGGCAGAGTGGGAAAAACTCCCAATAATTCAACCCCTGTGTGGGATTCAGGCTCCTGGTGCACTGTCCCAGCAATAAATATTAAACCTGGATTTGGGATGGGATTTCAGCGTGGCCTGTTGGCTCCTCTTCCCTCATCCATCTCCAGGCTGGAGGGGTGGGCTGCAGGATGCTGCTCTCCTCTCCTTATCCATTTTCCCTCTCCTTATCCATTTTCCCTCTCCTTATCCATATTTCCTCTCCTTCCATTAATCATTCTAATGGCAAACTGGGGTGAAAGGAATTTAAAAATCCTTATTTATCTGTAGGAACATGTCAGAACCAGAGCCAGCTCTGCCCCACAGTGCTTGGGGGGGTGGAAAGACTCTGGATTTTGGGATCTGGGGGATGAAAGATTCCACACTACTCTGAGTCTGCAGGGAAGTGACTTTCCAGGGTCACAGAGTGCTGGATTTATTCCTTTGAGGGCTCTAAACCCTCTTTGCAAGGGGCACGTTTGAGTTATGAGTTGTAACTCCACTGAGTCCCCACGTCTGGGCAGAAATGATCCCCCAGCTCATTGTAAATGCAGGCAGGCCTGCAGTAAATGGGATTCAATTAGCAGGAAAAAGCTTGGAAAACCAGAGTTTCTTTGCAGTTAGGAAGGCTGGAAGAGGGGGAAGAGGGCAAGCTTGGGGTTGCTGAGCCAGACCTGGTGCCTGATTTGTGCTGCACTGGGGAAGCTGCTCTGGTTTGTATTAAATTTTAGATTATGTAAGGTTGGAACTTGAGTCTGACTGCTTTAACTTGTACCAGGCTGAATTGGGAGTCCCAGCTCTGATAACTTTAAACATTTCTTGCTAGGCTGCAGAGCACTCTCCTGTTAGACAGGAGATGTCACCTGGTAATCTTTCCCTTCATGAGAAAATTAATCTATTAAACCAAAGGTTTTCACTATAAAAATATATTTAATGTTATTTTTTCAGTGGACAACAAGTTTTTTCAACCTGCCTACCACTGCTGTGGCTGCCTCATCCCTGGAAGTGTCCAAGGCTGGGTTGGACAAGGGCTTGGACAACCTGGGATAGTGGAACATGTCCCTGCCCATGGCAGGGGTGGAGTTGGATGGGCTTTGAGGTTTCTTCCATCCTAAATCATTCCATGATCCTATGATTTGGAGTTTTCACTGAAAACACAAGCACTCCCAGCCAATACTTTTCATAAACTCCAAAGTAATTTCATTTTTTAGAAGGCCTTTTCTGAGAGGAGAAAAAAAAAACAAACATTGGAAGAGCTTTGCTGGCTAAAGCTGAGAAAAAGTCTGTGTTCCTTAATTCCCTTTATAGAAATGTGTTTAGTTCCACAAATGCAAAGGTGCTGCAGGTGTGTGAGGGGGTGATAAGTGCTGTTCACACACTCAGCGAAGCAATGTGGAAATAAATGACCATATTCCCCATGATTTGAGACTCCTGAAGGATTCCTTATGGGAAGGAAACAGCCAGTCCAAACAGACTCAGCCCTGAGCTTGTGTTTAATGGATGAAAGTCTCCAAAGTGCTCAAAAGCGTGGCAGGAAAAGGCAAAATCCAGGTTTGAACGGAAAAGTTCCCACTTTGCAGCCAGGAATTGTAACAAATATTGCACAGTGCTGCTTTCCTTCCTTTTCCCATCGTGTCCAGGCTGCTGCTGTGATGGATGCACCTCATTCCCAGGAGGAGAGCATCTCCAGCAGGAATGCAATCCCCCCCCACCCCCAGTTATTGGCAGAGCACAATCATTAGGCTGATTTTCCTCCATAATGAGGTGTTGTGGAGTAGAGCTCCATCGAAAAGCCTTTAAATAATGTTAGCATTGAATATAATAACCTTCCAGGGAAATCAAATCCCTCGCTGCCTCTGGTTTCTCTGCCTCT
The DNA here is from genome assembly GCA_024734555.1 of Trochalopteron elliotii. Taxonomy (NCBI): domain Eukaryota; kingdom Metazoa; phylum Chordata; class Aves; order Passeriformes; family Leiothrichidae; genus Trochalopteron; species Trochalopteron elliotii. Next base: position 165,086 of record JANPWX010019231.1, read on the forward strand.
TGAAAGGGAATCAATTTTCTTTGCCTGATGGCTTTCCCCAGCACTTAACATGGATGGGGGAAGGCACTCATTGTGAGGGTTGCCCAGGGATTGCCTCCTGAAGGTCAAATCTTAGGGGAGAAAAAAATGAAGGGAGAGAAAAGAAAACAAGGTTTGGTGACCCCTATCCTGATGGGAAGGACCTGCTGCAGCTGCCTGGTGTGGGGAGAGGGGCTGGAATGCTCATGGCAGGGTTTGTTTGTAGGTTTTTATTGTGGGTACAGTGAGCCTGTGTGCGTGCCCTCCTTAAAATTCCAGTCAGGAAGGCAATCCTAGCCTGGATTTGGGCTGGGTGGATGTTTGGGTGTCCCTGGTTTAGCTGCAGCATCCTTGGCTTGCACAGTCTGAGCCAGCTGGAGCATCCAGCACGTTGCTTCCCTGGCTTTGGAGACAAAGCAAGGCAAGGAACAAATCCAAAAATCCCACATTCCTGGCCAGCTGCTCCGTGGCTTCACAGGGAAATTCCCAGCAAAGTGCAAAATGAGGAAGCCCTTTAATACCACACTTAATTCCCCTCCTTGTGGAGCATCCATGTGGCAGTTCCCTGGGTTTGCTCCTCTCTGCAGCTGTGAAAAACCAGGAATAAACATTTTGGGGTGAAACCTCTCAGGGCACTCTCAATTCCTGCAGCACAACCCCGGGGAAGTCAGGATGGATCAGCTTCCAAGGATAACAGGAGGCAGGATTTGGCCCAGGATGGATCCTCTGCAAAATGCAAAGGCAAGGGATTGTGCAGGGCAGGGAATGAAATGTCAGGGTGGGGGGTTCAGGTGCTGAGAGGGAACATTTCCCTGGAAAATCCCACTCGGAAATCTCTTTCCCCATAAAATCCCAACTGCAGAGTGTCACCATAATGCACCCTAATGACAGGGAAGGGGGGGGGAATTTTAGAAAGTGGTTTTAAAAAAGCTCTGGAATCCATCTGGATTCTCTTAGGAACAAGCAAAACCTCATCAGGGACCACTTCAAAGCCCATTTCCTCCTGCTTAAATTATCTCGTGTGCGCCTGCTGCTGCATGGACATTGTTCCATTAGGGAGGAGTTTTTACTGTGCCTGATCTGCACAAACTGCACAATATTCCAGGAGTGTTTTCCAATTTCTTGGAAAAGACAGCCTGGCTTGGCTTTGGAGGTGGATGTAGAAGGGAATTCACAGCCCTCCTGCTTGATGTCCTGGAAAATGGAATTAATTTGGGGTTTTTAGGAAGTATGACATTGTTATAATATATTATAATTATAATAGTGTGAGCTGGTTTAATGGTGTTGAGTCTATATCTATNCTATATCTATATCTATATCTATATCTATATCTATATCTATATCTATATTTATTTCTATATTTATATCTATATATCTATATATCTGTGTATCTATATCTTTATAGAAATAGTGTAAATTCATCTATTTTATCTATAGGCCATAAAAATTTATAAAGGAGTGAGTTTATACCCCCAAAAAACTTTGCTCTGCCAGAAAAATTCATAATGGGGAGAGTTTATATCCCCCCAAACTTTGCTAGGCCAGAAAAATGGATAATAAAAGGTTTATAGCCCCCAAAATTTGCTAGACCATAAAAACTCATAAGGGAGGGAGTTTATACCCCCAAAATTTTGCTCTGCCATAAAAATTCATATTGGGGGGAATTTAAACCCCCAAAACTTTTCTAGGCCATAAAATTCATAATTGGGGGCGTTTGTATCCCCAAAATTTTGCTCTGCCATAAAAATTCATAATGGGGGGAGTTTAAACCCCCAAAACTTTGCTGGTCCATTAAAATTCATATTGTGTGAACGTTGAAAGAAATTAGGTTTTCAGGGAGCTGAAGTTCGCTCCTACAGGAAGTGAAGCAAAGCTGTGTGCATAATGAATTTTTAAAGCAATTAATGGGTGAAACTGAAAGTAGATTCAAATGAAATGATTTTTTATTTCTTTAGTGTCAACCTAAATAATTTCCTTATATCCCAGAGGAGTTCTGGAGGGGAGTTTTGGGGCTGGTTAATCCTATTGATGTTTAGCATCTTTTTTTTTTTTTTTTAATTTCAAGTGGATCAATTTTTCCATCTTGGAACCAGGCATCGGGAGGAAACATTCTGAATCTGCTAAATTCAGAATTCACATCTCATCCCTCCCAAAACACCGCTCTGCTAATTTTAAATTAATCCCTAAATTTATGCTCCACAGAAGGGAAACAAGTGGTAAGAACAGACTTGAATTTTTGGCTGAGAATTTAGAGCTGCAACCCTGGGGAGGAGCTGGAAGAAGCTAGTGGATCCTGGGGAAGGGGAAGAGGTGACACCTGGGATATGTTGGAGAGGTTTTGCCCCTTTCCCACACAGATTCAACCTCTCTCCTTGCTCAGACCCCATTTAGGAAAACAAAGAAAATAAAAACACAACAGCACAAAGCCTGTCTTGAAATTCACAAAATGATGAGGCCATCCCCTGAAATAATCTGAAAAAACCCACAGAAAATTTCCTGTGTTTTCAATAAAGGTGTTTCAGGTGTTAATTCAGACCTGGATATTTGCTAATTCTGTGCAGACAGAAGGAAAAAAAAAAAAAACCAAAACCCAACACAAAACAAAGCAGGGATGAGATTTTCCCCAGCTCTTTTTGCTCAGTGAAGGGAATCGAAGATGAAACGTTTACGATGCGCCGCAAATCAATATCAGCCTGGTGAGGCTTTGACACGTTCCTGCCTTTTGTGAAGGAGTAAAGAGGATGGAAAAGACATGGAAAAACAATATTCCAGAACGCAGACACCTTTGTGTGTGATCTGATGGGGAGTGAGGGGTGTACCCCCAGCTGGGAGCACGCCAAACACGACCTGAAAACAAAGAATTCAGAGCTGGGATGGACCAGCTCCCTGTGGGCTCCCTTTTATTAAAACAAATGATCTTCATGTTTTATGAAGTTCATTTATCCTACAGCTGAAGAGTGAGGTGATTTTTTATTTTATTCTAGCTTGAGAATGCAGAGTTTTATTTGATTTAAGTATCTGAATGGCCAAACCATGGTGAGGGCACATAGCAAAGCCTCCCATATCCAGGTTTTTCCATGGGTGCAGAGTGGTGCCAGGAAAAGGCCAAGGGACCACAGCAATAAATAAAATCTGGGGGTTTGTAGAACATCTCACTTAAAACATAACTCTTGCTCTGTTGATTTGCTGTAAAAAGGGGGTCCTGGTATGGTTTTCCACAGTTTGAAATCAGCCAGGGTTTTGACAAGGGTTGGGAGGGATTTTTTGGCAAGATGTTGGTGAGGTTTGACAAGGCTTTGACAAAGAACCAAGGAAAACCAGTGGGTTTGGCTCAGATTTGGATTTGCAGAGAGAGCAAGGACACACAAAGACAAGGACATTTTGGCAAGAGCCAAATTCCTGCTCTTTTGGCCCCCTGCAAACCCGAGATGGGAGCTGCTGACCATGAACCACCTTTTTGGGAACGATGGAGAGGAGGGAACAGGTCCTGCTGTGCCTGATGGAGGAAGGCAGAGAAGAAGAGCTGTGGGCAGGGTCTCAGATGCTCCTCATTGACCCATAAACTCTGTTAATAATTTAATTAATCTAGGAAAAATAATTATTTAATTAAATTAGAAAGGATTTCTTCCTTGTCAGGGTGGGGAGGGCGTGGCTGCCCCTGGATCCCTGGAAATGCCCAAGGCCAGGTTGGAATAACCTGGGATAGTGGAAGGTGTCTCTGCCCATGGCAGGGGTGGATTGGGATGGGATTTAAGGTCCTTCCCAACCCAAACCATCTGGAATTCTGTGATCCTATAATTTAATGAAAAAGGTTGGAAACCACTTGATGGAGCTGCCTCATGCCTGCTTTTCCCTTGGGATTTTAATTCAGGGCATTCTAGGTCTTACAGAATATTGGTTTGGCATTTAAAGGACAGAGAATTCAGGTGGCTGTGGTGCGTGTTGTGTTGGGAATTTCCAGCATCCCTCACCTCACCGTGACAAGAGTGATTCACTCATTTAAATAAAACCACAATGGAAAACACGGTTCTTAGGGAAACCAGGATCTGCATCAAACCCCTCTGATTTACACACATTACTCACGGAAAGATGGACTCTGAAGAGCCCAGGAGAAAATGACGGTGTGATTTCCTCAGCTGCCACTCCTGGGCCTGTCCTCTGTAATTTCAAAAGGCACAAAACCACTTCAAATCCTGCCGCAATCTCCCCGCGCCTTTGTCTGCTGCGGGAGCCGCCTGTGGCTTGTTAACGCTCCGTCCTCCCAGCTTCCCTGCAATCTTCGGGCTGTTTAGGCCTGGAATAATGTAATCCAATTTTCTTTGTTGCCATAAAGGCCTTAATTAGGGCTCCACGGGATATTGTAATCAGAACAGGTCGGGTTTCCTCATGTGTGAGAGCGAGGCCTGCTCCGCATCCCTCAGAGGCCTCGTGCTCGCGCAGGCCGGAGGTCACCTGTGGGATGAATTTTATCCGTTTTTCCTCCAGCAACGCAAATTATCAGCTGGCTTGGGATTTTTGCCTTTCTCTCGAGGTGATTTTCTGCAGGAATGTGGTGATGTCTCCTTTGTGCCAGCGCTGGATTTTTGACATTTTTGTTTTGCCCAACCCTGTGTGGTCGCTGACCTCAGAGTGAGCAGGGGCCACCCTGGGCTGTGGCAAAAGTCACTCACAGCGTTGCTTAATTAACACTCTGCGTCTGTATCTGAAGAAAAAAAAAGAGAAAATAACGTTTTTTTGAGGTTATCTTGCGTTTTCCAGGGAAATTTTTATCAGAAATACATTTTTATTGCAAAGCTGGTGTTGGCTGGAGTCCTTGTGTGATTCCAAGTCACCTCCCCAGGAGCGGAAGGGATGGGATGGAGTCAGGATTTGGAGGTACCTGCAGCCTCTGGTATTTTGGGGATCAGGAGGATTTTCAGCCCCAGCGTGGGCACAGAGAATCATGGAATCAGAGAATCATGGAATCAGAGAATCATGGAATGGTTTAGGTTGGAAGGACCTTAAATCCCATCCCATTCCACCCCTTTCCATGGGCAGGGACACCTTCCACTACCCCAGGTTGCTCCAACCTGGCCTGGAAATGGATCCAGTGCCAAATGTTTTCCTTCTGGCTGTGGATTTGCTGCAATTCCCAGCATTTTGTGTCCAGCCTGGCTGGAGACAGGAAGCAGGAATACACTGGGAATGCTGTCCTGGAATGAGCTCCTGCTCCACCTGAGCATTGCCAAGCTCTCCTGGGATTGGTCTGGGCTGGTTTCTCTGCTGGAAAAGCAAATTAAATCTCTTCTGTTATCGGATCATTCCCGAAGTTTCTTTCCAGCGTGGCTTCCACAGACAAAGAACCTGAGCCTGTTCCTCCCATCCCACCTCCAGGCTGGCTGAGAGTGGGATTTATTCTCCTGTTAAATGTTCCTGTGGGATTTTCCAATGCTGCCCTTTAAAAATAAAAGCCCAGCATAAATTATAGCTCTTGCCCAAATTTAATCCCTAAATATATCGGGAATTATTTTATTTTCCCAGAAATACCATTTGCCTGGTGCGTCGATGACCCCGGGGAGCCCTTTTAGGAATGTCCTTCACAAAGGGAATCCAGCTGGGTGTGAAATGAGCCCTTTTGTCCCTCAGAAATGCGGGATGGGGGTCGGGATCGATACATCCCTGCCTCTGGAATAGCCCGGCCACAGACCTGGCAACAATGGGAAAAGAGGTTCAAAAGATTCCTGCTGGATGCAGCCAATGGCACATAATAATCACCATTTTAGCAGGAGATGAAATTGCTCCTGTTTTAGTGCTTCAGCTGCAGCCCCGAGCTGGGAATGATGCCCTTGGATGTCGTTCCTCTCATCCTAAAACCTCACAATAAAATCCCAGCTCCACGCAAATCCAGCCAAGCTTTGGAGTATTTGTGAGCAGGGCTCTTCCATGACTCCAAGAGGTGTTATTCATCCTGGGAGTAACCTGGGCAAAAGAGCCCCTGGTGGTTGGTGGCTGCTCACTGCCCTCAGATCTTTTTGTCATTTTAAATTAATTAATCCACGTTTCTCCAGCTCCTAATTCCTTGTTCTGGAGTTGTTTGCTCGTTTTCCTGCAGCTTCTGCTGTTTGCCAGCATTTATGGCCCAATGCAGGAGAGGCAAAGCTCTGTCTCCAGCAGGGAAAACACCCAGCCTTATTTGCATATATGCAAATCGAGTGATTTTGCGGAAATTTCGGGAATGGGGACAGCTTGTGGAGCTGGAAAACTCAGTGTCAGTGGGGAAAAAAACAAAGGGAAAAGATCTCCTTTGCTCCACATCTTCTCTCCATTTGGAAGCCAATCCATATAAAAGCTGCCATAATTGTTTCCTCTGCAAAAAGAAAAAAAAAAAAAGAGGTTGAATTGTGGTGTTTGTGCTGTTTGTTTCTCCCTGAATGTGGCATTTATTTTCCCATTTTATTGCCTTGCAGATGGAGAAAGTCTCTTTGCACAGAGCATTTGAACCACAGCCTTTGTGCCTTCCCGAGTGGAACTGCATGAAATTCCTTCATCAAATATTCCCAGGAAATGTAAAATCCTCTCCATCGCTGTTATTTCTCTGCTTACACAAGAATTTTTTTTGGAGGCTGACAAAGCAGCCTGTAAAGTTCACTGCAGCAATTCCAAATTCCACGGTTCTGATATTTGGGGTTGATCCTGAAATGCCATCGAGGAGTCGTGCTGGAGCTGCTTGACTTCCTCAGGAAAAAAAAAAATTCATTTAACAGTGAAAATGGAGGAGAGAATGAATTGGAAAGGGTTTTTCCCCTCCTGTTTTTTCAGACCAGCAGGAAGATGGGAGCCCAGCCCTTCCCAGAGCTCCAGCCCTTCCCAGAGCTCCATCCCAGCAGTGTCAGGGAACATAAATCTCACTCACAGCCTCACATGGATGTTGCCTCCTGCCTGCTTTATGGTGGATATAATTTAAACCTTCCCAGACGGAATATTCCCAGTTAATTCTCATTCCTGCCCTTCTCTCTCATTCCTACTTGTTGGAAATGCATCCCTGCTCCTGGTTCTGCTCCCAGGACAGGGCTCACGGCAGCTGTGCCGTCCCTGTACCTCGGGGTGTCTTCAAACCATGGGGGGTTCTCCAATTGATTTTTGATTTGGAAGCTGCCAGCTGAGAGCTTTGCATTGAAGAGCTCAGCTTTGGGGGAAAATCCCCATCAAGTATCCCGAATTTCCTTG